>JAMXBB010000007.1:101711152-101961247 GCA_024138015.1 Lumnitzera littorea
GAAAGTTCTTTACCACACCCCCTCCCTTTTGGCCTAATATATTTAAAAATAGTACCTGTTCGGATCTACTATTAATTTTTCCTAATTTTTTGCTTTAGGAACATTTTGTCATTTCGTAATGCAAATGTTTTCCTTAGTAATTTCGCAATGCAAAAATTCAGATAGCCACCTAGCTAGTGAAATTTGCTCATTACTTTTCAAATAAACAGCCACTTCTCGGAAAAAAAATAGTGTCTTTTACATTTTAGGCTCTTTACTTGCGCCTTTTCAACATCCCAATAGGAAAAATTAAAATTTTTTTATGTATCGAGACTGCAATTTCAATTTATTAGGGTTTGCAAGCTGCAAATTTGGTAAATTGCGATTTTAATTCAAGTTCTTCCTAGGTAGTTGTGTTCAGGTGTGATAATTTATGTACGGTTGATGGGAGAAAACAGTGTATATTAATTGGTATTAGTTGGGTCAAACTTAATATTTGTTCTGATGTAGTTTTAGTAATTATTGGATTGACATGCTGAAACTTGTTGTGTGATGAATTCTATTGATACAAATAGGGTCCTTTAACCAGTTTGTAGCTAACACAAAGAGGGATTTTTTTTAAAATTTTTTTATTACTTAATTAGATGATGGCACGTCAACTTGTTGCATTCTGTTTTTGGTATATGTATATAAGATTGTTTCTGGATGTAATTATTGCCTCTTTTTTAATACCCAAGAATTACTATTTCTATTGGAAGTGATTTATTGCGTTGGTGCTGCAACATCTGAGATATCTTAGTGCATAAACTTTAACTTCATACAAGAAAAAAAGGGTAAATATATTATTAGAACAAGGGTTTACATTAACTGTGTCAAGACTACACTTTCAATGCCTCTCCATATTTCCTTCTTGATATGATAAATTTGTAGATTGTATAATTTATATTCTCAACAACTCTAGAAGACAAATTTAGCCTCCGTCATTTGTCGATTAGATGCTACGTTGGCCTATTCATTATATTCTGACTACTAGACTTTGAGTAAAGATTATCTATCAGTAGCAAGCACTTAAAATTTTTTCATTCATGCTTTAATGATAAGAAAAGATCAGCATATTTGTAGATCTCTAACATTTTTTTGGTTAGATTTAGAAACTATCGTTAATTAACCCAGGGATGTTTAGCTTATCTCACAAATAGAAGATATAACAGATAAAGTGCTTGAACAGTAAAAAATTGCAGTCGCTGGCGGAGGGTTCTAAAATTGTCTAGTAAGCTTTTATCTTTTATCCAAGTCTGGTTGTTCGCTTTACTTGTCTTCTTCAGAAGTATCTATTAGATGGGTTTATATCTTATAAGACTAGCAGTTTTATTCTTGCGATAAGTGTAACGAAGGTTTTCTTCACTAAAATTAGGCTTCCATATCTTAACTAAGATAGTAACTTTGCAAATGTTATCTGCTGAAGCTTATGCTTCTCTTCTTAGTATATTTCTAAATATCCTTGTTCTTCTGATTTTATTACTTTATTGAGAGATGTCTCATTGATTCCATATCTAAATTCAAGTGATCTTCTTTACATTGAAGGCTTCATACAAACGCCATATTGGAGTAGATAAGTGAACTTGGAAATAAATGCAAATAGCAGATGAGTCTGTGGATGTAGTTGAGGTATGCATAAATGATATGTATTGCTCCTATTTGGTTATTACAGGTCAGGATGCATATTGTTGAATTGGATTTTGTTCGTTTTCCAATTCACAGTATTTTTAAAGTTTTATGCCTTTTTTTTTTTTTTAATTTTTTTTTGTGAGAAAGATGACGTAGTCATTCCCTGCTGTGTAGAGGTAATGATGGATCCAACGAGAATATGTTCAAAAGTATTCAAAGTTAGCAGTCCATTAATCCCTTTTACGTCCAGAGGTTTCCTCAAAAACCAAGCAAAAGGAGCATTAGCACTCACTGTTTGAGCGTCTAAGTGTTTATATGAATGTGTGCAAATGTATATGCCCTCAGCTATGATTTATGATATAGATCTTTACATCTCTATAAACCGTGTAAAGACATTGCGTAAGAATTTTACGGTCAAATGACTAATTTGATACAATACTAAATATTTGTTTCCAATAGATTATTAATTGATTAAACTTAGTCCATGTTCGCTTGGTCTGACTAAATCACAACCTCTTGTTTGAGCTATGTATGTGAGAAGGAAAGTCCACAAGGCTTTATAGAGACATAAATTAAAGGATTCTCCATCTTTTAAATATTTACGCATTTAATGGACCAAACCGATACATTTCCTATTTTTCTAGGATATGATTATGTCTTACCACGATGTTGTACATATAAATTAATGGAATATTACCTACTGAAAATATAATTGTTGAATGACAGGCTTGTGGATCCATTGAATGCGTTGGATTTCATGGGCATGAACTGTGAAAAGAGAAGTTATTCTCTTGACCTATTTATTCTTCAGAAGGATTTGATATTTCTTTGTCTTTTTCTTTTTTCTTTTTTTTTTTTTTCCTGTGAACCATCAGCTGCTAGTTTCTAGAATGGATGTGTACTCCGCTTACATTTTAATTTAGATTTATCTGGTCTTACAAATGTACAAAATTTTTGCATTAGGCCTAACACGAATTTATAAGGTTCTGGAAGGGGAAAACATGCAAAAAGAGGCTTTATAGAGTGACTCCATGACTTCTCTTGTTGGATGTACGTTAACAGCAGGATAGATTGTATGGTGATAAGGAAAATAAGATCTGATAGCATAATCTAAACTAGTAAATAAAATTACCAGAAAATAATCTAAACTAATGATGGCAGTTTTGTTTTGGATTCTTTTTAATAGGTAGATTTCAACATAATTCTTGTCCTAAATAAGGTTAAAAGCATTTGCAAAATAGATAGTGATATTTGCTGACTTTTTCTAGGATCCGGCAATCTAACACTTCAACGGAAGGAATTTTTTGCGTTTGAAGAGTTATAAATGGAACCTTACTCTAATAAGATATTTTGGTTGGGTATACTTAGTTTTTTTAATCTTATTCACCTTTTACATATATATATATATATATTTATAGTGTTTGAACATTGATTTTTCTCCAAGAGTGAAGTGCTAAGTGTGCCTTCATTTGCTTACCTTAATGCACCTACGTAAATTAGCAAATAAACACAATTTCAGTTATAGGAGGCAAATAAAGGGTCAAGGACTGTGCTCTGTGGATAGTGAGGGATGAATGTGAAAGGAACATGGTTTTCTGTGGGGGGTCTAGTTATCCTTAAGCTCACGGCGTTTGGGATAGTTGGGTATGTTCATTTCCTATCTTTTCGTCTATACTCATCTAATAAATGTGTCATATTTTTCTTAGGAATACAAGACGACGACTTTATGAACGACCAAGGGAATGTTTCCGTCACCTTACACAGTTCAATTTAGTTGCCGGATTACTGAAGGTGATGCATTGATGAGATTTAAAGGAAGAGTGAATGAGCCGGGCCATGTAACAACAAAAAAGCAAAGGCGGTTGGACTAAAAAATTTGGGGTCAGCTTAAGTGTGGGTTTTTTTTAGTTTGCCCATTTAACCGATGAATCAAAGTAGGTCAATCTATTGTAACCTACTTAAAAAAGAAAAGAAAAGAAAAAAGAAAACTAAATAAGTATATATTATATATATTATGTGTTTATTATCTTAAAGTCTCGTAAATAAGACATCATTATCATATTTTTTTATTATAGAATCATTATATTATTGTATTGCAAGACAATCATGAACAACTCAAAATTTTTACTTATGATTTTTGTATAACCATTATGATGCTAGTAGAAATTTTATTAGTATGATGATTAGGGAAATTTCATTATCTATTTTGTTATAAATATACCTATACATTCATATTGTCATGTTCCTTTTCCATGTTGATGTAAATGTATATATGTATATTATATATATATATATATGTAAAAAGATTAGAATTTTCTTTTTCTAAAACGAAATAAAAACTAAATTTCATAGTAAATAAAAATTAAATATGTACACTGGAAATAGTAACATTAAATATAAATTGTCTTTTTTTGTATGTATTTTATCTATATTTGATATATGTCTAATTTGTATCTATTTGAAATTTGATATTTAAAAAACTATCTTATCTGTTTTTGTTTTATAATTACAATGAAGATAGCAATTGGAGTATCAAAACTGAAAAATTAAAATTCATATACTTTTAAAAGAAAAAATTTGGAAAAAATATATTTTATGTATTAAAATAATTATTTTAATTAGTATTTTTGTAAATATAAATAAAGTAAAAAGTAGATAAATTCAACTTTATTAAAATTTGTTGGGTATTTAATTTTAAAAGAATAGTATAGATGGAGTTATGTTTTTATATTTTGGGCATCTTATTTTTACCAAATACAAAATTTAAGTGGACACCAAAAATATACTAATAAAATAAAAAAAAAAAGATGAACTAAATGGAGCCATAATATATTTATAAGAACTAAATAATTATACAATTTACAGATTGATCCACTTAACCCACCAGCCTATAATAAGGCAGGTTTGACTGAAAATTCTAAACTGCATTTATGAGTAAATTGATTCACTTAACTTGCGAGCCAATACAAAGCGGGATAGGTTGGTCTCTTATGTTTGCCTAAACAACTCTCTATATAATGAGCTTGAAAATGTATAATAATCAAGTTACACTCTTCAATTTAGACATTAGCCACTAGTAATAAAATAAAATAATAAATAAATAAAATAGGGAGGTCTCTCAAAATGAGTTATAGCTAGAAACCTTCCACCCATCTTCTCACTCATCATCGAAACTTTCCTTTACTCTTAGATTGAAAAACAGGTGAAACCATTAAGGTATTGGATTAGGTTAGTGGGCTTTCTAAGCACGAGCTTAAGAGTCTATCATGTATTGTCATGCTTATTTATTAGGAAGACATATCTTAAGGCCCTATACGGTTGAATTTCTAACTTAGAATTATATAGTTTGATTTATTATATTTAATTAGTAAACATTTTAGTTATTGTTATTAGTTTTATTAGTATTACTCTCTTTTTATTAAAAGATGTATAAAATTCAAACACTTAAAACATTTCTTGTTACAAGGCTTAAAGTAGTTAATGAGTCCTCTTTTCTTCATCACTTAAAATTTTCAAGCTTCCATCCTTCACAATATTTTAATGACATTCAACATGTTAAAATTTCGAAGATTCATGAATACAATTTTATGTAAGTCACTATGATTATTTATCTATCTTTCCAATATGACCAAAAAGCCCATTTACAAACTTTAAAATTATAGAGTTATATATTTTATTATCAAAGTATCATATTATTATTAAATATATGAATATCTATAATATATAATTTATATAATAAATACTATGGAGGATATTTTAAATAATTCATTGTAACTATTACGTTTATGTACTAAAATTTTATTTTGAATTCTAATGCTATTTCATTTCAGAGTCCTATTGGGTGATGAAGAACATGTCTTAGATTTGTTGGAGTAGCTTCATACATAATTAGCCAAATACGGTTGTTAACATCATTTATTCATAATTTATTATTTCCATTGTTTAATAATCTACCATTTAATTATCTAGTATATAATGTATATAGATATATACTCTCTTTTCTTTTTTTTCTTTTTTTTTGTGGTATGGTTCTTGCTGTAGCATTATTTCCAACATCTTATCAATTTATTTAGGAAGTGTACTCAATATTATAGCCTTAAAATATTTTTAATATTGAGTTACCTTACTTATAAATAATAATATTCCAAAATTTCCTTAAAGCCTATAGCATATTTTTTCAAGGTTTCATATCAAGATGTTCTTAACTTAAGTACCTTTTTTATGTTTATTCTTTTTTTCCAGTTAAGCAAAAAGCAAATATGTCTATCCATTGGGTTGTAACTCAAAGGCAAGTTAAGGATGAGTTATGGTTTTAGATTTCAAAATAGGGATGCCACTGGGGAGGGTTTAGAAGGGATTTTGTAAAACTCGAACCTAACCCAGTACCCTATAATACTTTCAAAAACTCTATAAAGTTTTGACCCTATTTTCACAATTCGCTCTTATAAAGTTTTGGAAAACTCAATTAAAACCCGCCTACGATATTAGTGGATGACCTTAATCTATTAATTTCCAAATTTAACTTCAATATGTGGAAGTTCTCTATTTCTTTCCACGATTTTATTTTAGGAAAAAAAAAACATAAATTATGGAAGAAAAGAAAATCGTTTCTCTTTTTAACTAGGACTAATAGTTATTCTTTATAATTTACTAAATTAAGTACAAACAGTAACACATTAATAGAGACACATTACATAATTTACATATATAAAAAAATGTAGTCGGTTGTTGTAGGCTTTAGGGATGAGACTAATGACTCCCGTATATGTACATATTATTATTTTAAAACAAGTTCAAGTTTTCCATCAGGTTTTTCCTAAATTTCAAAACCTAACTCGTAATCTTATATGGTTTAAGAATTAATTTCAGAATCCGCCCTAAAACCTTATAAGGTTCCACCTTACAGGGTTTTTAACTGTTTAAATAGATCGAAAACTCTATAATAACTTGTCTAGTAGCATCCCTATTTTAGAACCTCCATCCTAATTAGCTTATCTTGGGAATCTTTTTTCACCTTTGGTTAATTTTTGCAATTTTATTTCTAATGTTTGATTATAAGTATGTAATATTTGGTTAACCGTATGAAAAGTGACTTAAGATATAATTCTATGATGTAATATATATATATGCGCATGTATGTTGCCAATAATCACTAAGATTTATTGCAAGTTATCCTATTTCCACAACCCTTATAGGGTTTTGGAAAACCCAATTAAATTCTGACCCGACCCGACCCGACCCGCAATATTAGTGGATGATCTTAATCTATTAATTTCTATTTTTAACTCAAATATGTGGAGTTTCTCTACTTCTTCCTACGATTTTTTTTTTTTAGGAAAAAAAATAAAAGAACATAAATTATGAAAGAAAAGAAAATCATTTCTAGTTTTAATTAGGACTAATAGTTATTCTTTCTAATTTACTAAATCAAGTATAAATGGTGATACATCAATCGAGATACATTACATAATTTACATATATAAACAAATGTAGTTAGTTGAAATGGGCCTTAGAGATGAGATTAAGAGTTCTTGTATATGTACATATTATTATTATAAAACGGGTTTGGGTTTTTCGTCGGGTTTTTTTTTAAATTCCAAAACCCAACTCATAACCTTATAGAGTTTGAAAATTAACTCTACAATCTGCTCCACGATCCTATTAGAGTTTTTAATTGTTTGGATGGTCGAAAACCCTATAATGACCTGCTCAGTAGCATTCTTATTTCAGAACCCCATCTCAATTAGCTTATCTTGGGAAGCTCATTTCACCTTTGGTTAATTTATGCAGTTTTATTTCTAATGTCTGATTATAAGCATGTAATATTTGGTTAACCATACGGAAAGTGACTTAAGATATAATTCTATGATGTAAAATATAATATATATATATATATGCATGCATGTATGTTGCCAATAATCACTAAGAATTATTGCAAGTTACACTAATTATATTGGTTCGTTTAGTTTCACTTAATTTATCTACCGTAAACAAACTAAATCCTAGACCGATACAAGTTCCTAATCGGTCCGGTCCAATAAGGAAATGAAAATGGTAGCTCGTTAAGCATCCAATTTCTCTTGGTTTCCAAATTAAAATGTTGAATCCACTTCGACAGTGAAAGAGATATTACGCTTATTTATTACGACGTTCTCATTTCTTTTTAGTTATCGGTTAATGAGGCTATGTCAAATTGTATTAAACATCCATCCTATATTGTAACTAATGATAATATATATATCAAGGAGAACCAAGTGAAGTCGAGTATTTTCCAAAGTCTTAGATAACTAGGCTTTCTAGTAGATCATTGGGCTACGATTCGATATTCCCTCTCATTTTCCTTTAAAATACAATGTCTGATGATTTAGATTACTGACTAGCTTGACAAATCCATGAAGCCCTCTTAAAACTCCACTACTGCGCTTGCATTATCAACAGAGGCCTCACCACATAGCACCAGAAATTAGGGAAGAAAACAAACGAGAGAGAAGTTGGACTCGTAAATTTAAAGCCTTAACTCAAACCTAATTAAAAGTGGTATGAGTACAATATCAAACGTATTAAATCATTTAGAATCTGTCTTATTTAAATAAGTAATTGAATATATATATATATAATTTCCAAAGAAAAAAAAAACATTTTGATACTTGAACAAACTTTTACTTGATTTACCTTTAAGGTTAATTTAAACTTGATTAAGCTCAAATCTTATTAAGTCAATTCTCATGAAGTGCGAGCTTAGCTCAATATATTACTTTAATAGATTGAACTTGAGCTCATTTCACTTGAATTTAAACTGAATTCAATAAATATAGAGTTTGAATTTGAGTAAAAAATAAAGTTGGTTTATATCCTTGATGGTGATGAGTGATGACTAACTCATTAATGCATACATTATGTGTGACTAATCTCTTAAACTCTAACGCTCTAAAATTTCTTATTTGCCCTAGTTGTGGAGGAGAAAATAGAGCTCAGAGATGGGATTTACAACTTCAAAGAAATCAAATCAGGCCCACAAAGAAGAAAAAGAAGAAGAAGAAGAAGAAGAAAGAGTTAGAAGAAGTCAAAATAAGATATTGAACTACAATAATTCTTTTTGGAACAAATATGATTTTTCTATTGATGTCCTCTATTATATTAAAACTAAAAGAAAAAAAAAATTTCATCCATTTAACATCGTTACACTTCCACTTAAATATAATATGTGACAAAGGAAAAATGCACTAAAAAAGTTCTTAAAGTAATATCAATTTCCAGATTGAGCCTGCCAAATTCATTGCTTTTCGTATAAGCCATTGTTAATGTGGATTTAGGTTCATCACAAAATCCAATTTACAATGTTATCAACATCTTTCTCGTTTATTTCTCTGGCCTTGCAATTTCAGTTTTAAGATTGTTATTACGTTATTAGAGTCTCACGTCGTCTTCGTCTCCTCAAAACTTTTACATGCTGCGTGCTTGTATATCTATTTGGACCACCCACCTTAATGGTTAGCTTTTAATGTGGTATGGGTAGACCACATGACATCAGAGGAAAATTTTTGCCTATTGTGCAAGTATAGACGTATATTTATTAAGTGTAGTGTTTTCCTTTATTTTTTTCCCCTTCCTCCGGAGAATAAGAACTTTATTCAAAGATAGAATAAAGTAAGTACAAACTATTATGAAAAAACAAATTAAAGAGATATGGGTAACAAATCCAAACCAACATGATCACTTCTTTTATACAAGAAATGAATACTAATAACCCTTAGACAAGAAAAGTTCTACCACGAGAACGAAGATCCGATACTCTGACATGAGAAAATACCCACATAGAGTAGGGCACTAGAAAAAACAACAAAAAAACGCAAACCCACGTGAGGAAAGCTTGAACAGTGAAAATGGCGTTTCCACCTCAAGAAGCTGACACTCAAATCTTGACGCTTCGACTTCTATGCTCGCTACGGTGCCGGAGTCCTCCGAAGACAAGCCAACAAACTTGAAATGTTTTAGATCAAGAGATGAGACGTAGAAGTTGAAGATGGTAGGTGTTGTCTTTATTGGGTCTTGAAAGAGAAAATGAAAAAGACAAGGTAAAGAGAGTAAGAAAGTGGTTATGTTGATTTAGGTGGGAGGTTTGGATGGGGGGTGGCCAACAATGGCAGATGCCCTATAGGGTTTTTTATTTACGTTTGCCCTTTGGGTCTTCTGGGAAAGAAAAGGGAAACACAACTTCCTTTCGTTATTATCAAGCGTAGTGTTAGATTCTCAGGTTGCCTTATTAAACAATTTTCTACACCATTGATTAGTTCATGTTTATTCATAAGACTTTAAGGAATTCAATTTTATTCATAAGACTAACGAATTACTTAAAGTGTCACAACAATAATTCATTTATAAGATTGTTATAAAGCTTCCAAACATTTTTTATAGTAATATATGATATTTAGAATTTCAAGGTATTTCAAAACTAGTCAGTATGGAATGACATTGATATTTCTCTACTCAATTTATCATCTTATTGGATGAATATCAATGTTTGGTGATTTAATTAACAAAACTACAAGGAAAACCAAAAGAGAGAGAGAGAGAGAGGAAAAAAAAAAAGGAAAGGAAGAAGAAGAAGAAGAAAAGAAGTTTTAACTCTGAGGGGATAAATTTTTGTATAGATCACACCGTATATGACTTATGTTAAGTTCTGTTGATGGGACCATAAAGTCTATAATTTAGCAGTTAAAATGGTTATAGGATACAAATGGAGATTTTTAACGGTAAAATAATGTGAGACAACTGAATAAGTCGATGCTATGGATATCACATTAAAGGTAAACCGAATATTACCTTCACTTTGTCTGTAAACGCCGAAGCTATACTGACTCTTTTCCTAAACATCAGGGGCACGTATCAAGTATAGCTAGTCGGAGGTGGCATTGTGCCATATCATGTACTTACAATGCTGCTTATGTAAAATAATTATCTCTTTCGTACTCAGTTGTTATTCTTGCAATCAATTTTGTTATTTTTCTCTTTTTGATGTCACCTTTATAGTAAGGTAATTTAGTTTGTCAATGCTGTAGAAAGTGGTAGCACACACACACATATATTTATAGATCATTATGATTTATAGCCTCATAGGCGGATAGAATCCATACAAGACAACAAGAAATGAAAAACACAAGCCATGATTGCACCACTGATATGGAGCATGAAGCATATATACTGCATTATTCTTGATGATACTATGTTCCCAGAAGCAACCACGTACGTGCAACTTAACATCAAGTAGCTACGATCACTGGCTAATAGCTAAGTAACCGGTACCAAAGGAAAGAGCATGGCATCCATTGTCCCAATCCTGAACGCTGCATTATTATTATCTAGGTGGATCATCGATAAAATAGCTAGCTATGGAGTGGTGGTTGAAGGGGGTGGATAGTAGGGAAGAGGAGGAACACGGAGGAGGAAAGGAGGCAACCTCACTTCCGGATAGGTGGTTACAGGAGAGAATGGTGGCAGAGGAAATTTGGGAATACTATGAGCAAGCAGTCCTCGAGATGTTGCTGTTGCTATGTCCATGTTCCAACAAGAGGCCAATAGGAACACAGCAACAGCCAAGTTGCTCAAGAGATTTCTGGACATCCTCCTCCTCATCATCATCATCAATGTTAAAGAAGAAACTATTGTGTTGTTCTTGGGCATGGATGGACAATGATTCATGTGTTTTTGGGTTTATATAGTAAGGTCAGCAAAGGGTAGGTAGAATCAATAATATGGCATTGCAGACAAAGTTAATTGGCCTCCGGATTTGGTGAATGATGAATCACCCAGCTCTCCTTCAATACTGGTCGAGACGAGTCAGACGGACATGTGAATGACAGTATCACTGTGGAATGCCAGCGTCGGTCGCTTCTTTATGGAGTATTTAAATTGCCGGTAAATGTTGTTGTGGTCGTCTTAAAAGCACTTATTTTTAGGTCTTTCTACCAATCAACACTTTGAGTAGGGACTTGGATGTAATATAAACAAAGTTAATTCAAAATGCATGTACTAAATATAATTGGATACTTAAACTTATTCAAGTTTATTTCTACCACAATTTGAGCTATTTGAGTAATTTATCAAATTGAATTCAAACTCAACTTATTCGACTTAACGAACGAGTAAAGCAAACAAACTTGAGTCAAGCTTAAGAATATACCTAGCAAAATTGTATTTAAGTTAAGTTTGAACCTAATACCATTTAAAGGAACATGAACCTTTTTCTTTTTCAACAATTAGGCTAAATAGATCCAAACTAAAGCTTATTAAGTAATACTTTAAGTCGAACTTAAGCCAAAAAATCTAAGAGTCGATCTTAGAATTTTTTCAATCAAATTCGAGCTCATGTTCAACATTGATTCACTCCTTACTATAGATGATGCACCTTAGGTTAAAACACATGAGGGTATCAAAACAAACATTCAAATGAAAAGGAAAACAAAGGGGGCTTAGTAAATCCATAAGCTACTTGTTAGATATTACGCACCAACAAATCCTACATTGCTTCATGAACACTTATGCATGAGCCTCATTAGGGTCAGTCACCACTAACTTTTGCTAAAGAAGATAAGAGTTAACACTTAAAAGGAAATTCTCTCAAGAAGAAGAAAATTTAGTGTATTGAATGATAAGAGATGATGCAACTAATTACAAGTTTTTACCTTATATAATCGAGCCTTATAAGGTTTGTACACTTGGGAAATTACAAAAGGATGAAATTTCTAAATGAAACAAAAGTGCATATCCTAATATGTACTCAAAAGGGCAAAATGGATAAATGACAAAAAGAATGAATGGTAGAGAATCATCCTTAGGATCAATAATGTCGGACACTTTTCGGCCAGGCATAGGACGCTATAACAAAGGCAAAACAAGGAACATCCATTCTATCTCTAGGCAAAAGATGATGCTCAAGTCTTCAAACAACTGGAAAACTCATGAGGACAGCTCATAAAGAATAAGAAATGTTAGGAGATTAGCTCACTCGACCTAAGTTAAGTTGAGTATAGAGGTCAGAACACCTCGACTTTGATAAAAGAGGGCTTGAATTGGTAGCAAAGAAGTTAGGGGTTGTATCTACTTGGATGGTCGTCTTGTGCTCAACTTTAAGGGATTGACAAAGGTTGTGAACTTGAAATAGAAGTTCCTCCATGTTGGTTCTTGTGCTAGAACACGTTAGGTTAAGCCTTGTAAACTTAGTTCGACTATTAGTGATGGGTTCGAGGACTTGATTCTTATCATTCTCCCCAATGTCATGAAAATTTGACCTCAAATTTGCGTGGTCCTCTTCAACCTCTTCTCATTCAACTTTGTGGGGAGTCAAGTCGGACACCTTAAATGTAAAGTAGACACCATACTCTTTTGGTAACTCAATTCGATATGCATTGTTGTTGATCTTCCTTAAGATATTAAGGGGACCATTAGCTCAAGGGGATAATTTATTCTTCCTTGAATTAAGAGGGAGAAAAAGAGTTTTACAACCTTAAATCATATTATTGGTCTAACAACGTTTATAATTATTCATTTGGAAATATTTCCATAGGAAGAAGTGATGGGGTTAACCTACTACATTAGTATAATCCTGATGAGTTGGAAGGTTGATACCTAATTACATTTTTGAGATATTATCGTTCTACTTTGCAACAATGACCAACATTTTTTTTATATATGATTTCATTTATCGTATTAATAACGTTGATTATTCTTTATCCAATCACTTGATAATTTCCTCAACGCAGATAAGTAAGGTCCATTGTTCTTGATCTAATTGTGCTTGATAATTTCTTCAACTCTAAACCATTATAGTCTATATGGGTATTATATTCAATTATAATGCTAAGCTACTAGTCCATGGCCCAAGTTTCCAAGTACTTGATACTTTTATCTTCACTTGTAAGATTAGTGAAGCTTTCTTCAAAGGTAGCTTGACAAATAAGGTACTCTATATTGGACACTCAATTTAAAATTTGTGAAAGAGGAAATGGAAATCTTTATGAGTTTATAGGTGGGAATATTGATGCCTTTTGGAAATTAAATTGCTAGCTATTAAGAAAAGTAACCATATATAGTAAGATATCAAGACATTTGAGAGGATCTACTTTACCCCATGAAGAGTGTATAGGCATTCTACTAATCACAGAGTTGTGCTCATGCTTGTCATGACATACTAACTATATATAATTGTTGAAGTAATACTCTTTTATGTACATGCTTACATATTCAATCTTTCTTTCTTTTTTCTTATTTTTTTTCTTCCCCCCCCCCCCCCCCCCCCCCTACCCCCCTTCCTTTTCCTTAACAATAGAGATTAGGGTAGACAAACACAATAGTTACCTAGTTTAGATCTTATTTTATGTTAGCACTTTCTTAATCTATGTTCCGTCCTTACCATGTATTTCTCTTAAGATTGTCATGTCACATTACACATGCATAATGTTCACTAAAAGTGCAAGAGTATATTTACGTACATTTGCTCTCTAAAAAACTATATGTGAGCTTTGTGTTGAGAAGTCAATATACAGATCTTAACTCTTTGTTCCAAAAAATGTAGGTAGAAGTACAAAAAGATTTCTTATATGTGTAGGTAGCTTTAAATAAAGATAAAAATTTAAGTCAAGTGTGATAGAATGTGTTTTGGTTAATTTTGCAATCAATGAAATATGTGTTAGCAACTATTTTGATAGTACTTTACATAAGATGCTTTAAGTAGTACTTAAAGTCTTATTGAAATCATTAATCTCATTGAGTTTCAACTTTGTTTATTGGATGATGTATATTATCTTAAGATTTGTATATTACCATTAAGATGTACTTTAAATATAATTATATTATATAAAAAATCATATTTAACAAAGAAATCTGGATTGATTGATTATGTGTTTTATTTGATTTATATGATATGAAGGCAGTAGTGTTTCAAATAGAAGCAAATTACTAACTATTATTCATTAGCACTAGAGTAATCTAAGGTCAAGAAAAAAAAAAAGATTAAGATATTAGGATACTAGAAAGATGGCTTAAACGATATTTATCATTGTCGAGTATGATTTTTCGGTTTTTGTTTAAAATTGATTTCTCATTTCCTGATTAATACTAAACCCTAACCCGTTTAATATTAATCATCGACTAAAGAAATTGAGAAATTCCAGTTTTTTTATTGAAAATAATTTTTGGAGTTGCCACCCGACCGGAGTCGGGGAAAGAAAAGAAACCGTAACCAATTGGGTAGATTGATTACGATTTAACTACCGGTCCTTGATTTTAATTTTAATAAAGAACCAGAGGGTTCCAAATTCGGGGGTTAACCTATTAAACCCTAATGGGTACCACTATTTATTTATCGAAATTAGGATCATTTTTCTAATTATAATATTTAAAAAATAAATAAATAAATAAATAAAATTAAAAGAAGAAAAAGAACCTAAGCTTCTATATATTTTATCGTCGCCCCGAAGGTGCCTACGTACCCGCTAGCCGGGATCAGACAATCGTAGTTCTTTAAAAAAAAAAAACTTTAGTATGTTGGTTGCTTTTAATTTTGAAAACTGACTGAGTTTACGTTTTTAACTGATTTAGTTTATTCAAAAATAAATAAATAAATAAATAAAGGGCCCTAACTCGTAAGTGATCAAAAGACTCCCTAAAACACTATAATCTTTTTGTAAAAATTTTTCCTTTTGTTAATTTTTGTTTCTAAAAATAATTTCCTATATGAGAATTTCTAAAAAACTAATTCTAAAGGAATCCTAAACGAATGTATATATGTATATATATATATATATAAATATGCATCTACACTATTTTTATTTAACAATTATCCTCCTAAGTGAATTAACAATGTCAGGGAATATACCTAATATAAAAGCAAATCTTAAAGATTTTTAAAACTAATGTATGTATAATATTAAATAGCTGAAGATTTCCTAAACTAATGCAATCATATACATATACTATATTAAATAAACAAGGAACTAATAACATAGTAATAAAAACAATAATAATCATAATCAAATAATAAGTAATAAATAAAAAAAACTAACTATCTAATTAACGAAACTATCTAACTAACGAAACTCACCTGATCGTGTAATAAGGGGAGTGCTCGTGTTCGTTTTTAGATCAGTGGAGGGCTGACCATTCACCAGTTGCTGTCGTCGTGTTGTCGTGCTTGTTGTAGTGGGACTGATCGCATATGCGGTGCAGCGACATTTGTGCTGATCGTGCAGGAATTTAGTTCGGCTTGAGCACCGAATTGTTGATTGCTGTCGTGGATGGTCTACAGTGGGCTACTGTCGGTTGGGGATTGTTGCGTGGCAGGGGGATTGTCCAGCGAGGGTGAAGAAATTGACAGCACATGGAGCTTAGCGTTCAGGGGCGTATTCGGCGATGAGACGTGGCGTTCAGTCAAGGCGTGTTCGCGTTTGTGTCAGAGGATTGGCTTACGGTTAGTTGGAATTGCTGGACTCCGGAGATCTCAGCAAGTGGACTTCGGCTGATTGACTTTGCAATTTGGACGAAGAGATATTGGAGAAAGACTTCGGATGGGCTTAGTTTATGCGTTGTCTTCAGATTTGCTTGACTTTGCAATTTGGACGAAGAGATATTGGAGAAAGACTTCGGATGGGCTTAGTTTGTGCGTTGTCTTCAGATTTGCTGCGTGGAGTTCGGTTGGTCAGATTGTGGCGTCTGGATTGTTGGATTGTTGTCAGAGGATTAGGGCATTGATGGTGCGGATGTCGACTTCGTAGAGTTCGGTCGAATTTATTAGTTACCATTTGATTTGCCGTTGCAAGTGTGTTAGGGGAGAATTGAAATTGGTTTTCAGGATGGGCTGGGGCTGAAGTTGCGGTTACAGTTTCTATTTGTGGATGGAGTAGATTTTTTTGAATTTTTGATGAAGCCGATGATCTCATTCTCGTTGTGGTTTTTTTTTCTTTTATAAAGTCCAAATCAAATCCTATTATATCTTATTAAACTAGATTCAAATTTTATTCAAATCTGATTTAACTTGACTTATAGACATAGGTGCTTGCTGAGACTCGAACCCGTGACCTCCAACTAAATCTACCCAAGTACTCCGCTACTTATCCGTTAGGCCGTTGGTCTGTGTCTTAACATTCATTACAATTAAATTATATTTAAACTATCTAAATCCCTAAATTAAAATTTTTAACTAAACTAAAACTAAAACTAACACTAAAACTAATTATTCCTAATATAAATTACTTCCTAAAAATCTACGAAATTTTTATGATTTTTCCTTTTCTTATTTTTTTAGTATTTTCATTATTTGTTAATTTTTATTATCTTTTTATCTTTTATTAATATTTTTGTTTTTAATTTTTTTGAATCAGGACCCTTTTTGTAAAAATAAAAATTATGGGCAAAAATTAGGTGTCTACAATCATTAGTAAGTACTACTATTAGGAGGGAAGGAAATGTCCTTAACAATAGAATAGCAACTAGACATTTCGTTGAAGTAATCTTAAGGATACAAAATAATGTCCTTGGAAATATGGAAGCATAAATTTGCTTCGCATGATAATCTTTGGAAGCAAATTGTCAATCAAAAAACGCCCATTTTATTGCAAATGAAGGTACTAAAACAAAAGAAAGAAATATTGTACTATGAAGATCATGGAGAGGTTTTAACAATTAGCAATCTATTGGGATGCATGTTGTATCTTAAGAACCCATCATTATGGCCATTTAGGGGATGCATTTGAATTGTAAGTACCTTTTTTTCCCTAAATAACTTAATTGTTTTGAAAACTCTTATGACGATGAATTATGCCATCTCATTAGCTTAAAATTGTTATAATGTGAAATTACGTTTGACTTGGGTCGCTTTCACTTAGTTCAATTGTATTACTCTAAACTCATTGAACTAAGTGTTGAACATTCTATATAAGGAATAACTAGAGTTACTATAGCTTTTGAAAATTTGCGATTTTTAATGAAGAGGATAGAATTTTGGTTGATCTTCAAGAAGGAAATTATTGAAAGAGGGATATAGAGCTAGAAGTCTCTCGAAGAATTCACTTGAATGGAGATTAAGGAGTTCTTTACTAGCCTTTAAGGGCAACCTAATGGTTTCTATAATGAAGGCAACACATTATAAATATAAAAGGGTAGAAATTTACTTGGATGGTGATTTGGGAGTTCTCTATTGGCCTTTGAAGGCAACCCAAAGACTTTTATGAGGAAGGCAGCATACCATACACATAAAAGGGTAGGAATTTACCTGAATGGTAATAAGGGAGTTCAGCCTTTGAGAGCAATTCAGCAGCTTCTATGATGATGACAACACATGATGCATATGAAAAGGTACACAATAATGATATATTTGGCGAATCAAATTTTATATAGATTTTCACTTGTGTAAGATACTAAGGTGAAGATTTTTATATCATTTAAATATGAAGAAATGTATATATAAGGACAAAAGTAAGGTATAATATCATTACATGGTCATATTGGAGTAATGCTTCATGTTACGTAAGAATTTAAGTAAACAAAAAGTAATATGACCATCAATATAACCATGTCACTTGGTCATGTCGATGGAGCGCATAAACAAAAAGTGACACAACCAACGATATGACCTTATCACTTAGTCATATCCATGCAGGCCATGTCTAGGAAGTTATATGACTAGCATGGACGGATCTTCGGGCCCCCAGGGGGGTAAGGCAAAGGGGCCTTGGTCTCTTTAAACTCAAGAAAAAATTAATTATCTAAAATTATTTTAAATGTAAAATGTATGTATTATATTTATATTTTAGAATGTAAATATTAGTATATAATTAAACATGGTTGAATAATTAAATTTTTACTTTTACATCCATAAGGTCACTGGTTCAATTACCACTAGAGTAGTTTTTTTTTTTTTTTAACTTTTTTGAGTTATATTTATTATCTATCATGAATAACATTCATTATCCTTTCACTTTTTTATCTTTTTTATAATTACTAATAAAAAATGATAGTTAATTATATAAATTTTCATTAAACACTATTTATTCACTAGTAACTCTACCATAAATGATAATTACATTGTCAATTCTAAAAGCCTTTTGATAAAATAAATATAAAGAAATTATTGAATATTATTTATTATATTATGTTGCCCTTTTCATTATAACTATAATTTTTTGTATAAATACTCCTTGCAAATTATTTTTCTTAATAACAAAATTTACACAAAGTTTGAGTGTTGATTTTATTTTTTTATAAATTGAAAATTTTATTTTAATTAATATATATGCCACAAAGAAAAAGTAAAGGGTTATTATTTCAATCTTTTACAAAGTAAGTAAAGTACCAATAATCAGTTCATAAAAAGATTTAGATTTTTTTATTCAATATTAAATTGTATTGCAAGATGCACTTCTCTAATAAATCCCTTTGTATATATAAAATACTTTGAAATTATAATAATAAGTAGATTTTTTTTTCACCCAAAATTCTAATATTAATTTAGATAAGGTGAGTCTGGACCCCCTAGTTTCACAACTCTACATCCATCCCTAACGACAAGTGACACAATTGTTTAACTTAAACATATTCACTATACTGGTGCAACTTTTCATATTAAATAATATTTTTGCTTAATAAGTATAATTTATCATATTCCAAAAGTTGCACTACTTTGTAATGGACATCAGGATCAGTTTTTGACGGATCTAAACATAATCTAATAATTAAAGTTAAGTAATTACAACGAATGTGTCCTTAGGAAGAGTTATGATGCTTAAAACTTGATGATTAAACATCCAAGTATATATTAACATTTAGAGACATATTTTTGCACGAATTTTTTATTATTTTTCAAAATTTACCATCAAAAACCTTCTTCCAAAGCTCTTTAAACTTGTATGGCCATCAAGAACAAAGATTGCAACTTTGTTCTTAATACTCAATTAGTTGTATTTTGGGAGAGTTTATACTTATCCTCAACAAACTTAGTATAGGACGAATAAGACTCTTAAAAATAGTGTTCTCCACATGCCTCAGAGTGTTCTTGATTCCCTATACTTGATACAAATTTCTAATAATCTTAAAAGTCTTAGATATGGTAAGTAAGATGAATGCTGTCTTAAGAGTCATGAACGAGGAATTTTTCAAACTTAATAGGTTTGATAGAACCAAGTTCAACAGATGGAAGGACAAAACGATGTTTCTTTTGCTTGTCCTCAACATAGCCTATATGCTTGATCTAAATACTCCACAAATTAAAGATGCAAAGGATGGAGCAAATCTAGAAGAGAAGTCTAGAATTGATGTATTAAAGAAAAAACGATAAGAGGATGAATTTGCATGTCATAAATATATACTCAACAAACTTTCAGATAGTTTTTATGATCTATATATGTCATCAAATAGCTCTTAGTAATTTGAAAAGCACTTAAAAAGAAGTACAACACCAAGCATCAAGGAATAGATAAGTTTTTAGTAGTTAAGTATTTTAAATTTAAAATGGTTGATAATAGTCCAGTTATGAAATGAGTACATAAATTACAAATATTAGTGAATTGTCTTTGTGAGCTATTAATAACAATTCTGGAATCCCTTCAAATAGGAGTAATAACTACCAAATTACCATCTACTTAGAATGACTATTGTGAGAAACTTTTGTATATGGCAAAAAATTTTACAATTAAAAAGATTCTTAGACATCTTCGTATTGAAGAAGAGTATAGGAAACGCAATTTAATAGTCAATTCAAGCTCTGTTAACCATGTTGATAACTTTGGCAAAAATAAGTATAAAAGGAAGGATCCCATAATTGTTTTCAAGAAGAAATCCCAAAAGTGCTATAATTGTAATAACAAGGGTCATTATACATGTAAGTGTAGGCTTCCAAAGAAATAGAAAGGAAATGCAAGTGATGTTGCAATTTAAAGTTAATGATTTATGGTAATGTTAACCATTTCTTTTGAAGGAATGTGTATTGGGATGGTTACGAATGTTTACATGGCTACAACAATCACACCATTTAAGTGGTGGCTTGATTCTAAAGCAAAGATCCATGTGTACAATGATCATTAGTAATTTAAGAGTTACTAAGAAGTTATGATGGGAAATGAAAACTTTGGAAAAGTTCAAGAAGTTAGAATAATAGATCTTTACACTACCTCCAAAAAGAAGTTATCTTTAGTCAATGTGTATCATGTTTCTAATTTGTTAAAAAATGTAGTGTCTATTGGTTTGTTGTGTAAGAGAGGATTCAAAATTATAATAAGTCTAATAAGTTTATAATTGTCAATGGTGATGTGTATTTAAGAAAGGGTATGGTTTTGATGGCATGTTTAAAAAGAACATTAAGACTAATAAAGTTTTAAGTTCTGCATATATTATTGATCTTTGTAATATTTGACATGCTAAATTAAGAGATCTTAATTATAATTATATGCGATAGATGAATAATAATGGTTATATTTCTATAAATAGTTGTAAACCCCAAATAATAAATGTGAAATATGTTTACAATCCAAATTTGTATACAAACCTTTTTTCCCAAGTTAGAAAGGAAAATCGAATTATTTGATTTAGTGCATTTTGATATATATGAATTTAATAATGTTTTGACCAGAGGTGGAAAAAGTTATTTTAGCACTTTCATTGATGATTACTCTCGATATATATATGTACAATTACTTAGGAATAAAGATGAAGCATTTAGTGTTTTCAAATTGTACAAGTAGAAGTTAAAAATCTTCATAACAAAAGAATTAAAACTCTAAAGAGTAATATAGCCGAAGAGTATCTATTTAGTGAGTTCAATTCATTTTGTGAGAAAAATGGTATAGTTCGTCAAGTACCTTATAAACAATAGCAAAATGGCTTAGCATAAAGGAAAAATCATACCTTAGTGGACATGATCAATTCTTTAATCTTAAATGCAAAATGATCATATAATTTGTGGAGAGAAGCATTAATGACTACATGTCATATTCTAAATCGAATTCCTTCTAAACTAGCTTTCTCTCCATGTGAAATCTGGAAGAAAAGGAAACCAAATATAAACTATCTAAAAGTATAAGGGTATATAGTAAGTATATTACAGGGTTAATGATCCTAAAATGACTAAATTAAAACCTAAAGGACTTAAAGGCATATCTGTTGGATATGATCAAAACTCTAAGGCCTATCGCATATTAGATTTATAATCTAATGTGATTATACAAATGAGAAATTTTGAATTTAAAAATAAATTTCAACACAATAGTAATGTAAAAAATATGCCTACTAATAGAATGTCGAGTGATGGTTCAAAAAGGTATCTAGACAATGACTACTAATTGGAGATTGATGCATTGCTTTGGATGAGAAACCTAGAAGAAGTGAAAGAACTAGGAAAGAAAAAGGATATTAGACTAGATTTTATTTCTTCTCAAGCTTTAACCATTTTAGTGGACGGAAATAAAGAGTTGGTAAACAATAAGATAACTATGGTTTTGTATGTGCATCATAAGCCTATGACTTACAATGAACTTATGACATCTAGAGATATAAGCTTTTTGGAAAAAGTCGATTAATGATGAAAGGGAATCTATATTGTCAAACAATACTTATATTCTAGTTTATTTGCCTCTAAGGTAAGACTGTTGAGTATAAAAGGATGTTTAAAGGGAAATATAATGTAGATAGGTCTTTACAAACTTTCAAAGCTATATCACTTGCAAAAGGGTATAGGCAATGTAAAGGTATTGTTACTTTGACACCTACGCACCTGTTACTAGAACGGCCTCAATCAAGACTCTTATAGCATTGGCGTCTATTTATAAACTTCACGTACATCAAATGAATGTTAAGATGACATTTTTAAATGAAGAACTTGATAAGAAAGTCTATATGGAATAACATGAAGGATTTGATCTACTCAATAATGAGAAGAAAGTTTGTAAGTTGATCGAATCTTTATATGGATTGAAACAAGCTCTTGAGCAATGATATGAAAAATTTTGACAAGATGATATTGATCAATTGGTTTCAAACACAATAATGCTAATAAATACATATATTGTTAGTTCACTAACAAATATGGAGTGATTGTCTATCTCTATATAGATGATCTCCTCATGTTTGCAATAAATTTAAATGGTGTTAAGGAAACCAAAGGGTATCTATCATCTAAATTTAAAACAAAAGATCTAAGTGAGGTAGATATAACATTAGGTATTAAGGTGGTCAGACATAATGGAGAAATAATCTTAAATCAATTTCATTATGTTGGGAAGATTTTTTATAAGTTTAGACATTTAAGGAATATGATACTCCATATGATCTACATGCGAAGTTAGTTGAGAACAATGAAAGGGCAATGAGCATGGACAGTAGAAGAGAGCATCTTATCTCTCCAGTGGTTGAAGTTTGTATCATCAAATTGGTCCAACTTGACAAACTCTTAATTCATGACTTTTAACACCCCATTTGTTTCACTTGCCATGACATTAAATTCTCTAAGATTATGAGGAAAAGAATATGGGTTGGATTAACAAATAAGATAGATTTAAAGGCATGATTAGAGCACTTTCCTTAAAGAATTTATGTCTCTCTCACATTAAGTTTGATATGAGAGTTTGTATGCAGAATTATATCGAGATATAATTAAATCTTAGTATATGAGAAGTGAAAATTCATACACCAAACCACACTTGAATATAGATAATAAGTGTTTATTTCATGTAGTGTTTGAAGGAAGAAAATTTGTAGGAAAATATGGTGAAAATTCGTGCAAAAAAAAAAAAAAAACCTAAAAACAAAGTTGCAACACTAATTTATAATGCATTCATTGAAGGTATGCAACCTTTCACCAAGTGTTATATTGATTTAATGATCAAATTGTATCCACAAAATCGCGTTTAAATAAGTTACAAATTAATCTATACCTTAAATCACACAGTGATACAACTTTTGTAATTATAACTTATGAAGATTTGATTAAAAATTGCAACTCTTTCAAACAGTACACTCTTCAACCTTGCTGACATAAAGATCACAAGCAAGGTTCATGGCCATGATCTTTGATCATAAATCTTTCGTGCTTAATTTTTGCTTCCCTATTGAAGATTATAATCAGGTTCATAGTTATGAATTTTGACTGTGAACCTTTCTAAAATGCTACAAATCTCTTTTTAATGTCCGTATTTAACATGAGTACCATCTTACTTAAATATTAAGTATTTTGAACACATAGTTCACAATTCATAACACATAACTGGCAGTTTATTTCTTTAATATATATGTATATTATTATTGTTACCTTGTTAAGGGAATAATAGAGCATTCAACTCCACATCACATATAGTTTTAACACATTTTCTTATGTTTTTTTTTTCCATCAATTTTGATAGTTGATTTGATTAACCATCTAAGCAAACTTCTCGGTCTTACTTTTTATGCCCTCTCTCCACATGCTCTGTCTCCCATGTATCTATTTTGTGCACGTCCATAGCATATTAAGAGAAAATAGTTTCATTTCTTCTTCCCACTATGTTATGTTTCTTTGATGGTAATAATATGATTTTTTTTATTCAATAATTGTTTTCTATTTTGTATTTGATTATAACACTATATTTGATTTTTACCCAGGCATAACAAGTGTGTATCTTTCGAAATGTTATAACATTGGATATAACAATATAATTATAGATTGTATCTAAGATACTATTTATATTTATACTATGAGCAATATTATATTTATATATATAACCCATAAATATGCTACTTATATTTGTATATATAACTATTAGGGTATCTTTAACCCTAAGGACTCCAATAGAATCCCTTAGTGTTTAGAAATTCTTATGAGATAAAACTTAGTTTAATGTTTTCATTTAATAAGTTAAATGCAAACCTAACCTACATTAATCAATTCTTGAATCGTTCGAGTTAATTGACTTGAATTGGAATTTGAATGAGGTACTTTTGTTCATAGAACATACATAAATATTGTGCATGTGTATTGTGATTTTCTGAGCTTAACAGCTAAATATTAAGTTATAGGTATTAGCCCTAGCGTCTTGTTGACAAAGTTTTTCATTCAATAAACGAAACCCAGCCTTCTAATCGGACGAGAGCTTATATGGCAACTGGAAGATAGCGTGATTGAGCTTTCTACAAGTTTTGTGGACATTATTAATCTGTGGCCCATTTAAAAGCCATGGAAGAAAGTAGTTTTTAGATCTATCAATGTAATGATAACTTGTCTATTGACGGAACTAAAGGTAAAAACCAACCGTTAACAAGCCGTTCTCACTCATTTAATGTCTTTCGTGGGTCCTGCATCATACATTATGTTGCTGCTAGCAGTTCATAACAACTCTAAGTTATTTTTTGTTGCTAATATCAGAAATTTATTAAAAAAAAAAAGAAAAAGAAAAAAGGACAAGGACCCGATCTTTTATGAAGAAATCTTGTTTGGTTGGACGACCCTAAAACTGGGTCCAAAGCCTTGGGAGTCTGTGCCAAGAACCAGCGTTAATATAATGCTGGCCTTAGATTAATATTACGTACATACTAGCAGGAAAGAAGGATGTGTGTATAAAGGAAATGAATGTAAAATGATTTGTGATTTAATTATACATTGTACATCAAATTGTTTGCAGAAGTATTTTAGTACAATCAAATCTTCTTATAGTAAAACTTTGATCTATATAATTATGTGATAAAAACATGGAACCGCTTTCACAAAAGCAAATCTTTTAATAAGTTGTGGCCGTGCTTTATTTCTATTATTGTACAATGCAATTTGAAAGTGGAAAAATCAAGTAAAGTAGAGGGTGGTTAAGATGTAACTAAAGTGAGATAAAGATGAGCAATGGAGGGGTTGAATTATGTAGTTTTATGCATGATATTTTTATGACGCGAACAAAGGGGCAACTCCTTTTGATATTACTTATATATTACATATATACTTTTTTGAAATACTACAACGACCAGTATCAAATTACAAATATAATTAACTGCTATAGTTATGTATATATGCATATATCATCCTATGTATAACTTTTGTGTGTGTATGTAAATGTATATGCATGTATGCGTAGTTATCAAAATCGCAATTCCATCGATGCGATTCTACAAGTTTACGATTTTAAAAAACCTTTTCGAGTTAACTTATGTATAAATTCTTTTTCATATAAAAACTTACATTTTTAACCGATTTTACGTATCTAAATTAAATGAGTTAAAATAAAAAAACAACTAAACTTTCACAAACCATCAACTTTAAGGCACTACATTATCTTCCCTATCCTATTTTATTTTATTTTTCTCTTTTTCTCTCTCTTAATCTCTTATTTTATATTCATAGTATTCATTTAGGTTTCAGCTTTAATAATAAAGATTACAAAAAAAAAACTATATAATTCAGTTTATAATATCAGTAATTTGAAATAAGTTGAGATATTTGATTCTTTTTAGTTCATTGTTTTTTTTACAGAAAATAATTAAAAAAATTTAGTTTCTATTTTATTTGTCCTTCTTCCATATATATTTAATTATATATTATTAAGCATTTTTTATGAAAAAAGAATTTAATTTCTTCATTTCTCTATTTTTATCATGTATTTCAAGTTTTTGATAACTATTATATCTATTTTTACAGTTTTTCAAAGCTATTTTATATGATTTGTATAAACTTATGTTTTTATATTTTGATATCTCACTTCGATTCTATTAATTTTCTATCAATTCTACATAAAATCGTGAATTTGACAACCTTGTATATATACATATATTTATGTATGTATGTATGCACACGCTATGATCTAGTAGAGTAACAAACTCAAACACATATATGAATACTTCTTTATATTCATATTACAGCAAGTAATCATTTTAGAACATTACGTCGACTATAGAATTAGAAATTATGTGAAACATGTAAATATGCAACACACGTCCCTATACATAACAGTTATTTCTTATAAATAGAAATATATATACATTGTACATATAATTTATTTTACCTTAATTTCTAGTTTTATTTAAACTCTTATATCAACTTTGTGTTACTTAATTGTTCTATTAGTTATATTGTAACTCATAATTCTAAAATTTTATGACTGTTAATATTATTAATCGTACGAAAGTCATCGTTTCTTTATTATTGAAAAAAAAAATTATTATGAGGTAATATAGTCTTTGATTACAGGTGTTATCCATTAGATTTAGTCGACAAATACTTATAATAAATTTTATTCAATCTTAAACCGGGATATCGAAAATGCATTGGCCATAGTTTCTACAGGATCTATCTTTCTATCCCATTCAATGGAACATCGCAGTATTGCATGTAAATCCAGCAAGACTTCTAGCGAACACGAACCTTTTCTTTTAGAAAATGGAACATAGGATGAAAGCGGCAAGAATGGATTGCAACATC
Organism: Lumnitzera littorea; assembly: GCA_024138015.1. NCBI lineage: Eukaryota > Viridiplantae > Streptophyta > Magnoliopsida > Myrtales > Combretaceae > Lumnitzera > Lumnitzera littorea. Next base: position 101,738,214 of record JAMXBB010000007.1, read on the forward strand.
GATCATCCCCTCAATTATTATTATACTCATGTATTTAACATTTTAACTTTCAAACAATAGACGTAAAATTCCTAATTGCACTAAAAAAAGTTAATTTTTCCTACCATAATTATTATCGGATGGCTTTCATTGAATCAATTAGATGTATTAAAGTATATTACCCAACACTTGTTTATAGGATAATCTTTCGATATCCCGGTTTAAACCGCATAGACATGACATTTTGCTGCGATATAACAAGATAAATTCGAAATCTAGGGTTGTATGATGTAAGCGATCATCCAAACCTAAAAGCATAATCTTGGTATTGCTAACGAACACAAAGCCTTTCATTTAGAAAACAGAACGTAGGATAAAATAAGCGCAAGAATAAACATGTGATATAGCAAGTTTACGTTTGGGGTATTTCTTATGTCTGAATTTTTTTTTTCTCTTTTTTCAATAAGGAATATACAATATGTTATTACTTTAATAAAATAAACTAATTTCCCCTTTCTTTTGAAGTTTGCATTTCATTTAATTATTATCAAAAATTAAATTCAACTCATATTTCACATTCACTGAATAACTATTTAATAAATTTCACAAAATTAGTTTCTTTCTTCTTCTTTTGTTTTTTTCCCCTTCCCTTACCCCGGTGAGTAAGGATATATTAAGATAAGGGAATATTTAAAGTTTTACAAACAAAACATACCCTATAGCTGGGGATTAAGTGCCATGTGGGAAGTAGTACTTAACGTGAATGTATTTCTGCAGGAGGATGCATGAGGAGTTCTAAACTCCCCACAGTCCCGCAAGGCCACAAGTCCATATACAAAACCTTGTACGTTTTCTTGAGAGGGACAAACAAAACATGATTCATAGCTTCCCAGCTTTGTGCTTCACTTGCCAGAAGAACAGCTACTCTGGTTCAGTTTGTAGTATTCAAGTAGTTGGAGGTTTTTCCTGCAAGCAAGTGGAATATCAGTGAGTTGGTTACAGTTAATTTTTCCAAAATGCACAATGTCAGTGCAGATAGGGAATCCATTCGAATTTTCCACTTTTCTGAACTTTTAGGGCAAACATCAACACCTAGATAGAGCCTCCACAATTCAACAGATAAAAATAAAATTTCGTAAACGCCATTATCCAGCTTCCCTGTTCATTTCTTAGAACACCTCCGAATGGTTGCACGATTAGTATTTGAGTGAACTTAGTTTCATACTGATTCCACATCTGCAAACTGAGTTTTTTCCTTTTCTTTTGGGAGTTCTGATGGATTTATGCAGATGTAGAATCAGTATGAACCCAAGCGTTGCTTCTCCTGCTTCTGAGATCATTCCATGTTTCTATAAAAAATGGACAACCTTATTGAAAAATTGTAGTCACTTGACATCTTGGACAACCAAAGGTTAAGGATTTCACATTTCCTTGGGTTTGAAATTGTCGGCAGTTCATCTCATGCATGACAGAAGTTTACTTTTGGGGTTCGAAGAGAGGGACCAAATCCAAAGATGATTATCTTTCATTGTAGGATCTCTTGCTTCGAGCTGTTCATAAACATCTCTCACATGGATAGGAGTTTTCCCCCACTAAGACTCAGTCTTTTCTCCCAGGAATCAAGGTCCGAAATTTTTCCATATAAAAGAGAGGAGACTTAGAACTATATTCTGTTTTGTTCCATTCTAAGGTGTTTTCCCAAGCATCATGAACTGTAATGTTTGTTGTATTTGTAGTAATAGGAACCTTATGCAGACAATTGCCTAACAAGAAATTTGTATCTTTTCCACCCCTTAATATCATTCTGCCCTTATCATTAATCCAGATTTGGCCTCTAACTAAACTTTTCTAGAGAGAGGAGGAGTTGAAAGATATGAGCAGCTCTTTCCCTCTGATGTTCCTCGAATATTCAGTTTTACAAAGCCTGCTCCAAAAGGCGTTGGAGTTTGAGTTTTGAAATTGCTACGCTCGTTAAATTTCGAAAGCCTTGTTTCCATTTTCGAGATTCTGAAATTGTAAGCTACTTTTATCTTTTGAGAGGGTGATTTTTTATCAGAGAGTCGAATGTACTCTTTTTGAGTTGTTTAAGCCGTTCTAAAAAAAAGGTCTTGTGATCCGGTCAATTTCTGCAAGTAAATTAATAGGAAGATGGCAAACCTGCATGTTGCAAAACAGATTTAATGAGGAATGTTCGATAGGCCATGCTAAGTAGGGTTTGCCAACCACTGAGTTTTTGTTGATTTTTTGTAACAGAAAACCAAAGTCTCCATATCTCGGTTACAAATGTTATAGAGGAAATTTATGATATTTCGCAAAAGTTTATGATGTCATGAAGCCCAATAGACTTAAAATATCTCATTTCACAATTTCGGCTGTGTTCTTTGAAAAGATTATAGTTGACTTGCATTGGTTCTTTATTAAAATCGACTACTGAGCAAAAACATCCAATACTGAAGAAATTGATCGTGTAGATTCAATATTTTTTCCGACCAACAATATAATGTCATCAGCAAAAAAACATAAGAGAGAGGTGTAAGAAGGAACCACAAATTTTTATGTGTTTTCCATTCTTTTCATCTACTTCCCTCTTTATTAAATGGCTTAGAATTTCCATGTTATGAAAAGGAAGGAGGAGATTAGATCCCCTTTGTTGAAGCATGTAGAGGGAAGGATTTTTATCTAAGAGAGATCCATTAAGCAGCACCTCTATAGATGCAGAAGTGATATAGGAGGCAACTAGCCTTATCCACCAATATGGAAAATTTAATGCTTGTAATGTACGCAATAGCTCATGAACATGATGGATATTATCTACAGCAGTTCTCTTTAGTATAAAGCCTGATTGATTGGAATCAACAAAGATGTCGAGTTCATGTTGTAATCTGTTCACTAGGATCTTTGTAATTACTTCATAAATAGCATTACCAAAACCAACTGGACAGAATTGGAGAAAGTGATCTGCTCCTGATTGTCAAACGAATAGAAACCAATAAGATCTCGTTCAGCACCTAATGTATTTGCTGGCAATGTAAAACTTGAGAAATCAAAGGAGCCTACAATTGACCAGCACTCCTTACAAAAATAGCAATCAGACCATCATTTTCTAGGGCTTTTAATGCTCCCCATGGAAGATAAGGCTCTATAAAATTTCCACCTTTTGTTGTGGCTGACTTAGACTTTTGTCCCTCAAATATCCCACCTCGAAGGTTTAGTAAGAGGAAATTTTCAGCTGATCCATGTTCTTTTTGAGAGGAAAAGTTCTTTTGAAAATGTTTGTTGGTCAGGAACTTAGTTCATGTCCATTCATCATCCAAATCCCCTTTCATCTCGAAGTCCCCAAATTCCATATTCAGATCTTCTTGCAAGCACTAAGGTATGATAACAGAAGGTGTTTCTATTACCATCAATCCATTTGGCTCTAGATTTCATTTTCCAAAGAAGCACTAAGGCACTAAAGCATGTTCTTTTTCTCTTTTTCTTTCTTTCTTTTCTCTTTTCATTTTTCTTTCTTCCTCTTTTCTCTTTGCCTACAATTCCAAAAGTCACTCTACTCCGTATTTTTGCTGTTGATCAAAAGTCAATAACAGCAGGTAAAATATTATTCCTATTTGTAAGCTTGCCTATCAGGGCCAGGAAAAGAAGGATGGGACAGCCATATTTGTCGGAAACGAAAGGTTATGATTGCTTTTACTCCTATGGGTTCATTTGCTGTTTTGTGTAACAAGGGGAACAGATATTCAGAGTCAAAGGTATCTCAAGCCATACTTTCCCCAGGCTCAGTCAACTTGTGTCTGAATAAATTCCAACAAGACCGAGCATCAGATCTCACATTCCACAGTCCAACCTACAGTTATGATAAGCTCAAGTGCAAAACAGATTTAATTGAGCTCCACCCTAAAACAACTAGGACAAATTTGATCAACTAGAATGATACCTGATCAGAAGTTGCAGATGAACAAGCAATCTGGAAGCAAACACCAATGTGGCACTTCCAGGCCAGGGTTCAAACTTGTCCAATTCCTAGTGACAAATCAGAATGAATCTCTGCTCTTCATCCTGCTTCTCTTTCCTTTAACCGTATTAACTGTCATCTTTTTTCCTTGCCTCTTCTCCTTCTTTTGTTTTCCTTCTGACAATTACTAAACTACCCTGTCATATTTCCACCTTTTTACAATACTGCCCATAGCACCCCTACCACCAAACACCAGTACAGCAACACACAACACACCACTGTCTCCCCTGCATGATATGAACACAGAAACACATACAAAACACAATGCACACCACCAAACCCCCATACAACATAAATATATACTACTTACTTACAATACTACTGCTACTTTATCCTTCTAGTATAGACTCTAGCCAAAGGTTGAATAACCCTTGGATATGTTGCAACCCCATTTTTGTCCAATCGATTCCTTCATTGAAATTACTTTTTACTGATCAAAAAGAAACTATTTCATTGAAATCCCCAATTAGACTCCAAGGACTATTTTAAACATGTTCTGAATAAGAAGGCAATCTATTCTAAAGAATTAATTTATTTTAAAGTTTAGAGTTTGCATAAATGCAGTAAGAACCATGGTTCAGTGAAAGGTCGCACCTGCAATTGGTTGATTGGAGAAACACTCAGAGTAGCATCATTCCGTGTGCTCAGTATGCCTCCTATCTTCCCTTCTGCTTAGGCCTCCTATTTCTGCTCTGTGCTGTGTCGTCTGTTGGCATATTCTTCCGTATAAAGTAGTGGCAATTGCTAAGACCACAAAACCCGCGAAAATGGCAAACAGGATGAATGGAATTGTGTTGTGCCCTTTAGTGCCTTTAACAACTTGATTTCCTGAAACGCTACAGAAAAAGAAGAAATACTGGTAGATGTGCTCATATTCATTTCATTATAAGAATACTAGCATTAATATAGGCAACTTCACTAGCAAATGTGGTTCTCGATATAAATAACAATTCTTTATGCTATTAGCAAACAAATCTTCATTCCGATTCCAGAATTACATTGGCCGGACAAATGCAACACAACTAATCATTTAGTTTGTCAACCAATTTAATAGGACCTAAATGCAGTTCCAACTTAATAGCACTGAAGGAGCTGCTACATATGCTTTGTCACCACTTAGCAATTAAGCAATGTTTTTGTTGCTTAGATATAATATGTGGCGACCTAAGCAAACTGCTGGAAAATTTCCTAGATCTCTCCTTCAGCTTAGAACTATGCTCAAGGCTTGCTGCCATTTAATGTCAGGAGAACCTTGTAGAGATCAGGTTGACGATCTCAAAATATTCCCCAACCGCATCTCTCGGATTTAATATTTTCAGGACCATAATAAGAAACAGGGATCGCTTCATCCTTGTCATTAGCACTTGCAACTACTTATCCAGTACACCCGGCTGCAAAGGATTTCCCATAAAATGTGATCTCCCTGTTTCCATGCAGTCTGCATTATCTCTTTTCCTATATGATTTAAAGCAACCAGAGGAACCACATTAGCCTCATATGCCCTTGCATTACTCGCTTCCAATGATCACAAGAGTCAAGTCCTTCGTCCTGAGGTTCAGAACCAATAGCAGTAGAATACAGCAAAATTTCCACACCTTGAAGAACCACTGCTCAAGCAGCCTCTCATACCACTGATCCGAACAAATTGCCACTCCAATTTATGCAAATTTTGTTTCGAAAACCACCTATACCATCGGGATTGAAGTAGAATTTTTCTTTGTAGCCTGGTCCATCAAGGATATGAGGTTTTCTATTGGAGCCAAGATCTGTCCCATCAGCATTGATAATTGCTATTAAGTTGTAAGGGGCGTTGTTTGCGTCTTCAAGGAAGCTGACAGGTATAACCAATCCCAGCTCTCTTGCCAGTCTTGTCATTATCATATTACCTGGGTGTAAACACCTCATATTGTCTTCTTTGTTTATTTTTATTTATATTTATTTTTTGAAATAGGTTATAGAATCCTAAGTTAAAAAAATAAAAAATATATATAGAATTAAAGAAAATCCCAAAAAAATAAGAGATTTAAAAAAAATTGAAAATAAAAAAAATAAAGTATAAAAAAAGGAAAAAGCTTAAAAAATGAGGAAATTAAAAAAATTAAAATAATAAAGTAATAAATAAATAATTAACTGAAAAGAAAAAAAGAAGAAAATGATTTTTTTTCACTTTATTTTATTTTATTTTTATATAAATATATATAAAATAAAATAAAAGGAGAATGGGGTTAGACCAGGCTTAAAAGCTTAGTCCGTAAGATTTAGTCTAAGGCTTTCAGCCTTGTTTGTTTTTGGAGGAGTAGAGGGCATGTAACTTCAGACGCTCGCGTAGGGCGCATGGCACGTGTCCTGCATGTGACCAATGCCTCCCTCTTTTCTTTTTCCTCCTGATTAATGCTTGTTTTTAGTTTTTTTTCTTTTAGCGTGCTTTATGTAAGGCCTTTTTTGACCAATTTTACTATACGATTTCATCAAATTAATAATAAAATCATATGGTACACTTGGTATACTTTGAATTGGAATCATTTTTTGTCTAAATTTAGTCAAATTCAATAATAAATCGGCTCCAAAATTAAAAAAGAACCAAAATTTCGACATTCCCATTCATGATTGTTTTCTCCATTAATGACCTTTCCAAATTTATTCAAGTTATATTTAGTATAAATAAGAGTCGGGGAATATACAAAAACCCTAACACAAGCTTAGAAACGTTCTAAGTAAGCAAATCTAAGCTTTCTCTCTTTAGCCCAATCCTTTTCTTGCTCTAAGATAGTCACTCGTACGATTGTTTTTAGCAAAAACCACCACTACCATTAAAATCCTCACGTTTAGAAACCTTAAGTAAAACATTTCGATTCAACTTCCCAAGACGATCCGAGCCGACCCAAAGTCAACCGAGCCACTCAAGCCGACTTGAGTCGATCAAGTCGACCCAAGCCTAACTCGGTCCTTTGTTTTTAATAATTTAATTTGTTTATTTATTTATTTTTTGTTTATTTATTTATCTTTTTATTCATGTACTTGTAAAACTAAAAAAAAAAAAAAGAGACAAAAAAACAAGAAAAAAAAAAGAAAAACAAGAAAAAGAAAATAACATAAAAGAGGGATCTTTTATTTACTTGTAGAAATAAACAAATAAATAAATAAGGTAACAAAAAATAAATAAGTTAGTAAATAAACAAATTCATTTTATCACTTAGAAAAATCAGGTTTTCCAAAAATAAAAAATAAATGAACCTTTTTTCCAAATTAGGACTATTTTAGAATTTTCAAAATTAAAACACTAATTAGATATTAATTAGGAAATTTTCCTTAAATCGAACCGGATAAAAATGTAAACTCAACCTTTTTCAGAATTAAAATCCATCAACCTACTAAAGTTTTATATATGTATAAAAAAAAAAAACTACATACATCTGATCCCGAATAGCAGATACGTAAGCATGTACAAGGCATCACTAAAAATGAAAAAACCCTATTTTCCTTTTTTTAGTTTAAAGGTTGCTTCGTTTATCCAATTAGAGTAACTAATAACCGAATTCTATCGTTTAAAATTGAAAGATGATCTTTAAGTTCAATTTTAAATTTGGAAAATTAATGGTACCCGTAAGAGTTTAAAAATTATAACCTCCGGATCCAAATCTCTTGTTTTAAAAGCCATTTTATAAAATTGTTTTTAATCATTAGATCGGTAGTTAAGTTATAATCAATTCACCAAATTGATTATAATTTAACTCATTTTCCCAACTTCGGTCAGGTGGCGATTCCAAATTACTTTCAAAATATAAAAAGAACCAATTTCTTTAAATCCTAGTTGAGGGTCAATACTAAACGGGTAAGGGTTTAGTATTGATCAGTTTAAAGAAGACTTAATTTAAAAAAGAACCAAGAGGATAAAAAACTAGGCTCAACAACTTGATAACTCTATTGGAGACGTCAAGAGGATTAACCATTCGACTTCCCAAATTTAAAATTAAACTTAAAAATTACTTTAGTGTAATTTATTTATTTTCTCTTGTTTTTTGTTATTTATCATAACTGTACTAACATCTTTATAGGTTTAGTTTTATGTATTTAATTATTTGGGGGGTAAGATTTAATTTTCCGTAAACGTATGATAGAAATGGTCAAATTCGAATCGTATTAGGACCTTAGGATGAGGGGCATTTGTGTAAGCTCCGGGTGCTATAGTGTAACCACCGCTTATGATTGATTAGGCCATCTCCACTTAAGCTTGATATGACCAATGAAAGTATTCTTTAACAAGTGAGGTTGTACAAGCTTAAGAACCTTTAAAACCCACTCTTTATGCATTCACAACATCCAGAATCGACGAATAATCAAGCAAGATGGGAATAAAAATATAGAATGACCTAGAGTACATAGAATTGCTATAAATAGGTTTTGTTGTTGTAAATAATAATTGGACAATCTTGTAACATATTTTTTCTTTTGTAATTCAAATTAGGAAATGGCTTATTCATCCAACTTCGTCTACTTCAAGGAAAAATTTGTAAGCAAGCTCACTTACCCTAAGCCAATCCTAGACCAATGGTTATGACACTTCAATCCAAGAGAACAAGAGATTATCTTTAGTAAGATCAGGCCCATTTTATCACTTCCTAAAGTAAAAAGAGAGATTAATTTGATTAGGGCTCTAATCAACTTTTGGGAACTCGAATAAGTGACTTTTCAAGTTAGGCCTCACTTGATTAGCCCAACACTTGAAGAGTACACCTAACTACTTCAAGCCCCTTCTTTAGAAAATATATACACCTCAAATTTAGAAGTGGACCCCGTAAATGCCTTTTCAAGATTCCTAGGAGTTAGAAAAGCTAAAGTGAATAAGGCCCTTAGAAGCTGTAATGGTAACTGCATCAAACTAGAAGACTTAAAAGCCTAGTTCGTCATCGAGCTTAAACCGGACCAACGGGGCATCTTCTATGGCCATCTTAAAGATTGGGGACAAAACATAATAAAAGCCTTTATCCTGGTTGCATTTAAGACCCTCCTATTCCTTAATAGAAAGTTCCTTATCCATTTCAGGGTTATAGAGTTAGTGAATCAATTTCTTGAAGGCAAATCATATGTCCAGCCCTCCTTACAGAATGGATTAGAAGTCTTAATATTTTGAAAAAAAAAAAAAAGAATGATGGTGCACTAAAGACCAGCATAGCATTACTAACAATCCAGTTAGTAAGCCACATGAAGTGTTTTAGGCTTGATCTAATCCCAGGAGAGTTTGTTCATAACATTGATTTAATCGATTCTTTTATCGATAAGGTCCATCTCCTAGAAGGAAAATCCACTTACTACTGGGTAGAAGTGTTGAGAAACTTCCAAATCATTGATATTTTATAGGTATCAAGATGGAGTAACTTCAAAAGAGTAATCCTAATTTGCAAAAATTATCAGGCAATACCTCTAATTGGGATGAAACTATGCACATGTTATTACCTTAACAACATGATCAGACAATTCGGAGGTATCTAAGATATAGTCTATAGACCTCCATTGGATATCGTGACTTTAGATTATGAGGACCTTCGGATTCCTTTACCACATAAGATGTCCAAACTTAGGGCAATCAAATAATTATGGGGAACAAGGATTGTTAGCCCAAACATCGATTTAGAAGAATGGTTAGGAGAAGTGGACAAGCACCAAGTTACCAAATAACATTTATACGATTAGCTCCATAAGGCAAAGGAGATCCGATATCAAGTATCGGAAGTCATCCAACCTACACCAGTTGAAACAAATCCTGAAATCAAGACTTACATAGACTATGTACAAGCCCGAGTAAAAGTAATCCATAAAGAGTGGGACATATGGGAGGATCTCTCTTGGGAGTCCAAACAACGTTCTCGAGCCTTGGAACATCAATTGAAGATGACCCACAAGAGGCTCAAAGAACTTAAAGAAATGGAAGAGCTTAACTCAGGAAAGAGGAAGGAGGCACCAACAGGTTCCAATAAGTAGAAAAGGGAAACACATGCCAAACGCTAGAAGAACAATTAGGGATAGGAATAATCTTCTTGAATGCATTTTCTTTTAATGAAAAAGGGAACTCCAAAAGCTACAAAAATGATAAAATTACCATCTTTGGTATGCCTAAGAGCTCAGTCATCACTAGAACTTACCGAGGCGAAATTGAACTAAAATGGGTCCTTCAAGATATCAAAGAAAATTAGAGGGAAAGGATCTACAACCAAACAAGAGTAGCTAACATAAAGCTACTCGGAGGATATGACTCACCAACGAACACAACATAACTTAACACCACACTTGATATGATGCACAAGTTAATGTCAAGGTCCACCTGCCACTAATCCTAAACTACTCAGTAAGATTAGATAAGAGTATAGGAAATATGGACTTAGAGAGGGTTGTCTCACAAGAACAGAACATTAAGTGTAAAGTGTTAGTTATCTACGGCTTATAAGAAAAAATGATTATTTATAGTAAGTCCTTAAGGCAGCATTACAAACAATGAAAAGACAAGAAAGTATATACAAAAAGAGAATTCCTAGTACATACCAAAAAGAGAATTCCTAGTACATACCAAAAAGAGTAAAAAGGACAAAAGACCAAAATGGAAAAGTAGTATAATGTCAGACGAGGTGGACAGGTGACAATGCAGCATTAGTCACATACAAATATTCTCTGAGTACAGTAAGTGAAAAGGGTCAAAATGTTGTGGCATTAAAGGGTCGAGAAGAGAGAGAGATGGTAGCATGCCGAGAAAAAAACTATTCGATCATTTAAGTAAGTCTCTCGTCACTCGGCAAGAACTTTTTGGCAATGTCGGTAGGATTACTCGATATAGGGTCCTCGACAAGAGAATAGACGACATCATCACTACCGAGTGTATAGATCAACATACGATAATTAGGGGACCTTAAGGAGTTCAGCCACATTCCTTAGGCGTAAACTTTCTTGTCACCCGTAGGTTGCCGAGAGAGAATTCACCATGCGAGGGATTAGAGTCCTTGGAGCCATGCGCGAGTAATGAGGCTATTAGTCGACAATTCATCTATCTTGCTAGTTATTTGTTAATTCTATCTCTCTACATCTGTATGCCATGCATTTCTTTGTTTGTCATTTTTTTAAAAAAAATATTTACGTTCTAACTTGTTGAGAAGTGATCTTAAACAGGTTGCCAAGATAACTCCCAAGCGTCAAACCTTCCAGAGAAGTCCTATTTGAACCCGCTCACAAACTAAAATGGCCAGCTAAGGAAATGACAATATCAACACCAACAACAATGTCAACCCCGAACTTCTTGATCCCACTGACTTGAGGTTCCAATCTTTGGAACAAATAGTAAGGAAAATTGTAGATCAACTGAACTTTCTTGCTGACAGCATCGCCTTGCTTAGGTTTACGGCTCCATTAAATGAAGAACATTCTAAAGCTCGATATAGGCAAAATGCTAAAGCCTTACCCCTTAAAGCTGAAGAAGCCTACCCAAAAGTCAACCAAACCTTTGAATCCTTTAAGACAGAATGGGTCTTTCCAAAGGTTAACTCGACTTTTAAGCCGAACACTTACTCATTTCTAATCAATCCAAAACCTAAAGTTGATCAGGACAGACTAAAAGAGCTTAAGAAACGACTGACCCAACAAATCACCGAAAAAATGAAAATGCTCGAAGGGTATGATGGATTCGAGCAAGCTAATATAATAGACTTCTTTGCCTACAACTATGGAAGTTTTCCAGAAAAATTCAAAGTGCCTAACTTCAAAAAGTATGATGGGACTAGATGCTCTAAACTACACACCCGGTTGTATGTATGTAAGATGGGCAAGTATGTACAATATGATCAACTCATGGTCCAAACTTTTCAAGACAGCTTAACTGGCCCTGCTTTGACTTAGTACGCCCAATTAGATCTGAATCAAGTGAGCACATTGGAAAAGCTAGTTAGGGCATTTTATCATCAATATAAAAATTAATGTTAAAGTGGCACCAACCATGATGGACTTGGTTGCCTTGCAAAAAAAGTATAATGAGTCCTTCAAGAAGTATGCCTAGAGGTAGAGATCCTTAGCTGCACGAGTATCCAACCCCATGACTGAGAAGGAGTTGACCTCAGCTTTTATTAATACTCTTGAAAGACCTTAATTTTCTCATCTGATTGGGCAAGCCTCCTCCAGTTTCGCAGAGGTAGTAGCCGCGAGTTGTTGGATTGAAAGTGCTATCACTTCTAGTAAGTTACAAGAGCCATTAGAAAAAAAAAAACCACCTTCTACAAAGCCTATTACAATCAAAACTAAGGAAACAACTATCGGTATGGTGAATTCAAACACTAGGCCCAATATTCGGGTCTCCTTCAAGACAAACCCTCCACCAATGCAATAACAATTCTAAAGTCAGCCACAAGCTAGCAAGTTTCCAAGAAAATTTACCAAGATACCGATCCCCCTCAACCAAGTTCTTGAAATATTGAGAAAAGATAATTTGATCCATTTTGAGCCTCCTAGTAAAAGATATAAACCAAAGTTTTTTTATCCCAACGCTAGGTGTCAATATCATTTGGGGTAGGTAAGCCATTCAATTGACTCATACTGGAGATTAAGAAATAAAATTCAAGATTCAATTGATAAAAGCACAGTCCAACTGGACTTTGTAGAAGCTCTTGTTCTGAACGTTAATAACTACCCCTTGCCTAACCATGGGCCCATCATCAATATGATATTTGATGACTCAGAGCTTACCATCAACATGATCAGTTCTAATCGAAAGCACAAGATAGATAGATTCTACAGACAAGAGGAGACACAATATCCATAAGCCAAATGGTATACCTTTCATGTGCCTATGGCCCCTAAAATTTATAAAATTGCCCCTCTTAACTACCAAACAATAAATCCGGGGAAATCAAGATCGCTTGTAGGAGGGATTACCTACTCTAGTAGAATCTACGATCCAAGGGAAGACCTAAAAAAGAAGGCTATGCTGGAAAGGCCAAACAATGAACCAATTGACTATAAAGAAGGATTGTCTACCTTCACTAAAATAATCAAGTCTAGTGAGTATAAAGTAATGGATTAGCTTGCTAAGACTCTAGCATAAATATCTCTCATGAGTTTATTAATGGCATCAGAATCATACTGGGAAGCTTTATTCAAAACATTGAGGGAAGTCAAAGTCCCTCACGAAATACCAGCTAAAAGAATAGGGTCTGTCACCAACTTTATTCTCACTGTAGATTAGATTTCTTTCTCTATCAAGGAACTAGGCAAAGAAGGCCAGCAACACACTAAACCGCTCTTCATAATAGTAAGGGTGAACAACATTATCATAACAAGAGTCCTCATTGACAACAACTCATCATTAAATGTCTATCCTCTCACTACCTTGGATCTATTGGGCATTGATTCGATTGCAATTAAACTAAGCTCAACAAATATTTAGGCTTTTGACAGATCAAAGAGAGAAATTACAGGGGAGATTGACTTACTAGTTGATATCAACCCACAGACATTCAACATCCAATTCCAAGTTTTGGATATCCCAAGGACCTTCAATTTGTTATTAGGAAGACTTTGGATACATTCAGCAGGGGCCGTATCTTCGAGTCTTCTTTAGAAGGTTAAGTTCATCTCCAATGGTCAAGTCATAATGATTCTAGGTGACCAGGATTACAAAATATATAAAGAAATGACCATACCCTATATTAGCATTGAACAATAAGAGGACTTTGTGCTCTAAATGTTCAAAGAGGTGTGCATGATTACTAATCAAGAGAAGTATGAGAGGCTGAAATTCAAACAAGGTCAGTTTGGAACCTATGGGCTAGGTTACATCCTAACCCTAATGGATGAGCTGCAAATATGCAAGCGAAGGGAAAAAGAGGTGACAGATTGTATCATACCCTAATGATCTTCTCACCATTGTCAGAAACTTTCATCCGGGTTGAAGTTTAGAATTCAAAACCTGCCAAAGAGGAAACCTCCAGCAGAAATAAAGTAGCTGATCCATCCAACAAGTCTCAATAGCCGAATAACTGGTTTTCCATCCCTATGAATAACAATAAGTCTTTCATAAGGTAAAGGATGAATCACAATCCACTATTTTATACAGTTTTGTAATAAATTACCTTTGTTCTAAAAATAATTGTACTCAAAAGGCATTTCTTCTAAACAAGAATTAATCTTCTTTCACTTTACTTCTTCTTTACTTATGCTCTTTCTTTTGCATACTTTTCTTTTCCTAGATCCAATGCTCCGAACAAAGGCCATAGATACCTTACGCAGATAGGTGATGAAAATATTAATATCACCTTCGACCTTACTAGGTTACTCGTTAGGAGTGATATTAATGACCATAATGACATACAAGAAAGCTAGCAAAAACATGAAATAAGCAGAATTTTCATTGATGAGCAATTAAGACAATTAATATTGGGACTGATGACAATACTAGAATATTGAGAATTAGAGGGAATCTAAAAGAAGAACAAAAGGCCAAAATGATCGCACTACTATCTAAATGCCAAGATGTGTTTGCATGGTCTTATGAAGATATACCCGGATTGGATCCATCAATCATAGTCCATTACTTAACTACTCGCGAGGATATCAAACCTAAGAAACAGAAGTTAAGAAGGTTCCAATTGAATATCTTATTGAAAATCAAGAAAGAAGTCAGAAAATTACTAAAAGTCGGTTTCATTGAGATATCTGATTATCCCGAATGGGTAGCCAACATTTTACCAGTTATGAAGAAGAATGGAAAAGTCAAAGTGTGAGTGAATTTTCAAGACCTTAATCAAGCAACCCCTAAAGATAATTTCCCCTTGCCTCATATTAATGTCTTGGTCGATAATACAGCTGGAAACCATTTTTCTCTTTCATAGATGGATTCTCCAGATATAATCAAATTCGAATGACTCAAAAAGATAAAGCCAAGATAACATTTATTACAACTTGGGGTACATTTTGCTATAAAGTAATGCCTTTCGGACTCAAAAATGCTGAGACAACGTATCAAAAGACTATGGTAGCAATCTTTGATGACATGATGCACAGAGAAGTTGAAGTATATGTTAATGATATGATTCTAAAGTCCAAGGAAGGAGAAAATCATGTTAATAATCTGAAGAGATTATTTGTTAAGTTAAGAAAATTCCAGTTGAAGCTTAACCGAGAGAAGTGTACCTTTGGAGTAACTTTAGGGAAATTGTTGGGTTTTATAATCAGCCAAAGGGGTATCAAAATGGACCCCAATAAAGTTAAAGTGATAGTTGACTTGCCCCCACCACGCATACTTAAAGAAATCAAAGGCTTGTTGAGTCATTTGAACTACATAGTCTGGTTCATATCTCAACTCATAGATAAGTGCTGTCCTTTGTTTAAGTTGTTGAAAAAGAACGCCAAGATCAATTGGGACAAAGAGTGCAAGTAAGCCTTTGCAACGATCAAAGAATACCTTATGAACCCTCTAATTTTAGTATCTCCAAAACCTAGGAAGTCTTTGTTCCTATACCTGACAATATTGCTGGAATCCATGGGGTGTATACTCGGCCAGAAAGATGAGGAAGGAAAAGAATGGGATGTATACTACTTGAGCAAGAAATTCACTAAAGGGGAATAGAAATATTTAGAAATTGAAAGAACCTGTTGTACATTGGTCTAGGTAATGCATCAACTTAGATAATACATACTCTACTATCAGGTTGAATTACTGACTCAACATAATCCCTTAAAGTACTTGGTAGACAAACCATCCCTAATTGGCAAAATCTCAAAGTAGCAAATGTTACTATCAGAGTTTGACATTACGTATGTGAACTAGAATTTAGTCAAAGGGCAAGCTTTAGCAGAGCAGTTAGTAGAAAATCCCTCCGATAGTACCCTCCAAGAAGTTTAAGTCAATTTCCCCGATGAGAGTATCTTAGCAGTCGAGAGAAGCTCTAATAAAGGAGAAGATGATGAGCCACCAAAATGGAAGATGTTTTTCGATGAGGCGGCCAACATGTCTAGGTGTAGAATTGGAGCAATACTAATATCCCCTGAAGGTGCTCAATACTTTGTAGCCATAAGGCTCGCTTTCCTATACACTAATAATATCGTCGAGTATGAAGCATGCATCATGGGACTCAAAATGACCCTAAATAAAGATATCTAAGAATTAGAAGTGTATGGGAACTCTTCACTCATTGTCGACTAAGCTCGGGGAGAATATAAGACGAAAGATCCTAAATTAGTACCTTATCACTAGCACTTGACTGAATTGATGGAGAGATTCAAAGAAATCACCTTTAATCATGAACCGAGGACTCAGAATCAGTTTGCCGATGCTTTAGCCACTCTAGCATCTATGATCCAGATATCCAATGGAATTAAGATTCGACCTCTTACTATTGAAATCGTGTAGTACGCTTAGTATATTTTGAATTGGAACCCATTTTTCGTCCAAATTCAGTCAAATTCAATAATAAATTGGCTCTAAAAATGAGAAAAAAATAACTAAAATTCCAGCATCCCCATTCATGGCTGTTTCCTCCATTAATGACATTTCTAAGCTTGTTCGAGCTATGTTTAGTATAAATGGGGGTCGAGGAACATACAAGGACCCACAACACAAGCTTAGAAACGCTTTAAGTAAGTAAATCTAAGCTTTCTCTCTCTAACTCGATCCCTCTCCACCCCTACGGTTGTTTTTGGCTAAAACCACCACTACCATTAGAATCCTTGCATCCAAAAACCCTAGGTTAGACACTTTGATTTGATTTCTCAAGACAATCCGAGCCAACTGAGCCACTCGAGCTGACCGAAGTCAAACTTGAGCCTAACTTGGTCTTTTTTCTTAATAATTTAATTTGTTTTATTTATTTATTTATTGTTTATTTATTTATCCTTTTATTCATATACTTGTAAAAATTAAAAAGAGAGAGAGAGAGAGAGAGAAACAGAAAAAACAAGAAAAAGAAAAAGAAAAGAACATAAGTGGGGATCTTTTATTTACTTATAAAAATGGACAAATAAATAAACAAAGTAATCAAAAATAAATAAGTTAGTAAATAAACAAATTCATTTTATCGCTTAGAAAAATCAGGTTTTCCAAAAATAAAAAATAAACGAATATTTTCCTAGATTAGGACTATTTTAGAATTTTCAAAAATAAAACACTGATTAGGAAATTTTTCTTAAATCAAACCAGGTGAAAACGTACACTCAACCTTTTTTAGAATTAAAATCCATCAACCAACTAAAGTTTTATTAAAAAAAAAAAAAAAGAAGAAGAACTACGTACATTTGATTCCGAATAGCGAGTACGAAGGCATATACGCAGTGACGATAAAAATGAAAAAACCTAATTTTCCTTTTTTTAGTTTAAGGGTTACTTCGTTTATTCAATTAGAGTAACTAATAACCAAATTCTATCTTTTAAAATTGAAAGGTAATCTTTAAGCTTAATTTTAAATTTGGAAAATTAATTGTACCCATAAGGGTTTAAAAATTATAACCCTTAGATCCAGATCTCTTATTTCAAAAGCCATTTTATAAAATCGGTTTCAATCATTAGATTAGTGGCTAAGTTATAACCAATCCACCCAACTGGTTATAACTTAACTCATTTTCCCGACTTTGATCGGGTAGTAACTCCAAAGTACTTTCAAAATGTAAAAAGAACTGGTTTTCTTTAAACCCTAGTCGAGGGTCGATATTAAACGAGTAAGGGTTTAGTACTAATCGGTATAAAAAAGACTCAATTTAAAAAAGAATTGGAAGAGTGAAAAATCAAGCTCGACACTAGGTGATCCTTGTAAGGCCTAGTACGCTTAAGAGAAAAATGGCCCTTTGCACTCAACAAAATAGTGTCCTTCAAACAGTTCCTAAAAGAGAATGATATCTATACCCTTACTGATGCACACCACAGCCAAGAACAAACAAGGTTAGTTGCAAGGATGAGTCTAAACTTACCGAAAGGTTAAAAGAGTGATGGGGAAATGCGCAAAAAAACAAAAATGAAAAGAAAGTAAACAAACCCAAAAGCAGCTCTAAAGGATATGACGCACTAATAGAACTTCCGATGATTCAGGACACAACTCGATATGACGCACGAATTGATCCGGTAAAGTTACTTGTCACCTAGCCTTACTTATGGATTAGGATAAGAGTGAAATAAAAGTAAACAATTAGTATTTATGAGAGGAAGAATATTCAGTGTATTAATGGTAATCTCATCAATTGTGGCTACATATACAAGAGGTATTTATACTCAAGAATTTAGGGCAACTTGCCTAAAAGGGAAAAAACAAAAGGGTATTACCTCAAGGAAGTAATGTACAAGAATACAAAAGAGTAAAAATGAGTATTAAAAAAATATAATGATTAGTATAGCAGATTGTACATATGGTCATGTATACGTAGTAGAGATACATTGGTGATACCGTTGAAGGATGCAAACAAAAGAGTACAATTAGATTGCTTGTCTAAGTAGGGGTGATTAAGGATTAGTCTAGGGTCTATCTCTTATCCTCTCAATAAGGGTGATGCCAAGTAATTGGTCGATCTGGATGTGAGTGAGCAAACGTACAAGGCCTAGTTGCTGTCTCGATAGTCTACTATTCGACATAAAGCTTCTAAGAGATGGGTAGTTATTTAGCTTAGCATGTAAGGTAGCTTGGCAAAGAGATACTCAGCTTTGGCAAGAGTTAGCTAGAGTCGAAGAATCTACCTTACCAACCCCTCCGATCCTTGGGATCGATTGTGAGTTAAAGGCCTAATAGCCTGATTCCCATCGTTCCTTCCAGGTTGATTTAGATTTGGGATCAAATTCAAATCGTCTTCGATCAACTCTCCATCAAGGGATATAGACTGAGGTTGGCAACATTAAAGGTGTCAGAAACCCTATAATCTTCGAGCAGCTCCAACCTATAAGCGTTATCGTTAGCCTTCTAGAGAATTCTAAAAGGTCATTCAACTCTTGCAAATAGCTTGTTCCTCCTCTTGTTCAGAAACCTTTTCTTACTGAGGCATAGCTACACCAAGTCTCCTAGCTGGAATTGTTTAACTATCCTACCCTTGGTCCTCTCTCACATTCTTCAAGCAACTTAGTCAATCTGTGGAGTAACCTTATTGTAGATGTACTCAAGCAACTATGCTCGGGCTCTCGCATTAGGGCCTTCTTGCTCGGATTTAGGTATAAGGATATGATCGAAGGGCAACTCAGGATTAAAACCATAGACAACCTCAAAAGGGGTCTGCTTGGTGGTGTCATGTACTATTCGGTTGTAAGCAAATTCGACTACTAGTAAGCAGACGTCCCAATCAACTAAGTTTTTGTATATTGTAGCTTAGAGCAGCGATCCTAAAGTACAATTGACTACCTCTGTTTGGTAATCCATTTTGGGGTAACAGGAAGTATTAAATAGTAGTTTGGTCCCCATCTGTTGCTATAGAGTTCCTTAGAAATGGCTTAAGAACTATAGATCCCTATCTGATACTATGCTTTTCAGTACGTCGTATAACCTAACAATTTCTTACAAGAAAAGAGAAGCAGTAGCTGAAGCATCATTAGTTTTGGAGTAGTGCATAAAGTGTGCCATCTTATTAAACTTATCCACAACAACCATTACAGATTCTTTACCTTAGGCAGTTTGTGGTAATCTAAGGACAAAGTCCATGCTCAACTTAGTCTATGGTTTCGTCAAAACAAGCAAACGTATTGCTTTCCCTTGCTTCGTTGGCACTCATCTCTCTCGTACATGATACAGCCTTTAACAACTTGGTGTACATCATGCCTCATTCTCAACCAAAAGAAACGACCATTCAATAGTTCATAGATCCTTCTCTCCCCAAAATGTTTAGAGAGTCCTCTACTGTGGGCTTCCATGATTAGTAATTCCCTTAGTAAACAGGTCGACATGCACAATTTCCCTCCTTGAAACAAGTATTCATCTTCTACATGATACTCGTCTACTATCCTTCTATCAATACATCGGGTAAGCATTAGTGCAAAGTGTAGATCCTCAGTATACTATTCCTTAATGTTTACAAACCTAAATAATCTCGTCTGCAGTTCGGTAAGGAGCACATATCTTTTGGAGAGAACATTTGCAACTACGTTGCTCTTTCCTTGTTTGTATTTTATTACAAAATTAAATCTTTTGAGGAATTCAACCCATCTCACATGCAGCTTTGACAACTTTGTTTGACTTTAAAGATACCTTGGGGACTTATGGTCAGTATAAATGACAAATTCTCTCGACAATAGATAATGCTGCCATACTTACAATGCTCGAATTAGCGTTAAAAGTTCTTTGTCATATACAGAGTAATTTAGCTGAGGTCCTCTGAGCTTTTCATTGTGGTAGACAATTGGTCGGCTTTCCTGCATTGGTACAATGCTTATTCCAATGCTTAACGCATCACATTCTAACTTAAATATTTTCTCGAAGTTAGATAAAACTAGTACAGGGGCGAAGGTCAACCTTTCCTTTAGCTCGACAAAATTTCTCTCCTCCTTTTCTCCCTGTTAGAAGTTAATATTCTTCTTTGTTTGCTTAATAAGTGGTGCAGCGAGAGTACTGAAATTCCTGATGAATCTTCCATAAAATAAAGCCAGTCCATGGAAACTCCTTACCTCGGAACAATTAGTAGGAGCCGGCTACTCGATTGCTTGGATCTTTTCATCATCCACTTGTAAGCCTCTCTCACTTACTACATAGTCTAAGAATACTACTTCCTCCTAGCCAAAGCAACATTTCTTAAGGTTGCTGAATAATCTCTCGATACGGAGGACATTTATTACAGTATGGAGATGTTCACAATGACTCGGCATACCGACACTATAGACCAAGATGTTGTCAAAGTACACCATGACACACTTCTTTATTAGATATCTCAACACATGTTCATTACCCTCATGAAAGTGCTTGAGGCATTTGATAGGCCAAAAGATATGACCATTCACTCATAGAGTCCATGCTGAGTTTTGAAAGCAGTCCTCTACTCATGTCCTGGCCTCATTTGAATTTGATAGTAGCTAAACTTTAAATCAATCTTGTTGAAGATCTTAGCTTCACTCAATTCATCCAGCATATCTTCTAACCTAGGGATTGGATACCTATGTTTGATTGTTATCTTGTTCATTGCTTAGCTGTCAATACACATACGCCAGGTACCATTCTTTTTTGGCATTAGGAGCTCTGAAATAACACAAGGGCCGAGACTTTCCCTAATATAACCTTTCTTCAATAGTTCATTGACTTATCATTGGAGCTTAGGAGCCTATTTAGGACTCATCCGATAGGCTGGTTTATTCGGTAGGGCGGTGCTGGGTACTAAGTCAATGTAGTGTTCTATGCCTCAGATTGAGGGTAACCTCTCGGGTAATTTTTCTGGGAACAAATCGGCATATGCATCTAGTAACACTCTTACTTCTAAGGGTAGTTTACCCCACTCCTTTAACTCTAATAGATGCCTGACCAATAGGAAGATCGGCATATTGGCTTAAATAGCCTCTTGGAGCTTGGCTCTACTCATCATTAGAGTCTTCTTTGATCCATAAGCAAGTTTTTCCTACAGTTTGTTAACTTCACTCGGCGGTATCAAGTTCAGTGTAATCTTCTAACCATCCTTCTTGAATACATACGTATTCCTGTATTTATCATAGATAACTCTCCTATTGAACAGCTATGGTTGGCCAAACAATACGTATGAGGTGTATATGGGCAACACATCATAAAGAATCTTGTCGGAATAATTTCCAATAGTGATCAGCAATAGTACTTACCAAGTAACATGTAGTGTTCCCTTCTCACTCAACCAATATAGTTTGTACAGCCTTAGATACATGGTAGTTAACAACTTCGACTTTCTGATCAAATTAACTAATACCACATTAGTGCAACTACTACTATCCACAATAAGGGCATACACCTAATCATTTACCTTACAGGTGATATAAAACAAATTCTCTCTCTACTCCTCTTCGCATGAGGGTTCCAAGTTCATTATGTGTTTATTAGCCAAGATTAACTAATCTAAGTCCTCAATAAACACATTCTCCTCAATTAGTTCATTGTCATGAGAAACTTCTTTCTCAGTAGGGCTCTCCTCCTTTGGTTCCTCATTAGCCCTTTCTACTTCTAGCTTCAGAACATCTCTCTTAATGACCATAGTTTTTCTGTTTAGGCATTGAGCAGCCATATGTCCAAACCCTTAGCATTTGAAGCACATGATCTAACCAGTCTCCTTACTAGATCCTTGCCCTTTTTCATAAGTTCGGGTCAGCACATCACTGTCAGGTCGACCATTCTGTTTGACTAAAATATCCATCTTTCGAATTGGCTCGATACTTAGTTGAGCTTGGTAACTTCCCTATCCTGGTCGATTAGTCGGCAATCTGGTCGGTAAATCGTTATGGTAAATCGGTAGAGTTATTCGAATGGCTTCATCCATTATGGTAAATCGTTAGAGTTCTATAATGTCTTGAATGTCATCTCTTAATCCAGTAAGGAACCTAGAGATCGTTTGTGCTAGGGGTTCCTTCACTTCACAACGGATCATAAGCATTTGAAATTCTTGGATATACTCGTCAATAGATTGGCTTCCTTGTCTTTGGTCCTGAAGTCGGGTAAAAGTATCTTATAGATAAGTATCTTATAGATAAGTATCCAGTACAAATCTATTTCTGAGTATTCTCTTCATCTTAGTCCATGTATTAATTTCTTTGTATCTTTCTCGTCTCCTCATAGCCTAGAACTTCTTCTACCACATAGCGACATATCTAAAGAACTCAACAGCAGGAGTTCTTAATTTCTAGTAACCTTCATATTGGTAATAGTCAAAACACATTCCACTTTCTCCTCCCAATCTAAATATTCATATACACTTCCAGACCTATTGAAGTTTGGAATCTTAAGTTTCACATAGTCAAATGTTTGGGGTGCTCGAGCTCTTTCTTCTTCCTCGTAGTACTCTTCCTCATCCCCTTCATCCAAACCTCCTAAGTCAATCCTTCTTCTAACTTATCCACCTACTTCTCCGCTTCGAACCTGTCGAGTTAGATTCTGACCTCTAATGGGTCGAGCAACTTGTAAGGTATTATAGGTGGCTTCAACAGGTTAATAAGCTAATGCATGAATAACTCAAGTTAAGTCTATAAGAAGATTAGCTACCTCATTAAGTCTCTCATCCGTGCTTCTTGGAGTTCCTTGAGATTATTGGTCATGGTGAACAACACCACTATTGTCATCTTCAACACCAGCATTTAACATTCAGGTCGGTTATTTTCCTTAAAATAGAGTACGAACAGGGTACTTCGAGAACAAACTACTATGATTCAAATGAAAACCTCTACTTTGATACCAAGATGATGCACATCACAGCCAAGAATAGATAAGGCCGATCAGGGGGATGGGTCTAAGCTTACCAAAAGCTTAAAAGAGTGATGGCAAAATGCACAAAAGAATAGAAATGAGAAGAAAGTAAGTAAACCCATGAATAGTTTCAAAGGATATGATGTACCAATCGAACTTTCGAGGACTCGTGGCACAACTCGATATAATGTACGAATTGGTCCAATGAGGTTACTTGTCACTTGTCACTTAGTCTTGCTTAAGGGTTAAGGGTCAAGGGTCAAGGTAAGAGTAAAATGAAAGTAAACAATCAGTGTTTACGAGAGCAAGAATATTCAATATATTAATGGTAATCTCATCAATTGCAGCTACATGTACAAAGGGTATTTATACCCAAGAATTTAAGGCAACCCGCCTAAAAGGGTAAAGACAAAAAGGGTATTACCTAAAGAAGTAATGTACAAGAATACAAAAAGGTAAACATGAGTATTTAAGAAAAACAATGATTAGTGTAGTAGATTCTACGCATGGTCCTATACATGTGGCAAAGATGCATTAGTGATGCCGTTGGAGGATGCAGACAAAAGAGTACGATCAAGTTGCTTGTCCGAGCAGGGATGACTAAAGATTAGTCCAGGCTCTATCTCTCGTCTTATCGGTAATGGTGATGCTGAGGAATTGGTCATTCTAGACGTGAATGAGCGAGTGTACAAGGCCCGGTTACTGTCTTGACAATCTACTATTCGACACAAAGCTTCTGAGAGATAGGTAGTCATTCAACTTGGCATACAGGGTAGCTCGACATGCAGGGTAGCTCGGCAAAGAGATACTTGGCTTTAGCATAAGTTAGCAGGAGCAAGATGATCCATCTTGCCAGCCCCTCCATTCCTCGAGCTCGGCTACAAGTCAAATGCTTAGTAACATGATTCCCATCACTTACCATGAGCCGTCTCAACTATCCTTTCAGCAGTGACCATTGATGGAGGCATCATCATTACAAGCGAATTGAAGAGTTGACATAATTACCTTCCTATTTATGTTGCTTGAATTGTTATTTACTTTTATTGCTTATGTTTTAGTTGGTCACTTATTGATTGAAGCCATAGAGAACTCAACATCTAAGAAAAGAAGGATAGCTACCTACGAGGATATGATTGTTGAGAGATTACGTTCAACTAGTGTTTTTATATTGAAGACACCTAATTTTTGCCCCTCTGTAGTCTTAATTTTTATTTTTACAAAAAGGGTCATAATTCAAAAATAAAAATAATAAACAAAAATTAATAAAAGATAAAAATAATAAAAATTTAACAAATGATGAAAATACCAAAAAAATAAGAAAAGAAAAAATTATTTTAAAGAGTTTTGTAGATTTTTAGGAAGTAAATTATTTTAGAGAAAATAGTTTTAGTTTTAGCTTAGTTAAAAAGTTTTATTTTAGGGAAGCGGGTAGTTTAGGTACAATTTAATTGAACTGGATGTTAGGACACAGGCCAACAACTTAACAGATAAGTATCAGAGTATTTGGGTTGGATTTAATTTAAAGTCTTGGGTTCAAGTCTCAGCAAGCACCTATGTTTTTATTTTTCTATATTTTATAGGAGCGAGAGAAATAAACGAGATTCATATTTGAATTTAGTTTGATTTTATTAAATCAAATTTGAATTAACTCGAATCTGATTTAATTAGATACAGAATATGATTTAGTAAGATTTGATTTGGACTTTATAAAAGAAAAAAGCTAATAGCAAGCCATCGGAGAGTCTCTGTACATGAAACACAAAAAACGGCCTGCTCACTCCCTCCTTTGACCAACAACTGAACTCCATAACCGAATTCCAATTCACAAATTCCAAGTCAAAGTTTCCTGACACAAGTCCATTCAATTCCGAAATCGAAGTCAAAATCCAACGTCTGAAGTCCAATAACTCAAATTCCAAAATCAACAATTCTATTCAATTTCGAAGTTAAAGCCAACTCCAATTCCGAAATCAACGATTCCAAACTCGATGCCCCCAGACGAAAGCTAACATCCAAGTCCAGACAAAACCGAAATCAAAAGTAAATAGCCATCGTCCGATTCCCAGATGAAATATGACGTCCGATTCACGTATACTGAAGCCAACAAAGCTCCTTCATGTCTAATTCAAACATAAGTCCGACGGAAATCTAACATTCCAGATGTAGACGCCAAAACGAATTCCAATCCGTAGTCCTCATGTCCCAACAATCTGAAGCCTAACAAACATCCGAAGTCTATGTCATGCACACTTCTCCTTGCACTCCCACATGACCGCACTGCAACCACACAAACAACACTTGATCCGCAATTAATAGTAGCAATCCACACCCATAGCATCCTCAACCCGAAGCTCCATCACGGTCTTTTCATCCTCACAACAAGGATTAGCTCACACAACAGTAATCAGTTTCAGCCACGATTGTTCTCTTTCATGTTATTTATTTATTTATTTATTACTATATTATATCATTATATTATATTAGATCATTAAGTCATAAGTAGTTACCTATCTTAACTTAGCAAGTTCTTTTGGTATTAGTCGCTATATATAGATACATATATATATTAAGTACATTATTTTTTTTATTTATTTATATAAGTATTCATTTAGTAGTAATATAGATATGCATATATAATAGTTTTAGGAATTTTTATGATTAGGTTTTTAATTCTTCACATAGGATTTTTTTTTTAATAAAAATTAATAATGAAAAACCCTTTTAAAAAAAATAGGACGTTTTAGAAAATTTTATTTAATACTCAAAGAATTAGGATCCTTTTAATTTTTGAATAAATTGAATCGATTAAAAACATAAATTTGGTCGGTTTCAAAATTAAAATCAATCAACACATTAAAGATTTTTTGAAAGAACTACGATCATCTGATCCCGGCTAGCGAGTACATAGGCAACTTTGGGGCGACAATAAAATATGTAGAAACTTAGGTTCTTTTTTTTTCCTTTTAATTTATTTATTTTTTAATTATTATAGTTAGAAGAATAATCTTAATTTCGGTAAATAGATAGTAGTACCCGTTAGGGTTTAATAGGTTAACCCCCGAACTCAGAACCCTCTAGTTCTTAATTAAAATTGAAATAAAAAACCGGTAGCTAAATCGTAATCAATCCACCCAATTGAATATGGTTTTCTTCCTTTTTCCCGACTCCGGTCGGGTGGCGACTCCAAAAATTTTTTTAAATAAAAAACTGTAATTTCCTAATTTCTTTAGTTGAGAATTAATATTAAATGGGTTATGGTTTAGTATTAATCGAAAATGAGGAAATCAATTTTAAATAAAAGAAATCGAAAATCAGGCTCAACAGTTTGGCAACTCTACTAAGGATCGCTAGAGGGCTAGTCACTAGAAGTTGCCGAAAATAGGATTATTTAAAAAAAAATAAAAAATAAAAAGATGAAATAATAAAAAATAATGAAAAACTTAGGTATGTTATTTATTTGTTTATTTTATTTACTAACATTTTTTTTGTTGTTGTGGTAGTTTATTTAAGGGGATAATTTTTGGGGGTGTTACTTTTATTTTGTTTTCTGCATCATAAATGCATGGTAGATACGATTAGAACCAGGCCGTCTTAGGACCTTAGGAGGGGAGCCATTGTGTCAGCTTTGGATGTTGTAGGGTAACCACCTTCTGAGGCCGATCAAGCTACCCCACTCAAGTTTAAATGCGACCACAGAATTGTTACTTTGAAAAAACGTAGTGGTTGCAGAACTTGAGAACCTTTAAATCCCACCCTTTTGCATTACACAAAACCTTTTTTCAAAAAATTACAAGAACCTATGATGTGGTAAACCTAAATGGATAAAGGCAGTTGTGAAGTTGTAATTGTAATACTTCATTGTAAATAATTTGTAAAAAATTTATGTAAGGTTTAGATTACGTTGTAATTGTAACCTTAATTTTGATTTTAATTAGTCATGGCTGGATCAAGTCAAGGGCCTTTTGAAGACATTCATGTCCACCTACCGCATTGGCCACAGAAACTGCTTCAAACGTGGTTTCGACTCTTCAGCCCAGATAAACAAGAGTTTATTAATAATAAGATTGGGCCCATCCTCTCTCTACAAAAGATCCTTGTGAACATCACTCTAGTGTGGGCCTTAATCCACCTATGGGAGCCTAAATCCACCAGTTTCTGTATGGGCTTACATCAACTAAGCCCAACTTTAGAAGAATACTCTCAATTATTGTGGGCTCCTACAATCACGGATGATATCAATGTCCCAGACTTGGAAGCTGCAGCACTAAAAATCTTTAGCAAGTTGCTGGGAATCAGAAAAACTGAAATAAACCGATTCTAAATCAAGGAAAGACCATTCGATTAGAGGATGTCATGGACTGGTTTTCTAATGAATTGAAGCATAGAGAAAAACGCGAGGTTTTTTGTGCAAATTTAGAAACATGGCACCAGTATCGGGCTAACGCTTTTATAGTGGTGGTCTTCAATACTATTTTGTTCCCCGATGAAAGACATCGAGTCCATTTCAGAATTGCAGAACTCGTAACCCAATTCCTTGAAGGGAAATCATATGTCTCGGCCCTTCTGGCTGAGCAGATTCGGTTACTAAACCATCTCAAGAAAAAGAAATGAGGAGATCTGAAAACTAATATAGTTTTACTAGTGGTCTAGTTCGTTAGTCACATGAGAAGTTACCAACTTGATTTCAATCGAGCTGAGTTTACTCAGCAATATGATCTCATCAAATCTTTTGGAGAAAGAATCGAGCTGCCAGAAAAATTAGCTAGCCGCTACTAGGTCCAATACTTTCAGAGTATGAAAGCAGAAGAGTTGTTGTTGATACCCAAGTGGTTTGCAAGCAAGGAAATGATAAGAGGGTGTGAAGACTTCAAAGTGATTCCTCTGATCGGCTTCAACCTCTGCACCGCATACGTCCCAGCCAATGGACTCATTGAGGACATGATCCCTAGACCATCATTAGAAGCTGTCTCGTTAGACTTCCTTAACCCCGACATGACGATGGCTGATAAAGCAACTAAGCTTCAGAGCATCCAAGCTCTTTGGTGCACAAGAAAGACCACCCTTACCACTAAAGGGATAATGGCCAGGAGCCAAACAACCAAAGGATTTCTTTATCACTAGCTAAAAGGGCTGAAAGATATAGAAGACAACAAAGAGAAAGGGGAAGTTCAAGTTGAAGCTGAACCTGAGAGGACGAGTAAAAGAGAGCAAGAGTTGGAAAACCGTTGCAAAGAGTATCATCAGAAGATAAAGGCATTGGAAGTGTAACTGAAGAGGACTAAGGGCAAAGAAGAGCAGGCTCCCATGATCCGAAAGAGGAGAAAGACGTAGGATAAGCCTACTAAGTACTAGCATATTAGATTTTAGATTTTAGGTTTTTTATGTTTTCATTAGAATTTATTTTTGTGAACAGAATAAGAGTTATAAAGCTTCACAATTGCAAAAAATTAATAAAAGTTAGTTAAGTTTTGCCACATCAAAGGGTTCTTCCCAATTCTTGATTTTTCATTGCACTTGTGTGACATGCATCTTGTGTTTATATGATTAACAACCTTTTTCTAGGAAAATGTAATATGTACTAACCCTTTGTTAAGTTGTTCAAAAACAATCAGGTAAAATTTCAAGATAGCTCCTAAACGTCAAGTCTTTTAGAGAAGTCCGATTAGAACACCTTCCCAAACCAAGATGGCCACCACTCAAGGAAATGATGGAGACCTTGAGATCAATGATCCCTCCAAGCTGAGGTTTCGTTCCATAGAAAGGGCTATGGAGAAGATGGCAGAACAAATGAGCTTCTTAACAGACAGCATTGCTTTGTTGCGAGCTACAGCACCAGCTAATGAAGAAAGTTCCAAAACCTGTTATGGGAAGAATACACAAGCTCCTGAAGCATAGCACAAATATCAAAAAGACCCATTCAAATCAGAAGGAGTTTACCCGAAAGACAACCCGACCTTCGAACCTGACATGTATGCGGCCCTGAAACCTGTTGACTAAGGGCTTAGTACGAACAGCTTGAAAGAATTGGAAAAGAAGTTAACACAACAGATAACTAAGAAGATGAAGGCACTTGTAAGATGTGATGGATTTGAATAGGCAGGGATTACGGAGTTTTCCGTGTATGACATAGGATCATACCCTGAGAAGTTTAAGGTACCAGAATTCGAAAAGTATAACGGGACGGGTTACCCTAAGCTCTACACCAGGTTGTATGTCAGGAAAATTGGTAAATATGTTCAATATGATCCACTCATGGTATAGACATTCTAAGATAGTCTGACTGGACCAACCCTGACTTGGTATGCCCAGCTTGATTTGAACCAGATAAATACATGGGAGAAACTTGCTAGAGCATTTTATGAACAATATAAATTTAACGTAGAAGTAGCCCCAACTATGATGGACTTGGTTGCCTTACGCAAGAAGAATAATAAATTGTTCAAAGAATACGCTCAAAGATGGAGGTCCTTAGCTGCAAGAATCTCTACTCCTACGACCGAGAAGGCACTCACATTAGCTTTCATTAACACCTTAGAAAGGCCCTACTTTTCCCATCTCATCAGGCAAGCCTCGTCTAGTTTTACTGAAGTAGTAGTAGCAAGGTACAGGATTGAAAGTGCCGTCTCTTCCGGTAAGCTGCAAGAGCCAGCAGACAAAAGACCACTAGTGTCATCATCTAATCGTAGACCAACTGGCAGCAAGCTTAAAGAATCTACGGTTAGTATGGTAAATTCAAATGCCAGACCCAATGCTTAAGTCGCTTTTAGGGCGAATCCACCTCCCGCTCAGCAACAGTTCAGATACCAGTCTCAAACTAACAGGACTTATAAACAATTTACTAAGATACCAGTCCCTTTAAGTCAAGTCTTCGAGATGTTGTGAAGGGATAATTTGATATGGTACGAACTTCCTAGCGATCGATACTGACTAAGAATCTTCGACCCCACAATAAAGTGTGAATACCACTATGGACAAGTGGGGCATTCGATTGATGCATGCTAGAGACTGAGAAACAAGATTCAGGACTTGATAGATGAAGGGACGGTGCAATTGGATTTTGTGGAAGCCCCGGTTCCTAACGTTAACAATAATCCCTTACCCAACCACGGACCAATGATTGGTATGATTTTTGATGACTGTGCTGTCAATGTCATCGATTCAGATAAGAAGCCGAAGGTTTTTGAGTTTTATACTAGCAACCAGACTCCAGAAGTGAAGAGGTACACATTCCATGTACTGTTGCCACCAGAAAATTACAAGGCTGCTCCATTTAACTATCACCTAATCAATCAGGAAAAGCCAGGTCCTCTGGTAAGGGGCATTACTCGATCGAGAAACATTTATCACCCAAGAGAGGAGCATGGGAGGAAGCTTACATTGGAAGAGTCAAATGATACGACAACGGCTGAACGCATTGAAGGGCTATCGGCCTTTACTAAAATGATCAAGTCGAGTGAGTATAAGATCATGGATCAACTCAGTAAGACTCTTGCACAAATATCGTTGATGGGCCTGTTAATCGCATCTGAACCACATAGGGAGGCTTTATTTCCCACTTTAAATGAAGTAAAGGTCCTTCGAGAAATTCTAACTGAGAAGATGGGACTGGTTACTAATTTGATCCTCGCAATGGATCAAATTTCATTTTCAACCGAAGAATTAGGCGAGGAAGGGAACAAACATACAAAGCCACTCTTTATCATGGTGAGGAGTAACGACATAATTATCACCAGGGTGCTCATTGACAACGGATCATCGCTGAACGTCTGCCCACTTGCCACCTTGGATTTGCTGAGCATTGACACATTTGCAATTAAGCCTTCTTCCAAAACAGTTAGGGCCTTTGATGGTTCCAAAAGAGAGATTATAGGGGAGATTGATTTATCCGTGAGTATTAGCCCTTAGTACTTTACTATTCGATTCTAAGTCATAGACATTCCAAGATCTTTCAATCTACTCTTGAGAAGACCTTAGATTCATGCAGCAAGGGCCATACCCTCGAGCTTGCACCAAAAATTGAAGTTTATCTCCAATGGCCAGGTGATTACAATTCTGGGAGATCAAGATTATGAAATCTATAAGGAAACGGCTATACCCTACATAGGAAGTGAGGGACAAGAAGAGCTGGGTTTACAAATGTTTGAAGAAGTGAACATGATTACCAGTCCCAACAGAGAGGATGATAGAAGAAAGGGATTCGAGGAAGGCCAGATTGGCACTTACGGCCTTGGCTACAATCCTACCCTAGCAGAAGAATTATAGAAGAAACAAGCGAGGGGCAAAAGAGATAACAGATTATACCATGCCTCAATGACCTTGCCACCGCTAGCTGAGACGTTCATATGGGAAGAGACTTAAGCCTGGGAATTTGACTAAAAAGGATCAACAAACTTGCTACCCAAGTTCCAGCATCATTTGAACAATTGGTTCTCCATCCCAGCGTATAGCAATAGGTTTTCCCTAAGGTAAAGGGGTGACCCATAGTTAGTATTTTCTGAATTTTTATTTTTAATCATCATTTCAAATGTATCATCGAACCTTTCATTCAAAATTAGTTAGGCCTTTATCTCATTTGAGACCATACTTCCATTCATTCAATGAAATCTTAGTTCATTTCTTTCCTATGTTGCGTTCTAGTTCTCTTTTGCTTACATACACTTTTCTTTATGCATTCTCATTCAGATCCAATGAACCAAGCGAAAAACAGGAATACCTCGTGCAGGTAGAAAATGAGAATATCGATATCGCTTCCGACCCTACTGGGTTAGTCGTTAAGAGCGATGTCGATGACCATAGTAATATACAAGAGGAATGGCAAAAACATGA
This sequence comes from Lumnitzera littorea, assembly GCA_024138015.1. NCBI lineage: Eukaryota > Viridiplantae > Streptophyta > Magnoliopsida > Myrtales > Combretaceae > Lumnitzera > Lumnitzera littorea. The sequence goes on from JAMXBB010000007.1 coordinate 101,770,368, forward strand.
ACTAGGTAGAATCATTATTGATGAACTGATTGAGACAATTAATGTAGGGAACAAAGAAAATCTTAAGAATCTAAAAATTGGGGCAAGTTTAAAAGAGAAACAAAAAACAAAAATGATGGCGTTATTAGCCGAATATCAGGATGTGTTTGCTTAGTCGTATGAAGACATGCCTGGGTTGGACCCGTCGATTGTAGCCCACCGTTTACCCATACATGAAGACGCCAAACCAAAAAAGCAAAAGTTAAGGAGATTTCGACCTGACGTCTTGTTGAAAATTAAAGAAGAAGTGAAGAAACTACTGAAAGTTGGATTCATTGAAGTGTAGGATTACCCGGAATGGATAGCTAATATTGTTCTAATAATGAAGAAGAATAGGAAAGTTAGAGTGTGTGTAGACTTTCGAGATCTCAACCAGGCAACACCTAAAAATAATTTTCCATTGCCTCACATTGATGTCTTGGTGGATAACACCGCCAGAAATCATTTATTCTCTTTCATGGATGTTTTTTCGGGATATAATCAGATTCAGATGTTCGAAGAGGATAAGACGAAGACAACTTTCATTATGACTTGGGGAACATTTTGCTACAAGGTGATGCCGTTTGGGCTTAAGAATGCAGGTGCAACATATCAAAGGGCCGTGATTGCAATTTTTCATGATATGATGCATAAAGAAATAGAAGTGTATGTCGATGATATGATTGCGAAATCTAAAGAGGAGGAAGATCACTTAGAAAACCTAAGGAAGTTGTTTAATAGACTGAGGAAGTACCACTTGAAATTGAATCCGGAGAAATGTACCTTTGGTGTGACGTTAGGAAAATTTTTGAGGTTTATAGTCAGCCAAAGAGGTATTGAAGTCGATCCTGATAAGGCCAAAGCTATAATTGATATGCCTCCTCCACAAATACTCAAGGAAGTACGAGGATTGCTGGGGCATTTAAATTACATAGCCCAATTCATATCACAGTTAATGGACAAATGCCGCCCTCTTTTTAAGCTATTAAAGAAGAATGCAAAGATCAACTAGAATGAGGAATGCGAAGAGGCTTTCACGAAAATCAAAGAATACCTCATGAAACCTCTAATGTTAGTAGTTCTTAAACCTGGAAAGCCATTGTTTTTGTACCTAACTATAATGCCCGAATCCATGGGATCTGTGCTTGGCCAGAAGGATGAAAAAGGGAAAGAGAGAGTCATTTACTATCTAAGCAAGAAGTTTACAAAAGGGGAGCAAAAATACTCAGAAGCCGAAAGAACCTGTTATGCAATGGTCTGGGTTATGCATCGGCTCAGACAATATACACTGTATTATTAGATTGAGTTGATAACACAATACGATCCTTTGAAATACTTAGCTGAAAAACCGGCTCTTATTTGGTAGAGTTTCAAAGTGGCAGATGTTGCTGACAGAATTTAACATTAAGTATATGAGCCAAAGTTCAGTCAAGGGGCAAGCTTTGGCAGATCAATTAGCGGAGAATCCTTCTGAGGATACCCCTCAAGGAGCACGGGTTAAGTTTCCCAATGAAAGCATCCTAGTAACGGGAAATGATTCTGATGGTGAAATAGTCGATAAATCTTCAAGGTGGAAAATGTTCTTTGACGGACCAACTAATGTGCCCAGATGTAGAGTAGGGGTAATTCTGGTATCGCCTGGAGGTATACAATTTTCAATGGCTGTAAGATTGGTTTTCCTATGTACCAATAACATTGTAGAATACGAAGCATATATTTTGGGACTCAAAATCAAATTGTTTAAGGAGATACGGGAATTACAGGTATATGGACATTCTTCATTGATTATAGGCCAAGCTCGAGGTGAGTATAAGACGAAAGACCCCAAATTAGTGCCTTATCACCAACACTTGGCCGAGTTGATAACCAAGTTCGAAAAGATTACCTTCGTGTACATACCAAGGGTTCAAAATCAATTTGCCAATGCTCTTGCTACTTTGGCATCAATGATTCAGATATTGAAAGGAGTGGAGATTCAGCCACTTAAAATTGAAATCGAAGAAAAGCCCGCTTTTTGTTTGGCAATGGAAAGTTTATGTGACGAAAAGCCTTGGTATCATGATATCAAAATGTTTTTACAACATGGTACGTACCCCAAAGGATCGGAGAGCAAGGACAAAAAATTAATTAGAAGATTGGCGGCTCAATACTTAATGAGCGATTCTATGCTGTACCGATGATCGTTTGACGGTATGCTTTTACAATGTGTAGATAGGAAAGAGGCGGCGATGCTAATGAAAGAAGTGCATGAGGGAGTATGTGGCCCCCACATGAATGGCTACATGCTTGCCAAGAAAATCATGAGGATGGGATATTACTGGTCAACTATAGAAGTAGATTGTATCGGACATGTTAAACGCTGCCATTTGTGCCAGATCTATGCAAACAAGATAAATGCTCCACCTCAGGAATTGCATACATTATCAGCACCATGGCATTTTTCGATGTGGTAAATAGATATCATTGGCCCAATCACTCCAAAAGCATCTAACGGGCACCGATTTATATTAGTAGCAATTGATTATTTCACTAAGTGGGTTGAAGCCTCATCCTACTCTAGTATGACGAAAGGAGTAGTGGTCAAGTTCATCAGGAGAGACATACTGGCTCGATATGGTACGCTAGAAACAATTATTACTAACAACAGTACGAATCTGAATAATAAATTGATGTTCGAGTTATGCCGACACTTCAGGATCATTCATAGAAATTCTACTCCTTATCGGCCCCAAATGAATGGAGCCGTAGAAGCAGCCAATAAGAACATCAAAAGAATTATTGAGAAGATGGCCATTACGTATCGAGATTGGCATGAGATGTTACCATTTGCACTCATGGCCTATCAAACTTCTATCAGAACATCAATAGGGGCAACTCCCTACTCGTTGGTATATGGAATGGAAGTTGTATTACCAGTGGAGGTCGAGATCCTATCTCTCATAATATTGTCGAAAACTCAGTTAGATGAGGCTGATTGGGTAAAGAAGCGTGTTGAGCAGTAAAACCTAATTGATGAAAAGAGACTGGCAGCTTTGTACCATAACATTTGCTATCAGCAACGAATAGCCAGAGCTTTCAACAAAAAAGTACGACCTCGAAGTTTTAAGCAAAGAGATATGGTGCTGAAGAAGACATTACCTAACAAAGGTGATTCAAGAGGGAAGTTTGCTCCAAACTATAAAGGGCCTTACATTATGAGGAAAGTATTGCCTGGGGGAGCTGTTATCTTGTCTCAAATGGATAGTCCAAACTTCAAGGACCTAGTAAATGCCGTTGCATTAAAGATGTACTATCTTTGAACATCAATAAAATTTTTGCAAACAATCCTACTATTACTGTGGTCTCATTTTCATTTTCTACATGCAAATATTAGTATTCCCGGTAGTCGTTAGCATTGGATAATATCCTTAGCCCTTTTTTTGTCCTACTAAAAGACCCTACTTCTTGCTCTATTATCTACCTAAATAAACCTTACACACAAGAAGCACAAGAAAAATAATCACTTAATTTGAAGCGATGACTATTAATAAAAATTCTTTTAATACTTTATTGTAGTTAACCCCTCAAAGAAAGGAAGACTTGTTTCCTATTTTTTAGGACAGGGCCATGTTTAAAAAGAGTAACGTATGGCGTATAAGTAGAAACTCGCTTGAGAACAGATGCTTGCACGAAAAGCCAATGTTTAGACTGGAAGTTCAATACAGGACATCTTTGTTCGAGAAGAATATGTTTTACATTTGTTTCAAGCTTAAGTTGCTTTCATAAAAAAAAAAAAAAAAAAAAAGAAGAAGAAGAAGAAAAAAGTGAAAAAGAAAAAGAAAAAGAAAAGAGGGGGGTTTAGAAAGAGACGGAAGAAGAAAGAAGAAGAAGAACGAGAACAAGAAAAGCAATGGTAAGGGTCAGACTCGTTGGTTCTAATCGAACTGCTCAATAAGACATGGGACTACTTGGGAGCTATCGTTGAAACCAAGTAAGTGGTTCTAAACCTGATAAAAAATTGCATTGGCAATTGGTTTCCCCCTAAGGATGATAGCTTGTTTTCCAAAAACAATTTCTTAGCAAGTCAATTAGCTCATAAAGCATGATCCCAATCTAAAGTTCTTTAGACTCCTAGTCGTCTAACTCACAGAATGTTACCCGACTCAAAATTTCTTCAAGGGATTTAGTAAGCTCACATAGCACTATCCCAAACTAAGTTTTTCATGTTTTTAGGTTTTAAGCTAGCTCAAAGGGCGCTTTGACCGCTTTAGTTAGTCAACTCATCTGGGCACTACCAAGTTTTCCCAATCTTTAAGTCTTAGCCAGCTCAAAGGGCGCTTTGACCGCCTTGGTTAGTCAGCTCATTAGGGCACGACTAAGTTTCTTCCTTTTAGGTCTTAGCCAGCTCAAAGGGCGCTTTGACCACCTTGGTTAGTCAGCTCATTAGGGCACGACCAAGTTTCCTCATTTTTAGGTCTTAGCCAGCTCAAAGGGCGCTTTGAGCACCTTGGTTAATTAGGTCATTCTGGCACGACCAAGTTTTTTCCTTGTTTTTAGGTCTTAGCCACAGCTCAAAGGGCGCTTTGACCGCCTTGGTTAGTCAGCTCATTAGGACACGACGAAGTTTTCATTATTCTTTTTAAGAATTTTTGCCAACTCACAAAGGTGCTACCTCTCACTATTCTAACCCTCGTCAAGTGACTTAACGTTCCTTAGAATAGAGTTATCCTGAGGCAAAAATGGTATCTTTTTTATCTTTGTGGTAAAGTTTTGCTCAAACTTCACCACAAAGAGGGGCAACTGTAGATACCTAATTTTTGCTCATCTGTAGTCCTAATTTTTATTTTTACAAAAAGGGTCCTAATTCAAAAATAAAAATAATAAACAAAAATTAATAAAAGATAAAAATAATAAAAAATTTAACAAATGATGAAAATACCAAAAAAATAAGAAAAGAAAAAATTATTATAAAGAGTTTTGTAGATTTTTAGGAAGTAAATTATTTTAGAGAAAATAGTTTTAGTTTTAGCTTAGTTAAAAAATTTTATTTTAGGGAAGCGGGTAGTTTACGTATAATTTAATTGAACTAGATGTCAGGACACAAGTCAACGATCTAACGGATAAGTATTAGAGTATTTAGGTTAGATTTAATTTAAGGTCTTGGGTTCGAGTCTCAGCAAACACCTATGTTTTTATTTTTCTATATTTTATAAGTGCGAGAGAAATAAACGGGATTCATATTTGAATTAAGTTTGATTTTATTAAATCAGATTTGAATTAATTCGGATCTGATTTAATTAGATACGGAATATGATTTGGTTAGATTTGATTTGGACTTTATAAAAGAGAAAAGCCAACAGCAAGCCATCGGAGAATCTCTGTACATGAAACACGAAAAACGACCTACTCACTCCCTCCTTTGACCAACAACTGAACTCTATAACCGAATTCTAATTCACAAATTCCAAGTCAAAGTTCCCTGACACAAGTCCATTCAATTCCTAAATTGAAGTCAAAGTCTAACGTCTGAAGTCCAATAACTCCAATTCCAAAATCAACAATTCTATTCAATTTCGAAGTTGAAGCCAACTCCAATTCCGAAATCAACGATTCCGAACTCGATGCCCCCAAACGAAAGCTAACATCCAAGTCCAGACAAAACTGAAATCAAAAGTAAATAGCCACTGTCCGATTCCCAGATGAAATATGACATCCGATTCACGTACACTAAAGCCAACAAAGCTCCTTCATGTATAATTTAAACATAAGTCCGACGGAAATCCAAAGTTCTAAAAGTAGATGCTAAAATGAATTCCAATCCATAGTCCTCACGTCCCAACAATCTAAAGCCTGATGAACATCCGAAGTCTACGTCATACACACTTCTCCTTGTACTCCCACATGACCGCACTGCAACCACACAGACAACACTTGATCAGCAATTGACAGTAGCAATCCATACCCATAGCATCCTCGACCCGAAGCTCCATCACGGTCTTTTCATCATCACAACAAGGATTAGCTCACACAACAGTAATCAGGTTCAGCCACGATTGTTCTCTTTCATGTTATTTATTTATTTATTTATTACTATATTATATCATTATATTATATTAGATCTTTAAGTCATAAATAGTTACCTATATTAACTTAGTAAGTTCTTTTGGTATTAGTCGCTATATATAGATATATATATATATATATATTAAGTACATTATTTTTTTTATTTATTTATATAAGTATTTGTTTAGTAGTAATATAAATATGCGTATATAATAGTTTTAGGAATTTTTATGATTAGGTTTTTATTCTTCACATAGATTTTTTTTTAATAAAAATTAATAACGAAAAACCCTTTTAAAAAAAATAGGACGTTTTAGAAAATTTTATTTAATACTCAAAGAATTAGGATCCTTTTAATTTTTGAATAAATTGAATCGATTAAAAACGTAAATCCGATCGGTTTTAAAATTAAAATCAATCAACACATTAAAGATTTTTTGAAAGAACTATGATCGTCTGATCCCGACTAGCGGATACGTAAGCACCTTTGGAGCGACGATAAAATATATAGAAACTTAGGTTCTTTTTTTCTTTTAATTTATTTATTTTTTAATTATTATAGTTAGAAGAATAATCCTAATTTTGGTAAATAGATAGTGGTACCCATTAGGGTTTAATAGGTTAGCCCCCAAACTCGGAACCCTCTAGTTCTTAATTAAAATTGAAATTAAAGACCGGTAGCTAAATCGTAATTAATTCACCTAATTAATTGTGGTTTTCTTCCTTTTTCCCGACTTCAGTCGGATGGTGACTCAAAAAAATTTTTTAAATAAAAAACCGAAATTTCCTAATTTCTTTAGTCAAGGATTGATATTAAATGAGTTATGGTTTAGTATTAATCGGAAATAGGAAAATCAATTTTAAATAAAAGAAATTGAAAATCAGGCTCGGCACATATTAATTAGCTACATTAAGGAGTTTTTGTAACTCTGAAATTAGCCTCTCTCTATTACATTTACAAGAATTATTCTAAAGAAAATTCATACATACCTTAACATTAGGTTTTCACGCTGAAGAACTAAAGGTACTCTTCTCGATAATGAATTGTTGTCCAAATACCTGTAGTGCAAAGATTAATTGCAACAACCATTTTGTATTGAATGTATCACTAAATGTAATGCCTACAAAGTTAAGATATGGGGGAGGAAAAGGAAAATTGGACATATGAAAACCTACAGTACTCTCAGATTTGGTAGATTCCCTAAAGATGAAGGAATGTTCCCGCTTAGCTAGTTGTTCTCAAGGTGACTATCAATGGAATTTCATAACTTATGAGATGCAAGATTTTAAAGTAATAATTTGAAAGAAAAATCAATAAAAGCTTACATGATTTTCAATTCGATGCATTTGGAAAAATCGGGTATTATACCATTGAATGAATTCCCATCAAGCCATCTTCATAGGAGAGGACTAGTTAAATGAAAAACAAAGAAATCAATAGAAATAATAGAGAATTTTTTAAACTCATAGCTCCACCAAATGGCCCAATTTTGTAAACATCGAGGGAATTCTTCCTGTTAAATTCCTTTTTCATAATACGTTGCCAAAAATAAGGAGAGAAAACGTTATATCAATTTTTTTTACTCATAATAAAGGATATGTACTTAATAATGTTCGAGTAATAAAATCTTACATTTGAACTACTTAGGAGATGACTTAGAGTTACAACGTACCTAAGACCATGGATTTAGCAAGTGTGGGTCTCCACCTTCACGTGCCTACTCAACTGAAGGGTACAATGAAGTAATGTTGGAAATAATGGTGGCTACAATGCAAAAATTTTTAAGTACTAATCTTTAAAAACAAGACAAAATTACAAGTTTAAAGTATAATAAGGGATGGTTTGTGGACATATAGAACGGTTAAATTGATTTCTCTCTCTTCATTATGTAAAGAGAGAAAACCCTCTCTAACCATCCTCTACCCTTTGCCTTCCACCAGTCTCTTCTTCCTTTTCTTATCCCCTCCTTCATTTCTACCTATTATCCATTTGGTTCTTTCAAGTGTAAGTTGTGTTAGCAGTTTTGTCTTCCTATGAGGATGTTTGTTAGGAAGAAAAAGAAGGTGTCTTTCGGAGCTATAATGACCACATCAATGGCTAAGAGCCCTTATGTTGAGTCTCGCAAAGGTAAGGAAAGAAAGAAGAAGTGTCTATTGCCAATGATGTCTTGTATTTTACCAAGTGAAAATGGTGAAGTAGGTTTTGGTCTACATGGAAAGGGAAACAAGGGATTAGCAAACTCCAAGAAAAAGTCAATAGATGTAACTACTCATGGGAAGGTTGTTTTTATGTCAAAAGAAGAAGAAAAGACCTCTAACAACCCAGCTAAAGGCCTTATCCAGTTTGCCACTGTTAGCTCTGAGACAAACCCCAATGCAAAAAAGCAAAGTGAGGATCTTTCCCTTTTAAGGGATAGTCAAAGCTCCACCTCTGAATCAACCCTTAGGGATATGACCAAAATTGCTTAGGAGATAGAAAAGTTAGCTGGTCTAAATAAAAAGGAGTTTGACAAAGTTTCTTCTTCCCTAAACCTACGCTCATTTGCCCATGTGGTATCACAAAACAACTTTCCCCCAATGGTTTCCCTTGTAAATGTAACGCTGGACTTTTACCCACCTTTGAAATTTGGTGATTTCATCTGAGTTGAACCTCCTCTCTATATTCTCATTTTAGGAAAAGGTATGGAAGAATACAATTGTTAGATATTTCCTTGGCCGAGGACTCTCCTTATCAGTACAAAAATTGGCAAAGAATTATTGGAAGGATAAGGGTTTGATAAAAGTCCTAGCTAATGGTTGTAGTTTCTTCTTTTTCAAGTTTAAGGATGAGTTAGCATTAACCAAGATTTTAAGTTAACCTATTATCTTGGAGTGGTGGTCCTTATTAGCAAACTATGATAAGGTTACACCCAAAAAACTTCCTATTTGGGTCAAATTATAAAGAGAGTTGATGGAGTTCCTCCACAGATGGTATAGGACATGTTACAAGTGTTATTGGGCAGCCTCTACAGATAGATTTAATATTAGCAAGGAATGAAGTAATTAAATTTATTCGAGCATCGATAAAGATAGAAGGAGACACAATACTCTCCTTCTCATTCATAGTTAGAAGAGTTAATAAGAAATTGACAACGGTTAATGTGGAATATCAATACATCCCAACTCATTATCTGAGTTGTAAGGTCTTTAGCTACTCTCCCGATCAGTGTAAAGCCAACAAAACATGTGAACAAGAGATTATTGACAAACAAAGAGCGAATGAAGACAAGATTACAATAAGAACTGAGAAAGATTCCCAAAAGCACAACAATCCGAAAGAAAGACCTACTTAAAAGGCATTGCTTTTAAGGAGGTAAATCAAGTCAATGCTCCTATGCTTACAATGCCAAACAAGTGAAAGGACAAACATGCGATTGTGGAAGTTACACCTATGCGAAGTTCATCAATTGGCACCCCTCCTTAAGTTGGTGATTGCTCGCATGCCTTACTAAGTGAGTCAATGGTTAAGACATCTAGGGAGAAAGAGTTGGAGTAGGGTAAACCCTCTTTAGTAGAGACAAGTATCAAGTCCTCTATCTCCGTAATACTAGAAACTAGGGAGGAACAGGTAGAGGATATGCTCCAAGGTACTTTCAAGTGGATTTTAGGCAAGAAGAAAAAGAAAAAGACAAGAAAAAAAGGGAATGAAGAAGCTAGGGGTGGCTCTATCCAATCTTCTTCTTAGTTTAGCATTTGCCTTTTTCTCTCTTTTCTTTTTCGTTTTGAATAATGTTAGCCATTTAGAATGTGAGGGGACTTAACAATCCCCAAAAGGCTAAGATAGTAAGAGAATTTTGTGAAACATACCAAATTACGCTGTTAAGTATTGTTGAGACTAAGGTGAAGTCAAATAAAGCAACCTTCATATGGTCTAGAATCTTTTCTTCCTAAAATTTGGTGTATCATGATAGTGGTCGTATATGGATTGCTTGGAATCCATCGGTTTGGCGAGTGGATTTATGTTCTTCCCCCATGTAGTTCATCCAATGCAGGTGTTAAACAGAAACACAATAGAGATGGAATCTATTCTATCTCTCTTAATGATGGCTCCATTTCTTCAAATAAGCGAAGAATCAAAGAAGAACCTATTCAGTACTTTCAAAGTCTCCTGACTCCACCTTTATGTAGCCTGATAGGCTTAAATAGTCTTCCTTCCTTAGTTAAGAGGAAAGCTACAGTAGAGGACTGGCTATGTCTTGTCAGAATGATAGAAGACTGACCGCATCTTAGTACATAGCTAAAGACAAAGCGCTAAGGCCAAATGGTTTTAATGGTACCTTCTTCAAATTAACATGGCACATTATAGGGGAATATGTGAGCATGGCTGATACAAGGCAAGTGCACCTATCAGTTTTAATATAGCGAATATGAGTTTGAGTCAATTCCTCAGAGATTTCGAGTACTAATATTAACCTTAGCTCTATTATCTAACCAGAAAATTGTGATGGGTTAAATGAATTAAAAATACTAAAATTAACAAACTAACCTAATTATGAGACTTGATTAAGCAATTTAGAAAGCGATAAAATTAAGAACGACTTCAAGAAGGCAAATAAAATATTTAAGAATTATTTCCCCTAGTGTTTAACATGTGATCGCTTAAAATGTATCCAATTCAATCTCTATTATTCTTGACCGGAGGGATTCACAATTAAAGTTAACACCTTTCTCAAGTATATTAACCCTAATCCTAAATTATTTACCAGAATCTCTTCACTTAATAATATAGTTCAAAATCACATTAATGTATAATGAATTCCCACACAAAAGAACAACTTTCTGGAAGAATCAAATATCTTATCTCTAAGTACATATGTAATTCTCTTTAATTATGTTAAGATCTCATTACACATGTGATTTCTCAATCATCATACATAATATCATAGATTGATACTCTAGAAATATCAATTAACAATTAAAAAACATAATTGAATCAATAAAGATAGAAACTTTATTGAAAATTATCAATAAATTTAATAGTCACATGAAACCCTAGGTTCCACAATCCTAAATACAAGAATCTTAACCTATCATAATGAAACTAAAAATGAATTGCAACAAAATAAAAAAATAAAACATGAAAAACCCCTTTTATTGATGAAAAATCTCTTCAATCTTGAAGTGAGGTGTTGCTTTCACCTTTTGCTCCTCCTTTTCTTTAAGTCTCTTCTTTTTTAAATGTCCAAAATTATGTGTGAAACACTAGTAAGTCCTTTTATAATGTGTTGTAAAGTTTCTTTTTTCGTCACCAAACACAGCCTGGAACATAGTTGTGTCCCCAGGTTATGTAACTTACTGACCTTGGCACTTAAAATCTTCCTGCATGGACACAACCTGCGGACACAGTTGTGTCCTAGACTGTGTAACTTTCTAACCAAAATTTACCACTTTCTCCTATTATTTATGTAACTTCAAAACTTCATAACTCATTCATTTGAACTCTAGATTGAGTGAAACTTGATTCCTTTTCTTCGTTTTCAATTCGAGAATGCGTTCAAACCTTGAAATCAAAATTTTACTCAATTAAGTATCAATTTCTTTACAAAAAACCAAATATGTAAGGGAAATACTATAAAATCACCATGTGAAATGTGTTTAAAATAAGAGTTGTCAAACTTCCCTACACTTGAGCATTTGTTTGTCCTTAAGCAAATAAGTCAAAACAAAATTTTTGGGACAAGAAACGCTAAACAAAATTTCTCATTGCTTAGGAAACTAATGAACGAATACACTTGACCCGAAGAAAAGTAAGAAAATCATTTTCAATTAACTTGCAATAATAAAGTCAACCAAGTTCACCCTTAACAATGTCATAATTTCACCTGACCATATTCGAATACTCCAATAATACGTAATACTAGAGTTCACTAGTTAATTTATGGAAGTTAAAGTTTACTCGAGTCATTTAACCAAGGATTCTTAAACTAGAAATTAGATTTAACATCTCGTCAACTGGGAAAAAGTCATAAAAATTTTGTCCATTTGACTAAAGTATATACAATTCTCTCTTCAATCTCACCAAGTGCCATAATCCAAAACAAACACATTTTACATCCACTCATCGTCTGATTATCCCCCTAGTTCATGCTTTTGTTGAGAGGTTTTTTAAATTTACTTTATTTAAGCACAATTACCTTTAATGGACAATTATGTTGGTAAAGGGAAAGAATCTTGCTCTTTTGACGGACTAAGATCAATCCATACCAACTTATCCCTTATATTGATAACGGGAAAGAACCTTGATCTTCTAACGAACTAAGGCCGATCCATACCAGTTTTTTTTTTCATTAGTATTGGCATTGGGACTCAATCTTGCTCTTCTAACGAACCAAGACGAATCTTTACCAATTTTTTTTTTCAACTATTCATACACTTGTTATTACTTTTTACCTCTAATTATTGTGATTTTTCAGGGGTTTCTCAAAAGAAAAATTTCATTTGTTTATTTGCTAATAATTATATGGCTCTAAAAATTTCGAAGAGAAAGGTATACATAAAAGTAAATTTAAAAATAACCACGAGTAACTCTCAATTAGTGATGTTATTCCAATCTCAAGTCTTGAAGTCCCAAGCTAAATAACTCGTAACTTTGCCTTCCAAAGATTTGACCAATTAATTCTAGTAGAGTATAATAAGATCAATAATGATCAAGATGACATAATTGATTTAGCCCAACACTTGTTAATCACCTATTGTAAATTAACTTAAAAATTAATTAGGTCCAATGTAAATAATTGGTCTCCTAAATAGTAATAAATTCATATATATCCTTTCCCTACACTTAATAACATACATTGTCCTCAATGTATGATTAAGAAAGCATAATAGCAAGATATGAAACAATTAAAAAGAACATCATAAGGAAAAAGGAAATACATGTATTGAAAAAGAAACTAATACTTCCCTGCCAGTCAAAAAGCATGTGAAGAACTCCATAACTAGGAGGCCATCATCATTACATATCTGATTGTACATGCCCTTGCCAACTAAAAACAAAAAAAGAATGAACTAAGAAGAGGGATCGGAATCCCTCTCTCCATCATCCTCATTAGATGGTACATCCGTCATGTTTTTATCATCGTCTTCTTCACTACCCTCATCATCCTCTTCACTACCCCCATCTCGGATCTAACGAATCTTAGACATCAAGATATCAAATTTTTCCTCAAAGCTTGCTGAAGCTGTTTATCCTCTAAAGGTGGTCCGCGGTGTCTACCTTGACGTCCCGTTAGTAAAAGGTTCATGAGTCGAAATGAGTTAAGTAGTATAGGAGTGACTTGAGTAACAAAAGTAAGCAAGGGCTAAACTACAACCTTAGTCTGCATAGCCTACACTAGTAACGTGATGTAGGGGCCATAACAAATATGCCCTTTCTTCCTTGTAGTGGTTGCTTGGTGGTAGAAAAGTTCAACTAGCTCAATGGCTAGATTGATTAGGTGCTTATGAATAACACTATACAAGTAGAGACAATTCTTGTTGGAAACCACACTGGTGCTTTGGCCTCGGCCGGTCAATGTATGTGCAAAAAGCCATTGAAGAACACGATATTTAGGTTTGATCAATTGAGAGGCCTTACTCACTACTAGGTCATAAGCATTGCCATCAGTAATTTCATCCTAAAACTTCCTTAGTGTTACACTACGTAGAAAATGACATGTTAAACGTTGGAACTCTTCCGTCTATGTGAATTTATCCTCATAAAGACTAAGATGCTTGCCCAATTGAGTTATTGTCATGTGGAAAGGCTTGCCATTCAAAGTGAAATGGGGTTTGTATTTGGGGCCCATGCAACTAACACTCTCTTTATCTAGTTTATATGTGCATAAGAACTCTAATGTCAACTCCTTATAAATCGGAGCTTCAAGAGATAAGAATCGCTCCCAAATGGTTCCTTCCAACAACTCCTTTATTTCATTTGTTAACTCTAATTGGGTAAGAATATCCCAATCCAAACAAAGTGTGTCGCCAAATGGCTTGTTCTTAAGTAAATTATAGCGAGTTAATTGGTATTCCTCTTTGAATTAGAGCATTGGGTGCTCTATTGGAGGGAGAGTGGCCAATGGTTCAACAATGGCACCTTCTTGTGTAGAAGATGATGCCGCATACTTGGATTTTCTCCGAATGGTGAGCTTTGTGCGATTTTCCATTAACTACTAGAGAAGAAACACCACACCAAATAAAAAATGCTCATCTTTACCATACTTAGTTCAAACTAAGATAGATTTATAAAGGAGTAGAAGTGATGGATATTAAAAGAAATCTCATTAGGACATTTGAACAAACATGTAGAGTGCATCCATAAAACTAGTTGGGTTAAAAGAAATGGCTAGCAAATTCATCCAACTAGTTATACATTAGACCCTTTATATTACAATCTTCTTAAGATGAAGGCTTCCCAACACTTCAAAAACTCTAAATGTCCCAAAATCACTCTCAACAATTCTAACCCTAAATGGCGTAATTGGATAGTTGACATTGAATTTGCAAGCTAAATTCGTGTTTAATAGATTATAAAGTAATATCTAACCATAATGGGCATCACAAAAGCATGTAAATCTATCAACACAAGGCAAATATGTATGTCTATCATGAAAGAATAAAAACCAAGTAAATTCTCAGATAAGAGTCATGTTCTAACTCACAAAAGACCTAAATTTCGGTTACCTAAGCATGCCTAAATAATGATGAAAACAAAGCATGAACAAGAGAGGGCATAAAAAAAAATGAGATGAACTTACTTGGATCGGGTTGAATTCGATGAAGAAATTTGTTGATGAAAAGTAAAACGTGAGGAGAAGGTGGAGAGAAGATGAAAGGTGAAGTAAATTTGTGTGTGTATCCATAAGTGTTTGAGAGGGTGTGTTTATGTTTTGATAGTATTATGCAGTGCGTATACTAATATCGTATAGGTGTTGGGCAAACACGGGCTAGGACACAACTGTGTCCCATGTCCATGTAACTTTTTGTTTTGGGTATATGTTCCTAGGCGAACACGAGGTGGGACATAATCGTGTCCTACGCCTGTGTAACTTTTTGTGCTTGTGGTCCATTGAAGTGGCCTAGGTGGACACAGGTTGGGACACAGCCGTATCCCATGCCCGTGTAACTTTCTGTTTTTCTTTTTTTTTTTTTTTTTTTGCCTAACCTAAATTCATGAATTTAAAAATAAAAGAAACTTAAAGAAATAAAAGTACTTAAATTAGAAAAATAAGACAAAGAAAACTAAAGGAAAAAAAATTAAACTAAAAAGAAAAGCCTATGACTAAAATTGAAACAAATAAAAGAAGCAAAGCAAAGTTAGATAAAAGAAAAATAAAATAAACTAAAAGAACTAAAGTGTGAGCAAATTTAGACATGGATTACCTCCCAAGAAGCACTATAGTTAACGTCGACAGCTCAACGGGATACGTCTTCTCATTCATGATTCTTCATTCAGGTGGAGATAGGACTCTTCCTGTATCTCGCTTTCAATGTGACGGTTGTAAGCTCCTCCAACTTCCTCTTGTTCAATAGAAGATCCTTTAGAAATTTTGCATACTTTGACATCTGCAAGATGACATCAACAAGAGGTAAGTTCATGTATAATTGTTTGAAAATATCAAGCAATTTACCGAATTCCTTATTCTAATCAGTCTAACTTTGCTTAAGGCACTGTGGGTAAGGGATGGGAGGCTTGTACTCTTTCACTTTCGGCGATTCCATACTTTCTTTTTATTTGAGTGGCTTTGCATCTTCCTTACGATTAACTTCCACTTCTTTTTCAACTACTTCTTCACCATCCTTCTTCTCCACTTGCAATTTTCTACCACTTCTCAAGGTCACATCATTAACATGTTCCCTAAGATTGACCTCGGTATTCCCTAGGAGTATCCTTTGTTGCTTTTCAGAGATCATTTTTGCAAGTTAACCAATTTGCTTCTCAAGATTGTGATTGGAAGCCTCTTGATTTCTCAATGATGATTCAATGTTGGATAGCCAAGCCTCATTGCCTTAAATATATTTTGTGAGAAGTTCTTCTAAACTGGACTTCTTCTCTTGAGGAGGGGGAGGTGGTAATGGTTTTTGAAATCCAAGTGGACTAAAGTTAGTCTTCTACTAGCCTTGGTTTTGGTTTTCTCATGAGAAATTAGGATGATTCCTCCACCCGGAATTATAAGTGTTGCTGTAAGGGTTATTTTATTGCATCGATGGATTTCCTAGATAATCTACCTGTTCTAGTTGTTCTTGTGCTCCATAACCTTGCATGCTAAAGTCATTTACATCCGGTTGTACTTGTTGAGGGCCAAAAAAGAGTGTATCAATCTTCTTACTCAATAGATCCACCTTGGCTATTAGAGTAGTGGTCAAGTCCACATCATAAATTCCCACAACCTTTTGCATGGCTTTAGTGCTTTCCCATTGATAATTGTTCATTGCTACTCCTTTAATCAAGTTTTGTGCTTGCCCGAGTGTCTTTGTGTTCAAAATACTTCCTGTTGATGCATCAATCATCTATCTTGTAGATAAATTGAAACCATTATAAAAGGTCTGAATCTACATCTATAATGGGAGGCCATGATGTGGGCACCTCCTAAGCAAGTCCTTGAACCGCTCCTAAGTATCATATAGAGTCTCCACTTCCAATTGGGCAAAACAAGAAATGTCGTTCCGAAGTTTAGCGGTCTTCGCAAGTAGGAAATACTTCTCCAAAAATTTCTCTACCAATTCATTCCAAGTTGTGATTGAGTTTCGTGGTAAGGAATTTAACCATTGCTTCACTCTACCCCTTAAGGAAAAAGGAAATAACCACAGTCGATGGTATCATCCGTGGCTCCGTTGATTTTAAATGTATCACAAATCTCTAGAAAGCTAGAGATGTGAGCATTAGGATCTTCATCTTTGAGACTGTCGAACTGAACGTATTGTTGCACCATTTGTATGATGTTAGGTGCAATTTGGAAGTTATTAGCCACGACAGTTGGCCTTGTGATACTAGAATTAGCTCCTATAAGTGTAGGCCTTAAATAGTCAGACATAGTCCAGTTTGCTTCATTACCGTTATTAGCCATGTGTGGTAGAGTTTCTTGATTGATGAATTAAGTGTTAGTCTCTTCACCCTCTTCCTTAATCTCAACGATTAACTCGTCTTCTATGGTAGCTACAGTTTATCTAGGTCATAATCTCAAATTTTAAAGGATAGTTCTCTCAATTTCAGGATCAAGTTATATTAAATCTTCCGGGTTGCTTCGGGTCATGCACTGCAAGGGCAAGAAATATAAAATCAATTACAGCTCTAGGTAATAAAAATAAACAATGAAAACAAAAGAGAAAAAAAAAATTGTCAAAGTAATAAAGCAACTAGTGTTCTTAATATTGAAGTCCCCAGCAACGGCGCCAAAAACTTGATACAAGGTAAGTGTACCTATCAATTTTAATATAACGGATGCAAGTCCGAGTCGATCCCTCAGAGACTTCAAGTACTAATATTAACCTTAGCTCTATTATCTAACCAGAAAATTGTGATGGGTTAAATGAATTAAAAATACTAAAATTAATAAACTAACCTAATTATGAAACTTGATTAAGCAATTTAGAAAGCGATAAAATTAAGAACGGCTTCAAGAAGGCAAATAACGTATTTAAGAATTATTTCCCTTAGTGTTTAATATGTGACCGCTTAAAATATATCCAATTCAATCTCTATTATTCTTGACCGGAGGGATTCATAATTAAAGTTAACACTTTTCTCAAGCATATTAACCCTAATCCTAAATTATTTACCGGAATCTCTTCACTTAGCAATATAATTCAAAATCGCATTAATGTATAATGAATTCCCACATAAAAGAATAACTTTCCGGAAGAATCATGTATTTTATCTCTAAGTACACATGTAATTCTCTCCAATTATGTCAAGATCTCATTATATATGTGATTTCTTAATCATCATGCATAATATCATAGATTGATATCCTAGAAATATCAATTAACAATTAAAAAACATAACTAAATCAACAAAGATAGAAACTTTATTGAAAATTATCAATAAATCTAATAGTTACATGAAACCCTAGGTTCTACAATCCTAAATACAAGAATCTTAAGCTATCATAATGAAACTAAAAACGAATTGCAACAAAATCAAAAAAATAAAACATGAAAAACCCCTTTGGTTGATGAAAAATCTCTTCAATCTTGAAGTCAGGTATTGCTTTCGCCTTTTGCTCCTCCTTTTCCTCAAGTCTCTTCTCTTTTAAATGTCCAAAATTATGTGCGAAACCTTAGTAAGTCCTTTTATAATGTATTGTAAAGTTTCTTTTTTCGTCACTAGACACAGCCTGGGACACAGTTGTGTCCCCAGGTTGTGTAACTTACTAACCTTGGCACTTAAAATCTTCCTGCATGGATATGTCCCAGACTGTGTAACTTTCTGACTAAAATTTACCACTTTCTCCTATTATTTATGTAACTTCAAAACTTCATAACTCATTTATTTGAACTCCAAATTGAGTAAAACTGGATTCCTTTTCTTCATTTTTAATCCGAGACTGCGTTCAAACCTTGAAATCAAAGTTTTACTCAATTAAGTATCAATTTCTTTACAAAAAACCAAAGATGTAAGGGAAATACTATAAAATCACCATGTGAAATGTATTTAAAATAAGAGTTATCAATAGCCATTAAAGAATTCTTCGCCTTTGGTAAACTCTTGAAGGCCATTAATTTTACATACCTAGCTTTCATCCCAAAGGTCAACACTTCCCTATCCTTTGCAGATTTTAGACTTATCTCATGTTACAATGTCCTTTACAAATGCATCTCAAAGATCATTGCATCATGTATTTAAAGTATCCACTTGTAGGAAAGGAATAATCTCCGTTCATAAAAGGAAGGAGAATAGTTGATAACATCCTTATAGCTCGAGAACTTTTCTAAGGGTATTACAATGATAGTCATGGGACAAGATGTGCAATGAAGATAGATATAATGAAAGCTTACAATCATGTGAATTGGTCTTTTCTACAAAGACTTCTCATCACCTTAAACTTCCTTCCTCTATTCATTCAGTAGATCATAGAATGTGTTACCACCTTTAAGTTCTTAGTTAGCTTGAATGGGGAACTAGAGGGATATTTTGCTAACTCTCATGGGCTTAGGCAAGGGGATCCTATCTCTCCTTACCTTTTTGTTCTGGTAATAGAGGTTTTATCATGTCTTCTAAGGAGATTGAATCCAAAATAAAGATTTCAACTATCACAACATAAACCATATGTGCTTAGCTGATGATCTAATTATTTTCTCAAAAGGGGAGGTGGCCTCGGTTGCTCTGATCAAAAGGTGCCTATAAGAATTTTTCTTGTTATCGGGCCTTAGAGGTAATACCTCAAAGAGCCACATTTATTTCAATGGAGTCAATCAAGCTTTGAAGACCCAAATAGTCTCCATGATTGGTTTCAATGAAGGAAAACTACCAATGAAGTACCTAGGAATCCCTCTTATCTCCACTCGCCTTTCCCAAACTCATTATCATATCCTTGTGGAAAGATTTGCTTCTAGAATAAATAGCTAGACTACTAAACATCTTTCTTATGCAAGTCATGTCCAATTGATTAGGAGCGTTCTCTTCTCCTTAAAGGTTTGCTAGGTGTCTACTTTTATTCTTTAGAAGAGTATTCTAAAGGAGCTCAACATTAAAATAAGGTGTTTCCTTTGGAATGGATCAAATGAAGCTAAAGCCAGAGCTAAGATAGTGTAGAATGAAGTATGTTAATGTGAAAGGTGGTCTAGGGATCATAGACATCACCTTATGGAATAAAGTGGCACAATTGAAGCATATGTAGCTCTTAATGGTAGATTCCTCAAGCTTAAGGCCTAGTTAGATTAAGGGAAAACTTTTGAAAGGCAAGAATTTTTGGGCAATCCCAAATCTGATACAAGGTTCTTAGTCATAGCGCAAGATCCTTCAAGCAAGGAATTGGGCTTAGCTACTCTTTGCATGGCACATCGAGGGTGGTAGCAACATATC
This sequence comes from Lumnitzera littorea, assembly GCA_024138015.1. NCBI lineage: Eukaryota > Viridiplantae > Streptophyta > Magnoliopsida > Myrtales > Combretaceae > Lumnitzera > Lumnitzera littorea. The sequence continues at coordinate 101,790,472 of JAMXBB010000007.1, forward strand.
ACTATGGTACGATTCATGGCATCCCAATGGACCACTTGCAAAATTGATTAAGGAGAGAAGCATTTATACTATGAGTTGGTCTAAAGAAGCGAAATTAAGTGAAATCATTGAGGGTAACAGATGGTCTTAGCCTTCTAGAGATATATGGAGTACGGTTGTAGTAATGATTCCACCACTTTCACACCTAAGGTGGGAACTAAAGACACGGTTGTTTGGTGAGTGGAACCTAACAAGGGTTTCACTATTAAATGAACTTACAACTTACTAAGAGAAAAAAAGAAACCAATATCTTAGAATATGATCATTTGGAATAAAGGCAACATTTTAAGACACTCCTTTATATTGTGGTTAGCTATTAAAGAAAGGCTCCTCACTCAAGACAAACTACTACAATGGGGTGTTATCTCAGAAAATCACTGCTTCCTATGTGCCGGTTTAGAAGAGGATCACAACCATCTCTTCATCAAATGCCCATATATAAGTAGTATATGGCAAGGCATCCAATAAGGGCACATTCCTAACCTTACGATCGACCTTTCCTTAACCAACATGCTTGAGTTAATGACTACCTTCAAGTCGCTTCGACCGTCCAAGTAGAGGAAGCTACACTTGCTTATGTTTTACTATATTTGGAAAGAAAGAAATTCAAGGTGATTGGGGGCTTATCCAATTCTAGATAGCATTTTGACTAGATCTATTTTATCTTTGTTAATGTATAGATCTTGTGAACTTAAGTGTTAACCAAGTTTGCTATCCATAAGTCCTTATTTTTGTGGATTGTTAACTTGATTTATTCTTTGTACATCCTATCTTTTATATATATTTATACAAGTTTCAACTTACCCCAGAAAAAGGGATAGTCTATAAACTAATTTTTACACTTGTTAACTAATGAATACAAAATACATCAAATTTAAGGACACTTGTAATATTACAAACTAAAAAGTGGTAGATACACATGTATACTTACCATAAGGAGAACCAGCATGTTTTTCAGCGTACTTGCCAATCTCTAAGACATTTAAGATTAGTCCTCTCGAAGAATCGAACGTCCTTTCAAACTCAAATCGAAACACAAATGGTAGGGAGATGCTGACAAATCTTGGCTCATAGACGCGATATCTCCCATGAGCACTTTCTTCAACATCGACCATAAATTCATAAGGTAGACCTGTGATTCTCATATCAAATTTCCTACTCTCATTTGCTCCAATGTTTTCGATCTCCACAACGTAGGCAACAGCCCATCAAACAATAGGAAATTCGTCTAAGTTGAATTGGTATCTTAATGATCTACCAATCCCAACAATTGCAGTTTGCATGACCTTTTCTGGAGCTCTTTCACAACAGTTAAAATCAATAGGAATCTCGGTTGAGACTTTTTTTGTTGTGACAGCAAGATCAATAAGATAATTTCCTTTTTTCACATAATCAAACTCCTAAATCCTATCAAACGGGTCATCTAGGTACTTGATAGAAGCTTCACTTTTTGTTCCAAAATTGATTCTGGCCAATACAGCTAGATAAAATTGCCTTTCATATTTAGTAACGTACATTGAACTATTGAATTGTTGAATATCGATAGTAGATATGAAAGGACTTCCTGTATCAACATTGGACGAGCACACACTAACCATAAGATCCATTGCAAGAAGTATTAACTCATGGACCTCTAAAGTATTAGGAACAAAAATGACAACACTAAACCAATATGTTGCCTTGATAAAAAGATCAAACTTTGGATAAATCTCACTACTATCAAAATTACCACACAAAAATGTTGCCCTAATGAGGTATCTCCTTCTAGCCTCAACATCAAGTGTATAGAAATACTTTCTCCCATCAACGGGGAAGTATCTCAAGCTTATGTATTGTTTCCTTGTTTCACTTAAAACGGAGATATTTGTCGTCTTCCCAAACATGAGATTGTCATCAAGAAGCCACTTTAGCCCAAGTTCATCAGTGAAATTCTTATTTCCTCCACAGTCTAGACTTAAAAATCTTGATTTACAATTAAAACAATATATACTAACTTGAAATTTTCAACTTAAAAATTCTCATTAATCAACTTATTAACTAAGTAGGCTACATAAAGGCGTTATGTGATAAGAGTATGAAAAAAAGAGAAACGTACCTTGGTTTTGAGCAATGGAGGAGTGCATGACGAGAAGAAGGAGAAGAATGGAGACACCACCAAACAATGTAACAGACCTCATTTTTTTAGTGTTTGGTAATAATGCAATTGTCAACTTGGAAAACTAAGTTTTAAACCATCCTTCAAGGTGCCTGATCCCCCAAACTCTTATCACACCATCGTTGTAGCCACTAAACAAAGTGCTTCCATCGGCACTCCAGTTCAACTGGTGCAATATATGACCACTATTTAAGGTTGCACCAGTGTTCCCATCAGTCTTATCAGGTTCATTCTTCAAATCAACCCTCAAGCCTTCCACGATACTCTTGCTTCTCAAGATTCTAGTGTCTCAAGTACTAGCCCCGTTCGGATGATCACTGGGTTTGGATACTCTAGATAGTGTGAAAATGAGTAGAAATTAATGGAAAGAAAATGAGAAGAATTGGCGTTGTAACAAGCGATGCGCTATAATAAGCCTAACTGGAGCAAACAAATCTCACACACCAGTAAAGATTATTAAAACACGAACATCTTCAGATGGCAAAATTTAATTGCATCTAACAATTCTTTTTAGTAGATTTATGAAAACATTTTTAAATAATTTAACGAATACTTCAAATAATTTACAATTGTTGGAGCCTTTTAAATACTAAAGCCGATTAAGGAATTTAAAAGATATTTTACGGGTGAAACTACGATCTTATAGGATATTTATGAAACTGTAGACAGTGACAAACTTGTAAAACATGTTATGATACTTTGAGTAAACTATTGAATTTAAGATATTTCAGTATTAAGATACTACATTTATGGGAAATTCAATAGATGGAACAATCTTACAAACTGGTAACTAATGGTATTATTTTTAAAGGAATATTACCAACTTTCAAAATAAAACTACTAACATTTATTGTCAATAAACAACTAAAAATTACATAAAATAAATAATTAAAATTGAAATTATAGAGAATGGGGGAAAGGAAAAAAAAATGCAAAACATAAAAAAAATCCCAAAAATATCAGTCTTACAAAAAATATTCTCAAGACTATAGTACTTAAAATCGTAAACTAAAATCGCTTCTTGAATGTATTAACATGATAAAATTGATAAAATGCCTCAAGAGGTGATTTTAGTTTTAACATTAATTTATTTGAAAGTGTTATATGGCTATGGAAATCGCCTCTTGTGCTATTGTCCTAAGACTATTTTCCTAAAACAGATATTTTGAGGATTTTTTTTTTTTTTTTGCTTTTTTTTTCCTTTTCCCAAAGAATGGGAATGAATATAGAAAACAAGGAAAAATATATTTCTGTAGTGTCATACATTCCAAGTGTCGAATTTACCCATTCAATATTATCAAACATGATTTCTGAAAAAACAAGTCGTTATGTCATCTTACCTAACTTTACAAAAATTGGATTTCATCATGCATATTATCTCCTAAATAAAACCAAACATATAAAGTAACACGGTAATCTATCCATATAGGTCGCGAACAAAAGTTTAAAATATGCAATTAGTTATTAGTGACATCCACAAAATTCAAGCTATTAGTTCCAATTATCTTGAAGTGTGGTGGAATTTAGAAAGTGAAATATAATTATTATTTTTTTTTTTGGTTTTATTGTGATTATGAGTGTGGGTACAACTTGAATAGTGATATGCAAAAATTGTAATGGTGGTTAAGATGATGATAATGTATGATAAGCAAGAGAATATGAATGAATTGGAATAATGGAACGATTATTTTACTCTAAATACAGACCTTGAACCATGGTTGAATGCAGCAAGACTAACTGTTTTTCGAAAACATAAAACCACGAAAACAACAAATTGGGGATAATTTTTTTCTTGCTTTTTCATTGATGATTGATATAGAATCTACACATAAAATATGGTAGCCTCACCAAGGCTTAGTAGTAAAAGAAAAAGCAAAAAACTTCTACAATATTCTAGAATCTCTAAAATATACCAACACATGTGATGTGCCTTGGATTTAAGGACTATTGGCATGCATCAAAGTCGCATAACAAAATAAAGATTATATTTTTTGAATTTTAATGTAAGACAATAAGAAAATAATAACTGACATGGACAATTTCAATTGACAACTTCAATTGACAACTAAACTAAATAATTGAATCTGGTTTCGATAATACTTATGAATTCAATCTATACAAAGCACTTAACAAGTGTTTACAAAGATCAAAGATCTCCTAAGAAAACAAAAGGTTAACAATCTTTTAAGAAAAGCATCTCAACAATGAAAGTGTCAAGCCTATTTAAAATAGTGAAAATAAGTCTTAAATACTACTAACAAGGGAGCCTAGGCCATGGGCAAATTTATAGACAAAAAATAATACAAATAAAGAAATTACATAATCAGCAATCCATGTTGAGAACAAGCTCAAAGTGCACAGTTTGAAGCATATGGCGTATACTTTAGTCTTGTAAATCTTGATTACTCCCCTTCTTCAAGAAAATGTCCGCATTATCTTGTGATACCCATATAGATTACACACTTAGGGTACATGGCCATACAGTAGGCTATGTATCTCATCGATGAACCTTAAAGTGATCTCCTCTTCCTCTTGTGATCCTTCTCGTGCCCTTAATTTAATAACCTTCGACTCTCATCATTCTTTAACAAACCCCCACTTTGTTGAACCAAAAGTTCACTAATTGATTTTGATGAGAACAAAACAAAAGTGGTTACTTAAACTAAGTATTATTTGATTATATTGAGTTAATTGAATAAGATCGATTAATTTGATTAGTAATTAAATATATCAATTGACTCTACAAGATATTTAATCTTTTGAGTAATGATTAAGTGATCTTGAAGTTAGACTGCAAAGTATATTTATTTGTTGTGTGTTAAAAGTGATTTCAGGTGATACTTAGCTATATGTTTTGATCATGCCACTCTTATATCGATAGACACTATTGAAACTTGTTTAGAATGCCAAATTATCATGAACTTGATTTAGTGTGTATGTATGACATTACGTTTAATTTGTATTTAATAGTTGATTTTGATTATTTCAAGTGATGATTTTAGGACTTTTGAATCCTTGTTGCAATATTTTCCTTTTAACATACTTAAATATAATGTCGAAACTTGCTTGAAGTATTGATTTGTTACAATTAAGCCTTATTACTCAAAATTGGTCATTCATGCATTTACATAGCTTAATAATGAACTTTTTAACAACTAATAACTTAATTTCGTTAAATCTTGCTAAGATATGAACTTTTTACATTCAATTGGACCTAAGGAACATGCTTATAGAAATTTCATGCATAAAGGGCACACTTGAAGTTGTTTATACTTATCTAAGTTCATATATGCACAAATTTATCATACTTTAGTTTCCATACCCAAAACCAGGCTTGACATATTTATTTTCATCCATAAATCATGTTTGAGTAATCAATCTAGCTTGATCTCAATTTTGTGCAAATTTGACCTCTCTAGACCTTTATTAGGTACTAAGTGCTAGATGGAGCATTTCGTGCTTATTTATGTCAATATAAATGTTGCTTGGTTTAATCATGAGTCCTTATGCTTTTTGATAACTTTTAATATATTTGAAGTATGAACTTGTCTTAAATATTGAGAAAAGATCTCTACTCACTCTCTAGCTACTTGCATGGTTTACTTTGATCTTAAGGAACTCAAGTAATATTTTTACAATTTGAAGCATCTTAAAGCCATAATTTATTCTTACTATGGTCAAACATGTATTTGAAATTTGCTTAAAGTGCTAATGTACAAAAACTCAATGCCTATGCACATAATTTGCTTATACATGCACACTTTCACTTAGTCATTAACTATATAGCTTTTAAGATTTGATTTTGTTGAATCTTAGGTATCTAGTTCAAATTTAAGTTTTTTAAGCCTTAACGGACTCAAATAAACTTGCTTAAAATATTAGAATACTCATTAAATCATTTAAAATAAAATTGAGTTGGCAACTTAGACAAATGAAGTGAGCTTAACCAAGATTCTACAGAATTGCAAAATACCAGCGTGACGATACCCATCACCACCAGCATGTTGGTATACCCCTCTAAATAAGAAGTTGCAATTAGTTCTATCCTCTAAACAGTCATGCCACTACACCAGATTTCAGGCACTATTTTTCAAAACCCTTAAATTTTCTTTTTCTTTACTTCTATTCCTAAATCATCTTCTTCTCTTAAACCTTAGAATCCTTCTCTCTCTCCAATTCACTATCTCTAAACACTTAAAATCATAATTTTCCCTCGTCAATCATCTCTAAACCCACATAATCTCTCATCAATCCCCTTACTTCTTCAAATCATACTCTTCTCTTCTCCCTCACATGTAATACCCCAAGATTTTGAGCTAATTCAATAACCGTAGGATCCGAGCCCCTAAATTTAAGGCATTAAACTAAATTATCAGTTCTATTTTAAATTTCACAATAAGATTAGAAAAGTTAGATGAATTAATTCAAGTAAAGTCGATTTCTCATAATAAGCTATGTAAAAATATTAATTTAAGACAAACGTCAATTTATCGATAAAGCCGATAATTATCGAAAACATAAAATTTGAGCTTATAGATATAGTGAAATATTAAAGATAAGTTATTTAACTTATAAAAATAATAAATAAAGTTAAATTATATATAATATATATATAATATACATTATTTGTGTTAAATACACATATATAATAAGAAATTATTCTTAAAATAAGGTAAATTAATAAAAAAATGGAAAATTAATAAAAGAAAATGAAATGATGAGTCATCCCATGATGTGGAAGCTTAAGATGAATTACAATTGATGAGTCAAAAGGTAAAAAAAAAAAGAAATTAACACCTCATGCTTTGAAAAATCAAGAAAATGATATATATAAGCCATATGTCCAATTTTTTTTAATCTTAATTCATTTGAAAATTATAAATAAGGCATGCATACTTCAAAAACAATATTTTGGAAGTCTGAAAAAAAAAATAGAAAATCATTCAAGAAAATTTAGAAAGAAATTAGAAAAAAAAAATAAAAGCAAAAATAGAGCACAAAATCTTATCAGGCCGATTCAATAGGTTGTTGGTGTCTAATTGCAGTGGTCATTTGAGGTTAGAGGAAGCACCACTAGAGAAGGTGTTCCAACAAGGTTGGGTGGCTGAAGGGGGGGGGGGGGGGGGGGGGTAGAGGTAATTGGTTCAAGTGAACTAAATTTTCAATCAAAACTTTGTAAATTTTGTAAAAATAGCAAATGATGTTATTTAATTATGAAATTTGGCTTTTTATAGTTATTTTATGTGTAGATTAATGTAGTAATTTTATTTTTGATAAATAATTATTGGAAATATAAGGTCCTTAAGAAATGTCTTTGTTTGGACGAAAATTAAATTAAATTTTAGAAAATATTAAATAATGTTCTTTCAAGCTAAAAATTTGTACGTAACATATTGAATATATTTATTTAATTATAGTAACAATAATTTTTTAAAATATTCATGTTTATCATTTATTGTAATTATTTTGGATAAAACTGCTAATTTCATTATTTTAGTGAATTAATTCGTTTTTAACAAAATTAAAGTATGTTCCCTATATATTATGATTTCTAGAAGTTCATAATGATGATTGGGACACTTGAATTTTATCTTGTAATTAAATTCAATTGTTTTCTTAATTTTCGCTAATTTTGAGTTAAAATCTTTATTTTCATAAAAATATATAATAAGTAGTTTAATATAATTCATGGTCAATAATTAAACTACATATTTTTATGAGTTTATAGGATTTTTTTTTGAATTAATTGGGCTTGTATATTATTTATTATGTATTTCCTTAATATAAACCTATGTATTAGTCTAATATATGATATACTAATTAGTACTAATGTGACACTCATTAAATGTGTAAAGGATTTCCATTTTTCAATACATAATGAATGCTAACCAGCTCAGGGAATGAGGAATTTTATGACTTTTAATTTAGATTTAAAATTTATTTGAGTTAATTACAAAGTTATAATAACGTACGGTCAAATTGGTAACACGAAAGGGTATTTTTGGAATTTTGACAAAAATTGATAAGTTTTGATTCTTAAGATATCATAATAATACTCAAAATAATAATCGTGATAATATAAAGTTTATCAAAATTAGATAAAAAATGAGTAAGATACGATCAAATGAAATTTACAAACGTGGAAATGAAAGCTTATAACAGTTTAGGTTCAACCCATAGTTAATTTGAAGACTATATTATATTTTCATAAGTGTGATATGTAAGGAAGGACTACGTCATGAAGTTTAGGATTTTGTACTATTACCAAGCTTAGGTAAGTAGATTTAACCCACGCTTGGAGTAAATATATTACTACTCATAATGCTACGTGTTGTTTGATGCTTTATTGATTGAATATGGATATATCTTGAGTGAATTAATATGCTACTATAGTAGGTGCTGATGTGGTGATTTTGAATGATAATAATTGTATCTTAGTTAAACTATTATGTGACTATGTTGGGTGATGATTTGTGCTCACGATTGATTATGTTAACTAGGGAAGTTAAGTGATCTAACTCAATTTTCTAGGTGTTTACCTAAGTGAACTCTAAGTGAGATACTAGAATTTCGCTAGGGAGAGTTCGAAAACTAGAATCAAATTACTAGGTTGAATAAAACTAGAAGATTAATTGTCCTGATTGATATTCTTGAGTTGCTAATGCATATCATGATATAGCATGGCACAAAAAGGGACTTATAGGTTAGAACTTTTAGAATGAGGCTTCCAAATAATTATAAAAAAAGCATGGTTTTATGAACTCAGTTTTGAAAGCTTATAGATTACATTGGTCGAACATTGTAACTATTTTGATAGTCAAATTTGGTAAACTATAGTATGTGGTTTAACTTAGCAGTGTTGCTACTTTGATTTGGTAAATTACAATATGTAGTCTAATTTTGTAAAGTTGGGGGTCCTACTCCTAGGTAACTCCTTGTTGCCTTAGGTTCCTAGACATTGTATCCAAATACTTGGCTATGTTGACTAACCGGAAGAAAATTGGAAGGCATAAGACATTGATACCGATGCATGCTACGTGTATGAGCATAGCATGTTGCATTGCTAGTAGTAAATGTCCAGTTGGGTGAATGCATATGTGAAGTTGAACCTGCGGATTATAATTGAAATGTTTCAATTATGATATGCAATATTGTCTATCATATTGTCTATGTTATGTTGTTTGTTACCCACTTTCACTCAGCTTCAATAACTAAGGGGATAAAATGTTTTATCCTCGAGTTAATAGCATCGTGAAGGGCCCAACACTAAGGTGGGATACATATATTAAAAGCATAAGTCGAAGTCAGTGACTTTTGTATGGAGCTTGTACTAAATCAAGAATCATATCACTGTGAAGATGACAAAGGAAAAAGCTAGTTCATGTTTTGATGTAAATATTATGTTATACACATAAGTTGTAATAGGAAATCCAACTAAACTCCGATGTAGAAACCCTTTTATTGTGTAAACAATGTTGTCTTTTGATGAATGAGCAGGTTGAGTTAAGTTTTCAACAGGTATTCCTATATGATGGTACATCCTGTACTAAGCCGAAATGTGACACTACATGATTTTCTCTCTCTACTAAACCCCCATCTACCATCATGGCACCACCTTAATGAACTATAGTCACTTATGGATGAATTATCACTACTCATCTTGCCCCTTTTCTCCTCCAGCTCAAGATGATGATCTACCAACCGCATGATTTGCTAACTTCAAATCTATTTTGTATATGCTCTTCATTATGTTTATCTTATGTTATGAACTTAGCCATTGGTCACTACTATTGTTACTTTCTATTGTCTTGCCTTCGCCATTATCTTGACTTTTGTTGCTTATGTTGCTTGTTAATATTATTTACTACTTCTAGTTTATGTATCTCATGGAATTATTATACTCTTCATAGTTGACTTATGTTTTTGAACATTTGGTGTGGAATGAGTTGGTCTTGATGAATTCATTATGGAGATCTTATTTAGTATGGATGTTAGCTTTTTTTATTTCACTTTTATAAGGGGCATATCCTAAAGCTTAAGTGTGATTATGTCAACTTTTTGAATTGAATCCTCTTCTCTCTTCACCACCTAGATACTTCTCTTTTTGATGAGGTCAAAGGGGGAGAAATATTCAAATTGTTAAAGTATCAAAAAGTGTATTAAGTTGAATTGATAATAGTTAATCAAAAGATGATATTAATCCTATAACTTTAGCATATTTTGATTCTTTAAAAGATTGATATATTCTTTATGTGAAGTTATTAAGAAGTGAGAATTGGTTCCTTATCACATCAACACTCCCTTTTTGCAAGCATTTGTTTAAACTTATTAAAATGAGAAAAATCTTGAAATCAAGTACTAAATTGAGGGGAAGTATTAAATTGAAGGGGAGTTCTTAAGTGAATAAGAGTTTTGTCTTCATCAAAAAGGGGGAGATTGACAAACCAAAGGTTCACTAATTGATTTTAATGAGAACAAAACAAAAGTGGTTACTTAAACTAAGCATTATTTGATTATATTGAGTTAATTAAATAAGATCGATTAATTGCTTAATAATAAAATATATCAATTGACTCTACAACATATTTAATCTTTTGAGTGATGATCAAATGATCTTGAAGTTGGATTACAAAGTGTGTTTGTTCATTATGTATTAAAAGTGATTTTAGGTTATACTTGGCTTACCAGCATGACCGTACAAAGAAAGAACCAAGCTGATGATGTAAAGCCCTGGATAAAAAAAGGCTCTTTGACCTTGAAGAGCCAGCATGCTAGTACACTTGTAATTGTTCATGCCAATAAGTTTGTTTCAAGTAATCGTTGGAGCATTTAATGCACAATAACGGGAAGAATTGAATAAGATGATATAAATGCTCGACAACCCGACAACCCCACTAAGGATAAGAGAGAATTGATCTTTTGATGCAATATTCCAACATTCTTTTGTACTCTTATTGCCTATTATTCTCATTGTCTTTTGTACCCTATATTGCTAATATTTAAAGAGATTGAAAGTGTAGTACTTGTGAGCTATTAGTTGCAAAGTTTGAGAGTTAAAAGTACTATACTAATAATCCTTGAGATTGAGTTTTGTGTTATGAGTTGAGATTATGATTTGTGTTGAGAGTTGTGAGTATGAAACTTGTGTAATCAAGTTTGTGGTTGTATAGCTCTTAGAGCTCGAATTGAGAAATCAATAAAGTGGTATGAAGTTCTCGGTTGGAGGCATTGTATGTCCATGGAGAGTAGGAGGCAGTCTGAACTCCATGATAAATCCAGGCTTGATCTTCTTTATCCCTATCTCTTTTAATTTCCGTACTTATTATTATTTTATTATTATCTTGATTATGCTTATTGTTACTTTTAGTGTTTAATTTCGAAAATAATTGCAATTTGTCCTTAAAACTTAATTCCCCCCTCACCCCCCCAACACCCATAACTACCTTTTCTTGAGTTTAGCCTATTGTTTTACTCACCCCACCCCCTGCCCTTAGGCATGCACACGAGCTGGAAGCAACTTACAAATTTCCTCGCAAATTTCTTTGTAGCGAATAGACTACTCCAGACAAACTTTCTACTTCCTTTAATACCTCGAATCCTTCTCATGTCAGTTGACTCATGGGAAACAAAGCAATTTCCTTCCCATCCTTCTTAAGAGTGTGAATTTTGGAATTCATTAACTATGACTTGTCTATCTAATTTCCATAGCCCACTAAATAATATGTCTAATGCATCCATCAGAAATACATCATAATTTATTTCATTAATATCTTCTCCAACAGTAATTGGCACTATCATAGTTATTAAAATCGTGAGTCAAAAATACAATTCTACGAGTATATAATTTTATAATGTTTTTCTTAGTTAAAATAGATATAAAATTGTTTATGTGCAAACTTTTAGTAAAATTATGAATTTTCATATACGAATCTACAAGCTTATAATTTTACCAATTTTGTATGATTCTATGTATTCAAATGAATAGTTGAAATGCGATTTTGAAAACCATAAACACTCTTACTCACTTATTCACCTCACTACTCCTTTAGATCCAAGCTAATGCAAGTCATAAGGTCTTGGTAGTTGCTTATTATTTAATATAATGTGATGAACAAAAACAATAGATGTTAGATTTGTATAGCTTCCCTTATCTACTATGAAGGAAGATGGCCTACCCTTTTATGAATCCCTGAGTGTAAATAAATCTTCTCTCTATTAGGTACCTCTGAATTCTTTCTGTATCTATATTTTGCCTTACTGTTAATGTAAGTGGTATAGAATCTCTATCTTCTCCATCTAAGCTTTACTCTTTATTAGACTGTAGCAACTTCTCTCCAGTTTCTTTCACACCTTTTTCTTCACTACGATAAATTATTTCATCCCCTCTAAACATCACAACCCATTGACTAAGACATTGGATTGCAAGGTACCCATACTCCTTATAACATTTGAAATGTTGTGCCTACTTAGGTTTATAATAAGAATTACCTAAGCTTTAGCCCTTCTAATAATCTTTCCTTTATCCTCAATTTTATCCATACACTTTGTATCTCACACATCTTCCCATTCACTACACCTTGATTCATAAAAATATTTTCAGAATAGGAATTACTTGATTCATTAAGGCTCCTCTATGCCTTTGTTGTAATGACCTAGTCAAAACTCCTCTCACCAAAGTATTATTCCCTTGTTCAAGTGCTAGTGTGCTTACCTCTCTTTCTTACTCTTATCCTAACCCTTAAGTAAAGTTAGATAGCGAGTAACCTTAACGAGTTACTCGTACATCATATTGAGCTAGTTTTGTGAGTCCACGGAGTTTCCTTATTGTGTCATATCCTTGGAATCATTTGTAGTTTACTTGTTTATCTCATTTTCTTGTTCTAATTTTTCGCATTTCATCACCTTTCACTTCAAGCTTTCTGCAAGCTTGAACTCACCCTGATACTGTTGCTCTCATTTGCTCTTAGCATGGCATATCACTTCCCAACTTGAATGACAAACTCTTTATTGAGTACCTACCCAACAAAAGTTTAGAAACAACTATATACAGTTATGAAGTAACTCCTTACGCAAAACAGAAGTCTTGGATAGATCCAATTATTGATTATTTGAAAGATGGGATCATACCCAAAGACAAAAAAGAAGCTCGAAGGTTGATATATCAAGCTGCAAATTATACACTAATTGATGATCAATTATGCAAGCACGGTCTCTCACACCCTACCTTCGATGTCTTTTGCCAAAAGATGCTTAACAGGTTCTTTTTGAATTGTATGGAGGTGTTTACAACAACTATGTGAATGCCCAGACTCTATATATCCATGCATTGAGACCCAGCTATTATTGACTAACCATGAAAAAAGACACTAAGGCTACTGTACAACAATGTTTGCAATGTCAAAAACATAAGGCCTTAAGCGACATGCCTTCTGTTGAATTACATAAGCTAATTAGCCCTTAATCTTTTGCCCAGTGAGAGTTAGATATGCTCGAACCTTTCCCAAGGGCTACTACTCAATGACAATTTATAATAGACACAAAGGATTATTTCATTAAATGGGTAGAGACCAATGTAGTAGCAAAGATTATGGAATAGAAGATTGAGTCATTTGTTTTCAACTCTATTATATTACAATTTGGGGTTCCCTTCATGATAATAACTAATAATGGGCTACAGTTTGACAACGATAAGTTTTGAGCTTTTTGCAAAAAGCACGACATCTAACTGAACTATACCTCACTAGCTCACCCCTAAACCAATGGACAAATAGAAGCTGCAAACAAGACTATCATGTATAATTTGAAGAGAAGAGTTGATCATGCCATAGGTAGATGGGCTGACGAAGTATCCAATATTTTATGAGGGTATAGAACCACCTATAGGACTTCGATAAAAGCAATGCCTTTTAGGCAATTGAGTTAGAGTTGCCCAATTTATGAATATAGAAGTTTGACATCATGGAAAACTAGGTTAGCCTAATGGCCAATTTAGACATAAGTGAGGAAATAATAGACGTCCTAAGAGCAAGAGTTACCACCTACCAACATAAGGCAAAGAGGTACTATAATCAGAAAGTTAAGCATAAAGTATTTCAACCTGAAGATCTGGTTTGTAGGAAATTGGAGGCAACAGGCATGCGAGTTAGTCAAGGGAAACTCGATGCAAATTAGGAGGACCTAATAAAGGTTCAAGAAGTCGTAGGTAAGGGGGCCTATAGATTAGAAAGGCTGGATGGTCAAATTATACCTCGTACATGGAATGTCAGGGATTTGAAGTTATATTTTGAATAGTTTTTTTGTACTATCAGTGATGTTCTATGTTTGCATTTACTTTTTCCTCCCAAGCAATGTAAGGCATCAGCCTATGCTATGTTTAATATGAAGTATCCGTTTCAGTTCATGAGCATCCTTCCTTGTAATCATTTTTATTCCTAATCTAAACACGATTAATGGACAAATGTAGTTCTAGCTATATAGGAAACAAACTATTACTTAAAAAGTTCTGACCAACATTGGTTTATGGACTTAATATTAGTTAGCAAATAATGCTAAACTTTCCTTGAAAAGAGTTCCAACCTACTAAGGTTAGTGAACTCAAAATGGCCTCCAATAGGTGACTACATGATTCAAAAAACGAACCTTAGTATTTTAAGTTTAAGTCTTGTATGACTAATGAACTACCTCTAGCTATGTTTACGAAAGAACAGAAGTACTAATTGTGCATAAAACAAAATGTGCCATAAACTGAAAACATCAAACATAAAGTAAAGATTAATTACAACTAAAAGGTCAGCATGTTGACCTAGAGGTGCATGTTGGGCCAGTTTGGCTCATAACCAACCTTCAATCACCAATTCACTGGTCGGCGATTTGTTAAACTAGGCCAAGCCCTTAAGGATATGGGCTCGAGCTGGTTGATGTGAACTGACAGTTCAAGGGTCGGTTTAATAGCCCTTAAACTATGCCTTTTATTTTTTTAATTTTTTCTTTAAATTTAATTTCCTGCATTTCTGTCAATTACAATTAATAATTTATCGCCTACTCATGTATTTTTATTTTTCCCCTAAATAATTCTAATATTTTACGTCGATATGTAGTAATGTGTGGACGGTTCACTTTTATTTTCTATTGAAATATTTCTTCTACTCCGAAATAGTTGATTTAGATTACATGAGCATGATGATGTTTGTTTTGTTTTTTATTTTTCAAAAAAAAATTGAAAGTTGGACATACCTGAATTAATGGTTAAATTGCTGATTCAAATGGTGAGTCAACTCATCAATTCAAGGGCCCACTAGGTTGGCAGTTTTTTAAGGCTAGACCGCCAAGGCCCTTAAGGCCTAGCAGTTCGTTGGCTAGTTCAAGCCTGTCCCCATTCAGGCAAGGGTGATTTGAAGGTTTATTAAGCCGATTCATAATTCGAAACTTGCCCTTGCACAGGTCTATCCCGATCCCAATTAAAGTTCAAAAAAATTTGTCATATTAGACAATGAACGTAAATCAATTGACTCCATGGGAGTAGGATTTTCTTTCTTTTTAAACTACATAGAATTATAATCTTGATCAGCAAAGCTTAAGGGGACCTTATTAGAGCTGAAATATTTATTAGCATTAGGGGCTTTGTTTAAGGAGATGGAGATCTCTTTACGGGCATAGGGAGTCTCCTTCAAAGATAGTTCCTTAGCATCTGTAGGGACTTCTGCACTAGCTTGCTCATTATCACTCTACTTTCGACCATCAACCTCTTTTTCCTTGCTTACTGCTTCATCATTTGCACTGCTAGCATTGTCATCATTGACGTTGGCAAAGTCAAGTTATGATAGCTCATAGCTAGGGTAAACTTTTAAAATTTCTACCTTGGCCAGTTAAACCCCTTGCAGGAACTTTTTATAATGCAATTTTTCATATTGTTGACTCGGGGTAACTATAGATAAAGCCTCCTCTACAAAAGGCTTTCCTTTTGTAGCCTCCTCCAATTTGGCAATGCGTACTTCGAATTTGGAGCCTTTGATCTCCAAGTCCTTAATCTAGACTCTTAACTTGTCCTCCTCCTCACTCATTGTTAGAAGTGTCTTTCCTAACCCTCAATACTCTTATCTTTTCTTGAGAAACTCTTCTTTCAAGTTCTCAATTTTCTTATAAAGCTCGACGTTCTTGGTCCTAAAGGTTGAGGCTTTATTGGCCACTAAGCAGTGTGTCAGTTTCTCAACCGCAAGCTCTTCTTGTAGTTTTCAGGCCTCCATTAAGGCCTTTATCCTCTCACTCTTAGGCACAATTGTTTGTGCTTTAAGAGGCTACCTTCTGCAAAAGGGCAGCAAGCCGAATAAGTTAATCAACTATTAACAATGTCAAATGCAAAACTGAGCATAACTTTTTCATCTGCTCCTTGGCTTCACCTCTGACCGTTAAAACATGGCTATTAATCTATGTAACAATGAATAGTCAACAATAGAACCGATATTAAAAATTAAAACAAATTGTAATCAAAGAAAGACTCATGTCATACAATTTGACAACACCAATTTTATCCAAGTCATTCTTTACCTTCTCCTTGTCCTTTGGTAGAATGATCACTTCCATTAGGGCTAAGGACTTCATCCTATCACCTAAGTCTGAATCAGTGTACAGGACCATGTACTTTCAACACAACAGAAAATACTCACTCACCTCTCATTAGGGAACAAACTCAGCAGATTTGATGCCGAGAGCCTTATTCCTTAGAGCCTCCTTTGTCTTCTCGTCCATGCCCTTACTCCTCTTATATAGAGGTTAGTCAACATGTTCTTTCCTACTCCTTTTCTTGGGGCTTAGCATAAAATTTGGCTGGTAAGTCGAGTTATCCACCACCTCTTGAAGAACAGCTTCCATGTTGACATCAGCAGCAGGATCATGATTAGGTTCTCTCAGTAGCTCCTCACTAGTAATATCTTTGACTATAGGAAGCACTTCAAGTTGCTCGATTCCAACAGCCTCCATTTGTTCTATCTATTGACCCTCATCAATACAGAGGGTTTCTTTCCTCTTCTTCTGAACAACTAACTCTTTAACGACATGTTCCTTGCCCACTTTTCTTGGCATTGTTAGTTTACTAACAACAACTTTAGTAGCAATGCGAATGATAGGAATCAGACTACTAGGCCTTTAACCCGTAGCTGAGCCTAAAGATTAGAGGAACTAGTGAAGTGAATCCTCTTGCTCCAGGCGTATCGTGCCAAAGCCAAGTTTCTCCTTACTGCTTATCAACTCTGTATGCCAAGCCATATGACTACCCACCTTTTGGAAGTTATGTGCCGACTTATAGAATGCCGAGATAGTAGCCAAACCTTGTACGTCTACTTGGCCATGTCCAAGCCGACCAATTGCTCATCATTACTCTTACCGAAAGGCAGAGTGAGTTGCCCTAGACTAATCCTGAATCATCCGTACTCAGATAACTAATTTGCTTGTACTCTTTTGTCTACATCTTCCAACGGCATCACTAATGCATCTCTGTTACGTATACAGGACCACATATAAAATCTATTACCTTAATTATTATTTTTCTTGAATATTCATTTTTACCTTTTTGTATTCTTGTACATTACTTCTTTAAGACAATACCCTTTTTGTCTTTTCCCTTTTTAAGCGAGTTACCCTAACTTTTCGGGGTATAAATACTCCTTGTACTTATAGCTATAGGAACCATATTACCATTAATATATTGAATATTTTCCTCTTGTAAATACTGAATGTTTATCTTTATTTCACTCTTATCCTAACCCTTAAATAAGGTTAGATGGCAAGTAACCTTACTGGACTATCTCGTGTGTCATATCAAGTTGTGTTGTAAGTCCTTGGAAGTTCCATTAATGCGTTATATCATTTGGAGCTGTTTATGGGTTTTGCTTACTCTTTCATTCATCTTTTGTCATTTTACGTATTTCCCCATCACCCTTTTCAAATTTTCAGTAAGCTTAAACCTATCCCCACGATTGGCCTTATTTGTCCTTGGCTGCAATATGCATAAGTGATTATCTAATTTTTGCTTTTTAGCTTTGCCTTAGGTCGACAACTTCTTACAATCCACGTCTCTTGCACCCATACCTACATAAAAGAGAAAGCATTATAAAAATTAACAAATCTGTACCGTACAAAGCTTAAAGGTAATAGGCCTCTTCCCCATAAGTTATAAGATCAGCTTTCCTCCTATAACTCAACTCATCATGAAAGGTAAATCAAACCTTACATTCATCTTTGGAGAATATAGGCTCGCCCTTTTCATATTTGGAGATGATCCTCTCATAATCCTTAAAAAATATTTTATTGCCTTGCCTGTTTTGAATCTTCTTGCCAGCAACCACATCATTTGGCAATAACTCAATGTCCTTAGTTTGGATAGTTTTAGTACATTTATTCAAAAAATTGAACTCCTCATCTAATCTAGTGGAAACATACTTATCATGCTACTTATGAATTTCGGACTCCAGCCAATCCATAAACTTACGACCATGCCAAGCTATTGCATAGAACAACCATTCGCTTGTCTCTTTATTGTAAAAAAGAATCTAAACAATTGAGATATGGCTCTAACCTTAAGTTCCTTATGTATTTTCTTGAATGCCACGAGGAGCTTATATGTATTCGAAGAGAACATACTTGGAGCAACACGAAAGTAGTTGAAGAATTGTTTTCCAAAAGAAAAAAATGTAAGACGCAACCTAAAATCAAGGTATTTCAAATATAAATGTAACTTACGATCAATAGGAAAACAAACTCTCTCATCCTCTCTCTGCCTACACAAGTGCTACTTATTAAGGAGATCTTGCCAATATCTCTTATATTTCAACACGAGCAACCTAATAGCACTACTTAAAACTCCATCAGGAAAGTCAATGTTGTAAATAAGGTTGTTATACAAGTATTTGGCAATCGATCTATCCTTCCTATCATCAAAGTAGTTGTCTACGTATAGAGCTTCAATGTAGGCAAGTTTTTCCCATCTTTCCATCATGCTATCCGTTGTGCTACCAAGTGATGAAGTCAAACTAGTTCTTTTTTAGGGGGGAGAGGTAACCTCAAAAAGAGTAGCTTTAGAATCAGTAGAAATCAGAGGGCGAATTACGCTTTAAACCATACATGATGAAGTATCAAAATCAACTGCGCAAGAAAGTTGAAGGAGATTTTGGAGAGGAAAATCTTCAATGTGGAGAAATGAAAGTAAGAGTAGAAAATGGAATATTGAAGTATTCGAGGACCTTTATATGCATCTGTTAATAATCCTTTCTCGAAAGTTGAAATGGGATTAATTAGGATTTGGGTTATGATTTGATGGCCTACTTAGATTGTTGATATGTATTTGGGGCTAGATATCCAAGGGACATCGTATTGCTGGCATTAATAAACCCTACGATGCAACGATGATGATTGTGACAACTGTTCTACGTGCTTGTGTAGGAAACGAATAGGCAAGAAACTTAAAGGTAATAACTTTTCATTTGAAACATAATATGCTGTGTTTTGGATGTTGGGCCTAAGAATACCAATAACAATGCAGCAAAAACAGCTTAGAAGGAATTTTATAACTTCTAGAAAAGCATAAGCTTAAATGCCTTGCTTATTGATCAATCAAGTTGAATGTCGTCTTAACCATTGACTCCTATAGTCAAATTCTCGACCATGGGAGTTAGGGAGCAAATGCCAATAGAGAGTTTTGCTTAGTGAATTTACTCAGCTCCTCGGTCACCAAGCTATTCTATTTTCAACTAAGATCTTCTGTTTAGCTTCCCCTGATGAATTACTATAGTGGGCTTAATTCATCCGATGGGTTAAAGGGCCCAACCTACCAACTTAACTTCTTTAAATTTGAAAAGGCACATATACAATTTATTTTCTCCATAACTTCATTACATAACCACTTATTACTTATGCCTTTTAGACATGTGCTTAATTAAGGAGCTGCCACGTAGTCCATGATCATTGATTGACTGGTACAGCAGTTATCTAACAAATATCTATAAATAAAGAGACAAAAACCACTGTAAGGACTCTCTTACACTCTTAAACACTCTTAGCTCACTTACTCACTTATTGCCTCATCTAAACACTTACTTAATTAGGCATCAAAGTGGCTACGCTGGACTATCTCCGATACCCTCTATAGCCTTTCTCTCTTCCTTTTGTAGGATTAAAGCTCTACACCAAAATTGACCGACAACAAACCAGACATCAAAAACATTCTATAAGCTCTATATCTCTTTATATGTGAAAAGTTATGGCCTCTTGAAGCTGAATGATACAAACTGAAGAAAATCAAACGAAGCTTCTAAACTTCAAGCCTTATGATTCGCATCAAGCACATGTGGCTTTTGGCCTACAATGCTTCTAAGCATTTTGGCACTTACTTCTGGATGTTCATGATTAACTCCTAACTTCTTCCTATTCTCCTTTTAGTGATCTAATTGATCCATGTTTTGTAGTTCTAATTCATCCACATCATACTAAATCATGTTAAACACTAAAAAATAATTATATTCTATACAAAAATAAATCCTCCTATAACAAAATGAAAAGTTAAGGTCACAACTAACAAATAAACATAAAGAAAATTTTTCAATAGTGCTTTGATGTTGATCCAAAAATAGATATCTTTTAATTTTTTTGTAACTCTCCTTTTTTTTTTTCCAATATAACTCATAAAATACATTTAATTTTGTAAAACCTAAGAAAAAGAAAAAATAATAATAAATATAATGGAAATAAGTATGGGTAAATAAGTAAAAATATTAATTTAAAGGGACATTTGAGTAATTAGTACACAGGAAAACTCAAGGGCTACTTAGATACAAATGTAGCCTTATAATCTTAGCCATTCCTTTTCAACTTCTAACCCTAGCCATCTCATTCTTAGGAACAAAAAATATTTTCGAAAAAGAGCTTTCTCTCTTATAGAGGAAATCACATTTAAAGTTTAGGAGAGTATGCTAAGGAGATTTAAGATGAGATCTTTCAACTCTAAATATCTATGAATGTTTTAAGTTCATAAGAAATTGATTTTGAATGTGTCATTGGGAATTGTGTAATTGATGCAAATTGTGCAAGTTCGATGTTCAATTCACAAGTACTAAGTAAGCCCTCTATTCTTACATTGATGTTCCTTAACATATTGTTTTGGATTGGAAAGGACTATAGTATTAATTAGATGAACAATAAAGTTTGGATCTTAGTGGTGTGGAACATCATGGTTGGCCTTTGGTGGTGTAGAAAAGTATTAATGTTAAAAAAGGAGGATTTTGTCAAAGCAATGAAAATCATAGGCATAATCCTAACCGTGATGTCCATAGAATGGAAAAATAAATTTTCACGGATTTGTAGGATGTATGAGGAGTCAAGGGGTTCATGGTTAAAAATCATAACCATACTTTACCCCGTAAACAAGTGGCATTGAGATCAATGGGGTTCACAATCATGATCACAAGCATAATCTTGGTTGTGATTTTTTGGGGAGTTATACTAAGGGAAACATGGCTTAGATCGTAGTTGTGATCCTTCCTTATGAACTTGTTTAAACCTTATTCTTCCTTCTTTTGATGAATTTTCTCTCAATCCAACTCATTATCACTCTAAGTGATCCTAAGTTAGCCAGCTAGGGAGATTAGATGATAAATAACAATATTACTAAGACTAGTATAATTCTTGTGCATTGACAGGTTCTAGAATTGTTGATATTGTGATTAGACCGAATATGCTTCCTAGGTACATAACACATGTTTGTTAAGTGTGCTTGTTAGGTTAGAACTTGAAAATTTGGATTAAGTTAATATTCAACTTTAAATATTTAATTGCTACTTATACATAGCTCATCCAGGGGTTGAAGGTAGTAGATCCTTATGGGACACCTCAATGATCCATGTGACATGTCTCTAAAAGAGTCTTACATGAGAGGGATTTAGGGTAGATTTAGAGGTGTTAAGGTCGGAGATGACAAATCTTGATAATATTTAGATGAGGTTCATACTAGCAGTTTCTAACCTAGGAAACTTGTGGTTGGTGGTGGTGGTTCTCGTTTTATCATATATGTATATATATTATCAAGTATGAGTAGAGTCATGAATACCCTTGTAATATTTGATAGACTAAATTAAAGATAATAGATGATCGGTTTGCTATACATATTTGCATTAATGCATATGAGCTATTTATTTGTGTAGCATGCTCATGTGGTTAATGTAATTATTATACTTTAGCTCATTCCTTAATTTTTTCAGTTGTAAAAACATATATTAAATTTCCTAGGTACAATAAGTTTAGATATCTTTACTATAATTATTAGGATAGGGTGAGCAACATTATTATTTTTGTTATGAGGATGATCAATAGAAATAGATAATACCATTTATTGAACATTAATTTACCAATCATGTGTTATAAGAGTTAGATTTTAGTTTATTAGCAATTATACGTATGGTTAGAAGCCTCTCAGTTTTTATTTAACTATAGAGATTTGTAATATTTATAATTGACAAATCTACAAATGTTTATTTTGTAAACTATAGAATTGAAATTAGAGTTTTAGTATATCATTAGCTATACGTAATAGTTGTTGCATCTGAATATTGGAATTAGAATTTAAAAAAAAAAATAAAAATAAAGAAAGATTAACAAAAACAAATATCTTGAAAAACTCCTCAAAAGAAGACATCGATAGAATATGGGAGTAGACATCTAGGTATGTGTAATTAACCAGACAACAATCATTTTATTGTTGTTGACGAAAATTTAAAAAGGAAAGTTGATTAACTGATAATTATGATAAAGTGACAAGTGAGCAATAATGAATCTGGCAGCTAGTTGATGTTCAATGTCTCACGATTTGCTTGCACCTTGCACACAGAAATAGAACAACAATAACAACAACAGGCAGAAGAAGAAGAAAAAGAAGAAGAAGAAGAAGAAGTGGAAGTAGAAGTAGTACTAGTAGAGAAGAGTCTAAAGCTGAGACCTAGCTGCTAGGGTTAACACAAAGATCGAGATCCGTAAGTCTCTCTCTCTCTCTCCCCCCTTCTCTCATGTCCTCGTAATATCTGCAGCTCTAGTTTATGTTTCTGCTGTCAGATTAGTCGATGGATGTTTTTTCAGTTCTTTTTTAATTTGATAGGACTAAATATGACGTTTCTTTGCTTGATTGGATGGTGCAGTAGATCCCTTTCGTGGATGAGATGCCATAGATTGTTTTTTATTTTTTGTTTTTCTATTTTCATCTCCACCAGGATTGTTTCGGAGAGGGTTAGATTTTTCATATGTAAATTTGAAAAAATAAAAAAAGAAAGAAAATACCCTGCATTTGGATAATGTCTTCATTGCACTTATCCATTTAGAACCGTTTTCCTTTCCTTTTATTTTATTTTATTTTTCCTTTCCCCATGAGTATGTATTTTCTAAAAGTCTAGCATTCTAATGTGCAGCTGGTAAGATTATGGATGGTGAGTTGGAAGTTCATGCATTCTTGGCATAGCCAGCAACGCTCTGGTGATCCATCTTCTGCTTAGTTCAGTTTTCAACTAGATTTAATTCATTCTCATAAGGCGTTTATCCTCTAATTGCATTTTGATTTTGCCCACTTATTGCTTGTGCTAGCCCTGGAATGAAGGAAACTCAGTTGAATTGCTGTTTTTAAATAAAATTTAAGTATCCAAGTACATCAAGGATCTATCTATAGAAAAGTATATGTAGAAAGTAAAGTAGGGGAACTTTAGCAAGTGTTAATGAGTTGGCCTCCAATCAATAAATGAGGATGTAAAGGACTTTCCACTGATGCGATCTTCACCTAAAACATTTTAGACAGAGTCACCTATCCAAGGTCTTGAATTACCTTGCAAATCCTATTTGTAGAACTCTGAAAAGAGTAGAATTAGAAGGATAAAATCTTTGGATGGCCACTCAATTTCAGCAGAAATCCTTATTTGCCCACCTGATCTTCTAGTTTCCTCATACTTACTACTGCCTTATAAGAAATAGCACAATGCCATCAGTGTCATAATATCTCCAACCAAAGTCATGTTGGAAAAATCCTATGTGGCATTTGATTGCCAAGGCTTTTTTCAGTCAGAACATACACATTGGAGAAGGCTTAAACAAAAAACATCCAATCTAAAATCAATACTCATATGAGCTCCAATTTTTGGCTACAATAGTAAAGAATGGTTAAAGTGTAGTCAAAGCACAGACCTTAGTGTGCCTATGCCTGTGTGAAGCAAAGCATAGCTACCGCACCTCAGTACCCTCAAAGTTAAGCAACTTTGGCACAGGTTTGCCTCCCTGACTGTTTTGTAGTGGCACAAAGGCAGTGAAGCGCTTGAGGCACATGCCTCATCAACACTCAAAATATTTAATCTTTTATGCCCTCCAAAAAGTCAAAAGTTAGTAAAAAGATACCAAGAAAAGGCTGACTAATGTAAGCCATGCAACTTGTCTAAAAAGTCTAGAAGGCAAAAAACCAGAATTAGATTTAAGTACACTCTTCTAGTTATTATCTCAAAATAAATCAGCAGCAGATAATGATGAAGATTTTATGGTGGTTATAGTAGTGTGGATGATTAGAACAACAAAAATATGGACAATGAAGATGAAGGTTTAAGTGATGATTAAACGTATCCATTTGGGATACTTTTTCATGTCTTATGTTTCTTGCTTTAGCTGTGGCATGTGTTTTAATTTCCAGAGATACCCCAGGGTTAGACATTTTTGACTTTGCCTATGTTTTAGAAACTATAAACTCTTTTTAAGTTGTATATGTTTAAAATGTTTTGATGTACTATAACTGTTAGTTAACTTTAACTATTAGAAATGGTTGTCTGCAAGTATGTATATTGATTATTGCACCTAACATTGCTAAGATGTGTGCCTCTTTTGCGCCTTGCACCTCAGGCAATTATTAGGCCTCACACCTCAAGTACGCTTTTTTCCTTTGGCTACCTTAGGTTGAAATTGTTCAATTCATAAAATGTTGATGGTAGGGTAGGTCTAATCTAAGCATCAGTGGCACACATAGAGTTTCACATGGACTTTGGCTAGCTTTAAAGTTCAATTCTAAGATTACGACTCATAACAAAGATAAGAGAGGTATCTTTTAAGGGACACAATGTCTACAAATAGATCATCCTTGATTTTCCATTTATGTGCTTTTTTCCACAACTCTATTGTTTGTGCTATTTATGTTGGCTGATACCCTCTGCCAGGAGATGTCCTCTATATGTGTGAAATAAATGTAAACCACTTGCATATATAATGCTTACTTGCAAATTCACTATTGTACCAACAGACCTATTAACTAAACCTGAAGGTTTGATGGCTTGAATTCTTAACAGCTACCAAAAAAGGGACCCTCAAATCTTGCCTCCTTTTCAGTAAACCTATTTCATTGGAAGGGGAGTCTTAAGCTTATTACAAAGAAGAGAGCTGGTCTCAATTCATATGGAAAATGAAAGTTATTTTGCTGACCCCACCTGGTGGAATATCGAGACTTCATTAGGAGCTCTAATCTTAGCTTCATGCATGCGCCCTTTATGAAATACTTGAATGCAATTCCAAAGAATTCTATTTCATTTGCAAGTGGATCAAATATGCTCCTGTTCCCTTAAAAACCTACTTGAGAGTTAAATAGGAAACAGAATGAGAAATCTTTACTGCCATTGTTTGGCAGGAAGAATCATTCCTAATAAGAAAAAAATGAAATGGCCTTTATATGATCTGATGAACTATTCCTTTCCTGTTCTTGCAATTGGATTGGAAAATTTTTCTCTTATTTTCATGTTTATGGATGAGATCAAATGAAAATAGATATTGTTATCACTTGGTTGGATCTTTGTCAAGATTCAATATGATGCCTTGCGGTACAGATTAACAATATAATTGTTATTTTACTATCTGTACAACACAATTTTCATATACTGCCTGTGATCATTGAGGTTATGTGCTTGTGTAGAGCAATATCATATGCCTCCCTCTGTTTCATGATATTGGTACCTTTGTTTATCTTAGCAGACTTTGCATGTACTAATTATTTGAAGTGCAGGACCCATATTAATAAAGACCTTAGTATATATATATCAGGTGAAATAAGGTAGGAATAAAATCACAATTTTTAACGAATAGAATATAGAGGTAATAACTATTACTTTGTTTGGTTATATTTAAAATAACATTACCAATAAATTGGGAATATATAAAAAGTATCAGTATACTCCTATCTTAATCCATAGCTTGATTCTTGAACCAAGGTCTCATGGGTGAATATGAAAATATAGTAGATAAGACAAAGGAAGAGCTATTCCTTTGGTATTATAAAGGAATTATATCCTTTATTTTACAATAATAACAATTCTGTGGAATCGGTATTTTGTTAACCAAATGCAAGAGTGGGTTCTTAGGGAAAAAATAGCTATTTCATACCATTTTTATCAAGTCAATCAAACCTGTTTTAGGAGTAATGGAGTTGTTTTGCTTGTTTATGATGATGTTTCTCTTAACAAACTTGTTACTCTTTTATTCTCTCTTCTCTCCATGTTTTATCCCAAATAGCTTTAAATGCAATGAAAAATCATTTGTTCTTGACACAGATTGCATTGCCCAAGTCAAGGCTATAGATTTTGCTCAGTTGTTTGCAATATCTGTATATTCTCTGTCTTTCTCTCCTAAAATAATATTCACTTGATTCACCTTGCTAGTCATTCCAATTGAATTCCTGGATAGCTTTCAGCAACCTTTAAACTGCTAAAGCACTTCTCCTAATGATTTTATGATTTTGTTTTCTTTTTCATATTTTGCATGTTCATCCATTTCCAAATCTGCCGTTCAGTTCTATTATCTGGAGCTCTAAGAAAATCATTGAATTTGTTTGCAAGCAAATAATTGGTTTTCCTTACAGGTGGTGAAAAGATCCATCCAGATGGAATCACCATCTGGAAAGCCTGGTCTTAAGTTGATATTAAAGCTAAAAAAGAAAGATCAGGAGCTAACAGATTCAACTTTGCCGACCTCTGTGGGTAGCTCTCTCGAGGAACCCATCAGTGCTGCTTCTCCTTCAAAAGAGGATCCTCCACCTCATGACACAGAGGACAAGGGAAACCAAACTAATGAGGGAGTTTCCAATCAGTTGGTAGTGTATGATCCTCTAGCCAACAGTAGAAGAGCGATTGTTCCTGCATCTGATCTGACTAGGTCACAGCATTCACCATCTCGGAGCCATTCAAAACCAAATCAACCACCCAAAATTCTGCCATCAGTAGGAGCTTTTACTGTCCAGTGTGCTGGCTGCTTCAAATGGAGGCTTATACCAACAAAGGAGAAATACGAAGAAATACGTGAGCATATTCTAGAAAACCCTTTCTATTGTGAAACAGCCTGTGAGTGGCGGCCAGATATATCATGCAATGATCCTGAAGACATATCCCAAGATGGTAGTAGACTCTGGGCTATTGATAAGCCCAATATTGCCCAGCCACCACCTGGATGGCAGCGGCAGCTCCGTATTAGGGGAGAAGGGAGCACTAAGTTTGCAGATGTGTATGTTTCTATTTTGTGTTTCTCTTACAATTTTATTGTCTTTTAGGAGGCTAGCTTTTGAATGCAAGCCAAAGGTATGCCATTTGGATACCTCCTTGACAAGTAATTTCATTAGTTCATGTTTTTCAGGTACTATGTAGCTCCTTCAGGCAAAAGACTTCGATCAATGGTAGAGGTACAAAAGTATGTCTCTGTCGTCTTCTTATGAGTCTTAAGAATTCTATCCATTTGATCATACAGTCTTCTAATTGTTATAATAAGCCTGGAAATGCATTATTGTTTTGACTTTGTGCTGCATCTACTATTTAATAGGTACTTGCAAGAGCATCCTGAGTATATTCAAGATGGAATAACTATGTCTCAGTTTTCATTTCAAATCCCAAGGCCATTACAAGATAACTATGTTAGGAAGCGGCCTGCTCGGGATAACAACCGAAGTCTTGAGCCAGGTCAAGGTATGTAAAATTAGAACTATATATAGATGAATCTTCCCGGGGGCTAAATCACCAAAAGTAAGTGTGGAAGGCTGAAGTTGCACCATAATATTTGTCAAAGAAGACTGTGAAGTAGTCCTCTGGTGGCATTGTTTGCTTGACATTCTGTTTTTTTGACTAAACAGCTCTTATATATTGCATTAGGGTAAAATAATGATGGTTCCTGAATTCATTTTGTACATGCCAACTGATGCCCCTGGTTTCATGTCTCAAAGAATGATTCTGGGGGCTGTCCTTTCTAAAAATCCCAAGGCTGGCAAATCTAGCCTCCTAGGAACCACTTTTCTGAGAAAGTTGTTTCCGAATGTTGCAAATATTATCCAAATTCTTTCTTTAGCTTTTCCATTCTTGTTTTATTGGAGTGGTCAAAGAAAAGCATGTTTGCTGATTCCATTTTTTCTATTTAAGTTTTCAAGTATCAGTTCTCACTTCTAGCTTTGTAGTTATTGCATCTCAATCTACATGTGATGTGCATTTGTTAAAGACAAGTAAGCTCTCTTTAGATGAGGCCATATCCCTTTTCCTTTTGGGGTAAGTAAGGAAAGAGTTAACGATATCGCCATGTGCTTGTCCCTGGTGCTCAACAATAAATTTAGGTTCTTGCATGCTATATGGTGCAGGAGTTCTATGTACTTGTCATGCTTGCATGGGGTCAATTTTGTCAGCTTCATCTTGATCCTTCATTACTTCGGTGTTTCTTTTTTGTGCCTTCATGTGGATTTTATCTAGGGGGAGTTATCTGATGTGAACATCATCTTGGGGTATAAGATGTTTTCTACTGGTCAACATGACATGGCATACTGCTACTTGGTGGTAGCTTTTGCATGCTAAATTATTGATTAAGTTGATAGTAATATTATGTCTCATGGATGCAGAGAAGCCGCTGCCACTGGCATGGGTCGGCCCAGATGGCAGCACAGACTTGCATTCAAGTAAGACAGATTTCCACGAGCGTGATCAGAAACCTCCTTTTGACATGATGGTGCCCCGAGCAAAGAAGCGATCAAGGAAAACACAAGCAGAAGAGATGGTTAGTGGTGGTTCAGTAAATGATCAGGACAGATCTGGGGCAAACGAGCATGGTCAATCTAGAAATAGCATATGTGATCTGTGAGGCTTGTTTGTGGAGATATTTGTTTTGTTGCCATGGCGGAGAAAAAGGTAATTCTGGGTGAAAGTCTCCTAAAAAGTAGAAGGTTGGCTTCGGGGATGTTGTCCCTCCTTTTTCTTTTCTTTTTGGGGAGACTTTATATGTACTCTATGTAGAAAACTTTTTAAGTGTATTTTGTTACAATGAATGCAAACTTACCCAAATTGTTTTTGCAGATATGTGAGGCAGAGGATAGTAAATTTTTTTTTGGGCAAAGTCCAATTTAACCCTAAAACTGCTCCTCACATGCAGACAAACAATGTAAATTCCCACGTGGTTATGCCTCTTCAAAACTCCTGAGAATTTACAGCTGCTAAAAGATTTTTACTGTGAAACTCTCAACTCGTGATATCAACCTTGATTGCGAATCCTTTGGAGTTAAATGAGAGGCAAACATGAGTTGTATCTGTACACGATATCGACAACTACCTCCTCCCCACAAAGGAAAAAAAGTTTGTGACCATTGTTATGGTTAGGTTGTTACTTCCTTCTGGAGGACTAGTGGATTGGGCTGGTAATTGGTTTCTCTAAGGAGACAATAGCTTGAAAAATTCACGCTTGTTTTATCTGACTTGGACGGGATCTCCACATGAAATGAACAGCTCACATGACTTTGTAATGTTATATGAAAACCTGCGGAGGGCGAAGATCTTTCTGCGTGTTTTCTGTAACAGGATGTTGAAAATGCGATTTAACTAATGCTGTGATGATTGGTGAAGATTGCTTTCTAGAATGTTCTTTTATATTATATTGGTAGGAAGAATGATGATTTCATGGAACTAGCATTTCACACTATTTTGTAAGGGACAAAGGACGAGTATTTTCTTGCTTATTCCATTCCCAGGTCATTGCCACTGCCATTGCCGTCAACACTGCCACAGTAACTAATGGCAGGTCAAAAACCTAGCAGCAAGCATGCATGGTACCATAAGGACCCCAGATCTAGACCACACATGGCCACCATCGGTAGAGTGGGTTTGCTGCATCATGAGCCGCTAAGTTGTGTCCTTGTTGGGTCATGCACAAGCTCAACAGCCGGTTGGGTCATGCAGAGAGGCTCACTTATGAGCTTTATGCATCAATAACTATGGGTTTAGCACTGTTGCCCTATGCATTCTTTTCCCCATTTTTTGTTACCCTTTTTTCAGTTTCTTCTTAAATGTTTCTTTTTAATTTTTTTTATTGGTTACTGTAGAGGTCTAAATTCAATTTTGTGCTTTAAGCTTAATATTAAACTAAATTTGACTTTTTAAATTAAGATAACAAAACTCAAAAAGTCAAACTAAATGAATTTAGAATGATTAATGAAGATTTGATATGGTAGACTTGTGTTACAGCTAATTGATATTGCCTGCTCCTCTTTCTTCTCACTCTTTTCTTGTTTATCTGTGTACCATTCATGTCATTCTCCTCAATGACTTGCACACTTCACACGTGTGGTCATCACATTTAAGCTCTTACACCTATAGGTAGCAATGAAATATTGACACCGTCCTTCCATTTCTACACTACATCAACATGCATTTTTTTTTTCCTAAACTAGACATAGGAATGGAACATTCCATGAAATTTTCGTCCAATGGAATGGGTAATCCATTCCTGCATCATTGCTTTCCAATAAACCAAATGTAATGGATATCTCCATTGCGTTTGCTTGAATTATTATTATTATCATTATTTATTTATTTTTGGACTTGGTCCATTTCAAATGCTTGAGATGCGAAAAATAGGCGTGAATTGAGGTCTAAAAGATGGATTGCTCTGAAGGTGCACAAAGATAGGCAGTCCAAGATAAACAAGAGAGAACTACCTCCAGTCTTGTTAGCACAACACAAACAATTTTTCACATTGGCTTAATAATGGAGAAGAAATGAGAAGAACAAATTCTATGCTTTGAAATCAGAACAGAACAAATTATATATTTTCTTATTTCCCATAAAACCACAAAAAGAAAGGAAAAAAAAAAAAAGAAAAAGAAAAAGTTGAAAAGAAAGGGAAAAACGAAAAAGACGAGAGAAACAGTTGAGTAAGAAAAAGGAAAGCAACAAAGACTTGACTGGAAGTTATTCTTCTAGAAATTTTCCCTCGGGCACGAGGACTAGGCCTTGATTGGTTTGAAGACGACTGTGGAATGATTAGCAATATGCAAACTGAATTGTCCTCCTTTCTCAGACACGTCGATCTTGTCCATTCCCAGTGGAACAGACATTTCGAAATTGGTAACAAGTTTTGCAATAACAAGCCCCAAGATAGGGAGTGCCAGGATGATGCCAGGGCAGCTTCTTCTTCCCATTCCAAATGGCAAATACCTGAAGTCCACTTTCCCTCCAGCCACTGCATCTGTATTCTTTTCCTCTTCCAAGAACCTTTCAGGCCTGAACTCCTCAGGATCCTTCCACCACTCGGGGTTGTTTGCCAACCACCAAGCATTCACTACCACCTTGGACTCCTTAGGAACGGTGTAGCCTCCTAGTTTCGCTTCTTCGAGGTTCATGTGGGGTACCAGAAGCGGGATTGGCGTGTGCAGCCTCAGCGTCTCCTTTACTACGGCCTGCAGGTAGGGAAGTAGGTGCAGATTCGACTCAGTGACTTCCTCCACCCCTTTAAAGACCGAAGAGATCTCGTCCCGGATTTTCTTTTGAACCGCTGCATGGTTCACCAGCTCTGCAATTGCCCACTCCATTGACCACAATGTTGTCTCTATTGCTGCAACGTTTATATTTTCCACAATGTACAACACGTTCTCTTCACTGATTTCTCCTTTGTTCTGTGCGTCAATTATGTGGTCTATGGCGCAGCTTATTACGTGCTTATCTCCATTAGCGGCCATTATTTTCCTGGTAAGTTCAAGAAACAAGTAAACGGTTAGAAATAGCTAAAAACTTGAAAGACCAAACAGATTAATTAGTCGTGATTAATTTTGATGTCATGCTTGGAAGCATGGATGATCTACTTAAAACATCTAGCCGATTTCAATCATAAGATGACTAATTGACTGAACTATAGAAGTCCCTAGTAATCAGTGGAGGTACCTTCTTCTTTCGACGTAGTTGTTGTTGAAAAAGGCAAGGCGTCTCTTCTGCAAGTCTTTGCACTTGTTCAAGTATCCTGTCAAAAAGGGCCTCAGCAATGGAATGAAATCACCATAATTGTAATCAAAGCTCTGAGCCAGGCGACTCCTTTCGGAGTTGAATTTGGTGGCTTCAATGAACAAGGGGTCTTGCATCGACTCAAACTTAGCATCAAACATCATTCTGTACATGATATTGTAAAGCATCAATTGCAATCGCTTCCTGATCACAAGACCCTTACTCTTCACACTGGGGTCATTCTTCAGGTCCCGAACAACCAGGTCCATCTCCTGCTCCCACATATCACTGTAAGTGTGTACCACCTTGTTGGTGAAGAATGGGAGGGTCATGATTCTGCGCATCTTGCGCCAGTGGTCACCATACACGGTGAACACCATGTCCTGTCCATTCCCAGTGAATATGTCGAAAACAACATTCCTGGGACGGGAACCGAATTCAACGCCTTGAGTATGGAGGACTTGAGTGGTGAGCTCAGGGTCGGAGACCACCACTAGGTTTCTGACTCCAAGTTTGAGTAGGAAAACAGAGCCGTATTTCTTGGCCATTGATGCAAGAAGGCGGTGGTTGAGGTCATTGCCAAATTGGAGCCAGTTTCCGAAAATGGGAATGGCAAGTGGTCCTGGAGGGACCTTCGATGGGCGTCTATTGATAAGCGAGTAGAGCAGATACGTTAACACCATAAGAGCCAGCAGCTGAAGATATTTGGTGGTGCTGGAGGAGGAGAACAGCTCCATTTTTTTCAATACAACCAGTGTTGATACCGCAAGAGTCCCGAGAAGGAACTTTGTGAAACTGCCCATTTTTTCTTAAAGCACTGGAAGCTCTTATGGTGTTATCTTATCTTTATAATTTGTAGGAGTGGATTTGAACATGGAGAACGGTGGGAAGGGGATATATATAGTGTAGGGACGAAGGGTTGGTGTAAAATGGTTTTGGAGGAATCCATGGGCTCTTTGCACAATCAAGGTAGGAGGATGAATATCGTTGACAGACTCCTTTGTATTTTCAAGTCAAACCTGGTTGTTGGTGAAGTAAAATCGAAACCCTCTCACCAAATACATCCCATGGTACAGTGCTATATAAACTATTCTATTATTAGCAGTAATCCACGTTTACGTCTTACATCACTATTCTCCTTCTCCTTTAAGTAATATCAAATAGATCAGCCACTTTAATATAGAAAGACGAAAAAACAAAAAAAGTAAAGAGTACCAACTTGCTTACTTGAGCCAGTATTCCTAATCTTGCAGGGAACAGCATTTGTCTCTCATTGTGGAAATGTCTTCCATTATTATTATTATTTTTTTTTTTTTTGCTTTTTTGTTATTGGTTTTTTGGAGGTTGTTTCTTGCCAAGTAGCAATAAAATAGGTTGTCCAGTGGAGTAGACGAGCAAAACTGAGCCTCATTCTTAATTGCCTTGCACATGTACCCATTCCGCACCTACCCATTTCTATTAATTATAATTTATAACTAGTTCCTAATTAATTATAACTAGTTCAAAATCCCACTCAAATTATATTCATATTAACAAAAGTATAAATCTATTATTTTCCCCTATGGCCATAAAATTTTATCTAAAGGTCCATTTTCGGATTTTTAATCTTTACATGTTTATTACAATTTAATTTACTTTTCTTCCCACGATCTAAAAAATTCTTTTTTTCTTTTTTCTTTTTATTTCCTTCGACTTCCAAATAAATTATATATTCTTACATACATACATGCATATATATATATATATATATATATACATATGCACATATATACATATTGACTGGGTTTCTAGTGCTCGAGTTAAATGGTGAATCCTAATCCCTATTTTGTTATGTGCTAGAAATGATTTTCTTTTTACTGTTTTGTTAAATTTAGGAGTATATAGAAATCTGAATCAAATCTAATCAAACCAAGGTTATGATTTTTTATGTTATAGTCTATAAAATTCCCAAACAAAAAAATTTAGTTGGTTCAAACCATATTGAATAGAAAAAACCAATTGGACCTTGAGGAATGGAAGAATATTTTTTAAGGAAAAAAAAAATGATAGAGAACTAATGGAATTGTATATTAAAATGGAAAAAGTTTTATCCATATATATATGTATTATATATACATATATACCGGCTAGATACAATCAACAACTCACTCCATCATTCTTTAAAAGCATAAACGCCAAAAGTGTAATTTATTGGTACCTTTCCATTTGCATTTTTGATTTAGAAGATATCTAATTAAATCTAGCTTTGTCTATTGTCTACATGACCAAACGTTGATGGATGTTCTTTTCAATTTAATGTTACTATCTCGCACGTGAAATAATAGCTTACATAAAGGATCGATTTTTTTTGTTTCCTTCTTCTCCATACGATACGACTTTATGGTTAGGATCTTGCTAATACTTCCATAGCTAAGGTTTTTCAATAATAGTTATGTAGATAGTCATTTTGATAATCGAGCCTTTTAGCTCAATTTAACACCATAGATAAATATTTTGAGTTAGTGACAGAACTTGGAAAATTAGCTTGTTTAGGGATTTTAGGAAGATTAATCATGATAGGCTTAGAATGGAGATTGTTAGACTAGATATTTTGCTCTTGACCTGCTCAATTATCTTATGCACCAAAAATAAACTCAGAAATGATTCTTT
This sequence comes from Lumnitzera littorea, assembly GCA_024138015.1. Classification (NCBI taxonomy): domain Eukaryota; kingdom Viridiplantae; phylum Streptophyta; class Magnoliopsida; order Myrtales; family Combretaceae; genus Lumnitzera; species Lumnitzera littorea. The sequence goes on from JAMXBB010000007.1 coordinate 101,825,587, forward strand.
TGGACCTATTCAGGCTTCATTTGGTCTTATTAAGCCAATTAATCTTTAAGCCAAATAATAATGATAATAAGTTTTTTTTTTTTTTTACTAATAAAAGCCTTAAACATACTTGATTCCATATCTTAGCCCATGAAAGCTAAAAGAGATGATAAGTTTCAATAAAGAAACTCAGTGTAAGCCATCCGTCTTAAAGCCATCCAGCGGATAATAATAACCTCCAAACTCTATAAATAGGAGCCTTTTCTTTTTATTTGATTCATTTAGGACATTAGCAAGTTTAAGACAAACACTAGAGCTCTACTAAAATTATTTCAAAGAAAATCAAACAAACAATTCATCAAGAACAATTCAAGAATGCTCAAGAACAACGAGTTTAATCGACTATCATACATGCACATTCAGGACCCCGAGTTTGCCCATTTTTCCTCCCACACCTCTTTTTAATGATATCCTTCCATATGTCATGTGGTAGGGTTCTCATAATTGGCCAATCATGTGCAACAAGCATACCGATCGACTTAGGAAATGTCTTGAACTAATGACGTATGAAGGGATGTTGTTAGGAAGAAGTGTAGGGGAAAGAATAGGCAAACTCAATATCTTGAGTGTACGCATGTGACAGTAGATTAGACTCAATATTCTTGATTTTTCTTAGATCGCTCTTGATAAAATTGCTTGTTTAATCTTCTTTAGAGTGATTTTAATAGAGTTCTAGTATTTATCTTAAGCTTACCAGTATTTTGAATGAATCAAATAAGAAGAGGTGCCTCCTATTTATAGAATTTGGAGGTTAATGTTATCCGTTGGATAACTCCAAGATAAACAGTTGAGATTAAGCTTTTTTATTAAAGCTTAGGCTTTATTCGAGGGCTTATAATAGTTAATTAAAGCTTATTATTATTGTAAATAAGCTTGGAGCATTTATAAGCTCCCTTAAGCCCCCATTAAAGCTAATTAAGGCTCAAATGAGCTTAGAAGAACCATTTCCGAGTCTATTTTTTTGCATGGGAGATAACCAAATAAGGCCAAAAGCAGAAAATCCAGTTTGGCAATCCATGTTCTGAGCTTATCAAATCAAATCTCTATAAAACATCTCTAATCGAGCTAATTTTACAAACTCTATCATTAGTCTAAGATATCAGCTTGTGGCATTAAATTGGGTTGAAAACCCAATTACTAAAACGATTCTCTACATTTTGCTCCCTGGCCAAAAGTCCCTTGGGCATAGTTAATGGGGTTTTGGGCATTTTTAAAAGTTGTTTCTTCAACTTTTTGTAGACGCATTGAATGTTTAATTTGCTTGCTTGATCACTTTAAATATAAATGAAATTAACACTTCTTTCAAATCATCAACAAGCTAACCATGATATACTAGTATTTATTTTGCTGCTATAGAACACATACATTAATATACTTTTGTATCGCACTTTACAATAATTTATTGCTTCCATGATATCGGTTCACATCCATTGCATAGAGTTAATATATGGTAGCTCCTCTTTGTATTTTTTCGTCATTTTACAAATATTAGTAAAAAAATAAAATCATCGGAGCATTTAAAGAAATTTGGATCTTCAATAATATTTCATCCAACCAATATATATATATCATTCATATTAGTAAACTAGCAGCGTAGTATTAATTGACTATTTTGAGACACATAATAAACCATTTTATAAAACATATGTAACAGTGAAAAGAAATGTCCCCCATTGGAATGCGAATTGAAAACCCCATGCATAATGGAATGAACGGGCCTTATCAAGTAACCATATGATAACCGAAAAAATTGTAATCACTATTAATTTATATAATAATTACCATTACCTAAAATAAGACTTAACAACCAAATTCATGAAAGAAAGTGTTAATAGGCGTTATAAGGCCAACTATTTATAAAAGTTAAATATTCTTCATATTTTTATACATTTATTTTTTTTGTCATTTATATAGCACTGTTGAAAAAAAATCATAAATTCTCTTTTTCAATTCCTTAACAAGTGTTGTTTTGTGTCTTTTAATGGAATTAAGCGACAAAATTGAACTGTAGTTAGCCAAGCCTTGGTACTTTTCTTGTGTTGGAATATTATATTACTTTATTCAGTATTTGAGCATTGCATGGTATTGAGAAGTCGAAATTCGCATTTGCTTCTGATTTCGTTCAATCAATTGAGTCAAATGATATTTGCCTTGTGCACCAAGTTCTAAATTAATTTACCAAGCTTGCTTCAAAATAGAATGACTTCATGCTTTCTATCCTTGTACTTACCATTTGAGCACTACCACTTATAAATTAATTAGCAGATAATACACTCATGATGTATGTACATATTAAATAAAATTAAATTTATATCTTTAAAATTTGTCATTATCTATTCGATGGAAAAATCATAATTTTTATTAAATAATATAAATATAGATTTATTCTTTTTTTCCTACTACACTCACTTTAAATTCTTTAGTTTTTTGCTTATGAGTAAATCAAGATTATAGACAGAAATCCATCCATGCGAGTAGATATCAATCATCATCATGGTTATATTTTATCATAATTTGAATTTTGACTACGTAATGTGTACACGTAAAGTAAAATGGGAGGGAAAATAAAAAGATAGAAAAACTGTCAAGGAGAAGATCATGGGATAAGCACTATGTTATGTAGGAACATAATGGAAAAAGTAGGTTTTAAAATTGGAAGAGATTAATGAGAGAGAATAGGTTGATATACTAATTTGACCCTTAGTATAAAACAACTATAGTTTTAATAAGTTATTTTTAATATTTTTTTTTTCAATAAAATTTTAGTTGGACAATTAAATGGTAATGGTTAAATTACAGTTGCTTAAGGACAAATCCACTTTAATAATATAGATAAAAAATCTTTATTAATTGCTAATTATCTACCACATAGTATAGGCATAAGTATATTATTTTTGCACTAAAATTCAATTATATATTTTATGTTTAAATTGGTACATTTAAATATTTTTTCCTCAATTTTGCCTCTGATGTCCTACTCTATAGGTAGAAGCAAGCTTTCCCCTTTAAAAGACAAATTGATTGATTGCCTTTATCCAAGTAGGAAAAGGTTTGCTTTTACCTTTTTAGAAGATGGAAGCCCACAACCAAGGGGTACAAGGAAAGTGTTTCATTGTCTAGGCCATTTGGTTCCATTTCCATTCGTAAATAAATATTTGCCAATGTTCTAGGAGCATGTGAATAGCATTTTGTAGATATGAAAAAAGATAATAGTATGGATTATGAACAAGATGAATAGCAAGATGAAACCCATGAGTTAAACAAATAGGGGACATTGATAGTTAGGTTCATATCTTTCACCAAAGTTGAGAGAGATTCAATCAAGGTACTATAGAAGAGCACCTTCATCATTAAGTCCACAGGGTCAAATTTGAGATTCAAAGTAAGGAAAGAAAAGCTTTGAAGGTTATGAAGGGGTTTAAATCCATTTAAATTGGTCCATGTTGGACTAGATTTTTTCTTGGTTATACTTGACAAGGTAGATGACTTTCAATGGGTGATAAATTTTAGGCCTTGGTTCATCAGATGGTGCTTATTTAGCGATTTAAAAAGAGGAATCAAAGTTTTGAGCTTCGATAGCTTAGCTAAAGTTGGTGATAGTATGGATAAGAATTCAGGAGCTATTGATAAAGTATTACACACCAATAGCATTTAAAAAGAAATTCAAAGTTTATTAGCTTAGTACTAAGGTACGATTTGCTTACCATTATCCTGGGTGATAGAAATTCGCTCACATTTGCATTCAAATCAATTTAAATAACACATCTTACTAAATTATGTATAAGGGACTATCGAGATTTTATATTATAGTGAGGAATTTTATGAATGTCTTTAGAATAAGAACAACCAAGTAAGGGAAAGCAAGAGTTTAGAAGGAGCACGAATAGGAGAGATTTTGCAATCTCTCGAGAAGAAGTTTAAAGGACAATATATCAGATTTTAAGTGTAGAAGGTGAAGACATGGGACAATAAAAGACTCGAGAAAAGGAATACGATTGAGTCATTTACGAAGGAACAATAATAGCATGGGGTATGGAGAATGGATTAAAGTGGAGGGAAGAAAATTGAGTCAAAAGAAATATAATAAGGAACAAGAGAATAGAAACTTAAGTGAGCACAACAAACATTGAGAAAGATATACTTTAAGAACTATCAACTTTTGAGGAATGTTAAAAGATAAAGTACCATAGACAAAACTAGGAAATGAGAATACATTTTCAACTAGTGTGAATATGATAAACGGCCTTGAAAATGATAAAAATATCACTAACTTTGAGTGCTCTTCTCCAAAGACCTTTATTTTCAATACTGATGTTCCATCTTTTCCATTAGAGATAGAAAAATGAGTATCTTTAAAAAAAAAAAAAAAACTGAGGAAGAATGGAGGAAAAGTTTGAACTAGGGGTAGTGTTGAAAAGGCTTTATTACAAATCCATCACACCTTAGATAAACATTAGTTCTCAACTGTAGTAGATCAAACTACCAAATACTGAATGGGAGTGGTAGTAGAGTTAGTAGTAAAAACTAGAAAAGAGGCAAGGATACCAAGGGAGATGATCCCCAAAATAACATTTAGACCGACTTTCCCAAGCAAAAGGGTATGTTAAACCAGAATGGGATAGATAACTACAGTAAACAAGGGGTGCTAATAATCGTTCTTTGATTAGTGAGACCAAATTTAAAAGTGCAATGTATATTGGGGGTACTTAGAATGGAGTTATTGAAGATTAATAGAACAGATTATGATGAGACACTAACACTAATTAAGATGTATAAAGTACTGTATGTGATGTTGATAGATAAGGGACAACTAAAGCAGATATTGGTGACTTCAAGGCAGATTTCAATGATGATTGTGTGAAAGAATTCAAGCCATGGTTGATGAGGATAGAGATTTAGTACCTTCATCAAACTAACTCTATAGAGTTGTCGTATAGGTACACATTTTCAATCATGAGCTTGGAGATAATGGATACCATAGCATTTAATATAAAGCCAAAGCCTTTTAAATTTCTTGCATAGAATAGTAATGGGGCGATGATGATGGTAAGAAGGAGAGCTATGGTTGATTTGATTACTTACCACAATCTATAGGTAGTTATCATAACTAAAACAAGGTTGAGTAAGGAGGGGACAACTCATCTACAATAGGTTATGAGATATGAGAATACAGTTTGCTTTAAGGTACATAGATTTAATGAAGGTATTGTGGTTTTCTAGAATCCACAAGAAGTCGAAATGAATGAACTTCACGTAATCTACCAATCCATATACCCTTTTGTTGGTTCTTTTTTTGTTGTTTATGTAAGTCTTAGACTTTATTTTTAAAAACTGTTAAGGGAGGAATCAAAAGTTTATTTGAATTCATTGAGTGAACCACGATGAATGATAGGAGACTTTAATGAAGTCTTAAGTAATAATGAAAAATAGGAAAGGTGAAATATCGTGCAATCACATGCACAAGTTTACCAAAAGTGATAGGAATCTAACCTTCTTCACATCTTTGGAGTGGATTGTGGGTTTTGCTTGTTTTACTTTCATTGTTATTCACCCGTTTCTCTTTCCATCTTCATTTTCAAGCTTTTTGCAAGCTTGGACCCACCTCAGTACTATTGCCCTTATCTACTCTCAATGTATCATATCAAAGAGTGTGTGAGTAAATACAGAATGGTGGACATAAGATTAGTATGATCAAAATTTAGGTGGTTCAAAAGGAGTAAACTTCTGTGAATTTTATCTAATCAATATTAGATAGAGCATGGGCGAATCTTAAAAGGACAAAGATTTACCATAAGTCTAAATTAATACATCGATCGTGTCATCACTCGGACCACTGCCCAATTCTTTTAATGACTTGTCCTAAAGTTATTGGTAGGCCCTGATTCCAAAAGCCTTTCCAATTATAGCCTATATAGCTAGAATATCTAGATTTTAAGCCTTTTTGTTTCTTCAAGTTGGAATGAACAAGAATTTCGAACTCTAGAAGACTTAGAAGAATTTACTTTATAGTTGAAAAAATGGAACAAAGAAGTGTTTAGTTTAATATAAGTAAGGAAGAGAAACATTATTGTAGAAGTAGAGAAAGTTAGGAGAGAGATTAGAGTGGTGCCCAATTAGGGTTTATTAGACAAAGAAGCTTTTCTTTGTAAAGAGCTAGAACTAGTGTTAAGCCATGAGGAAACTTTTTAGACAACGAAGGTAAGGTCAAAATAGCTTATTAAGAGTGAGAAAAATACAAAGTTTTTCAAGAAAATGCTATTGCTAAGTGCTCAAAATTTAGAATAATTGGTTATATCATAATAGTGGAAGTCGAATCTCAAAGCCAAACCATATTAAATTCTTGATCTTAAACTTGTTTTCTTCCTTGTGTAAAACAAAAAAGGAGCAAAATTTTGCCCTTTTCTATGGGAAGAGATGGAGGGGAAGGTTTTGGTGTTTTTTTTTTTTTTGGTGGGTTTACTTTAATGAAGAAATGAACACTGTGCTACAAAGATGTGACTAGCAATGAAATAAAGAGTTTTATTTGGTGCATTTTAAATAACAGAACCTTAAGAATATATGGATGTTATGCCTTATTTTACAAGAAATGCTGGGATGTAGTTGGAAGAATAGTTTATTGAATAGTGAATAGGATTTTTGTCAATTGTTTCATTCCACCAAAGCCAAACAAAATATTAAGTATGTTGATCTCATAGCAACTAGGAGCAAATAATATAGAAGACTTCAACTAATTAATGTACAACTTTGAATAAAATTGTCGGAAAGGTGGTTGTAAACCTACTTCGCCTATTCCTTAATGAGCTAATTAATCAAGAATAATTGAGTTTCATTCCTAGAAGGACTACAGGAGATAATATCATTATATTTTGGGAATTGCTTCTCTCCTTGGGGAAGAAGAAGGGAGCTAGGAAGTAGATGATTACCAAGATTAATCGAAATAAGGCTTATAATATAATTGAGTGGGATTTTGTTAGACATACTTTGTCATGTCTACAATTTCCTAAATCTTGGATTGATTCAATTGGATCCTACTTGAAAATTATTGTAAGTTTTCAAGTTGTGGTTAATAGTATCAACCTTATCTCCCTTCGTATCAAGTGAGGGTAGTACCAAGGGGACCTAAAATCACCTCATTTGTTTATGCTAGTTATAGAAGTTTTGAGAAGAGCCACTCATCTCCTAGTGGATAATGGTTGTTGAAAACAATGAAGCTGAGAGTACTAACTTGAAGTCCTTGCACTTGTTATTGTAGATAACATCTTTCTCATGGTGAAGCATTAGAAGGAAATGCCCCATTAATGATGAATACACCAAATTCTTTTCCATAGTCTTGTGCAGTTTTTTATTTTTAAAAAAATATGAATGAGGTGATTAAAAGAAGGGATTGTCAGGTGTTAAGTAGAAGTCCTATTGATATGCCTACTGATAAAAGAGTCAAGAAATTCTTAAAAGTAGGCACCCGTCATTGTTGAAAAAGTAAGGAACAAACTAATTAGCTGGAAGATAAAACTTTTGAGAATGTAATGCCAAATCTTATTGTGCCTTCAATTTTGGAAAGCATCTGTAATTGTTACTCTTAATTCTTGCCTATCCCTATTAATTTTACAAAAAAAAAATCTTCAAAAGCTTAATAAGAAATTTTTGTAGTGGGTGGCGTTATGGCAAAGGAAAGCAAGAAGATTCATTGGATTACTTGAGATAACGTTATAAAGGCTAAAGTAAGTGGTAGTCTTAAAATACTTGACCAGAAGTTGAGGAACAACACTAACTTTGTGAAGTTACCTTGGAAATTGAAAAAGAAGAATTTTTTGTGGATAGATATAATAAGGTAAAAATAAAAGTTTTCGGAGTTGAATTTTCAAATCAAGGGTTAAATGATGTTCTTCAAAGACTTGAAACTTTCAAACCCTTGGTTAAAAGGCCAATTAATTCCTAAAATAAGGAATAGACAACGTGTAAGCTTTTGTTTCTCTTAGTGTAATACTATTGGTATTGTAAGGAGCCTTTTGCATATGTTACTAAAAGAAGAAAGGGAAAACCTTTCTTTGGCAAAAGTTTGGAAAGATTTATGGAAGTGGAATGAAAATCAGATTGGGTTTCCTTTAGGAAAAAAAATCAAGGATTAACTTGGCAATATCTCCCTGAATAAAAAAAAAAAGAGAGAGAGAGAGAGAGGATGAGAAAGCATGGATGTATTGCCCAAGTGGAGAAGTGACCACAAAGACGACATATCCAATCTTGTCAAAAGAAGAGTTAGGTGCAAGTCAATGTAAAGACTAATGCTAGATTTAGAAGCTTCCAACAATTTGGAATTACAGTTTTCGACTTAGAGAGTATTTCATGATGGTTTAATAAGAAGTTTGATAGCTATTTCTTGATGTTATTTATTTTATAAAGAGGAGAAAAGGATCCATACAACATCTCTTTAAGGATTGTAGTATAGTGAGAGAAATTTGAAATAAATGCAACCTACCATCATGCTTTGAAGGTTCTCTAAACTAGATCAGAGATTAGATCAAAAGAATACTTTTTTAAAGTACAAGACGTTGGATAATAGAAATTTAAGTATGGTAGTTCTTCTTTTCGCGATGGGGGAGCCTCTGGATATGGGAAAAACATAAGGATTTTTAAACCAAACAAGTTAAATATTAACTGAATAGTGGGTGATTTACTGTAAAAGGAGAATTGGATAAAATAGTGTTTCTCTAAATAGTTACTAGCAACATCCGGATCAAGATTGTTTAAATTTAACTACTATGGCATAGTAAGTGAAGAGGGAAGAGATGTCGACATTGTGAGATATGTCAAAATGAAAGGGGAGAAGTTTTATGAGGGTTCTCCAAGAGAATTACAGTAGCTTCACTATTAGAGATAAAAATATGGAGCTTCAGCAAAAGCACTTGAAATTACTAAGCAGCCTTGTTATGATAGGTTTATATTTGAAATAAACTCTGCTAGGCTATTAAATAGATCGAGGATGTCGAATTGAATCTTTGTATACCGGTTATTGAGTTGATGCTAATAAGGCTAATGATTTATTGTTTTGTAGGGGATCGGAAGAAGAGAATGCAGTTATTGATTTCTTAGCAAAAGTAGGATTAAATCGCTTAACAGAACTAATATTTTTGTCTTGTCCTCTAAAAGAGCCTTGCAACTAGAAGATGATTTAAGTAAATATAATAGAGATGAAGACTTCCTAAATTAGGGTTTAGTTAATTCCAGTTTCGTTATATGTTAAGTTTATTAGTTCTTTGAAAAAGAATTGTTGTTGATGTTATTGTTTTTTTTTTTTTCACATTATATATTAAAGCTTGACTAAAGAGAGATTTAAACTAAATCCATCATATTAGGAGATTAGTGTTCATACTATTAAAATAGCCTTTACATTGATGTAATAGTTTAGTTCTAAAAAAAAATAAACTCCTTTTTTTATTATTATTAAAAAATGATTAAATCCTATAGACAAAGCCTCTTCATCAATCTCTCTCATGACTTATGACATGTCATAAAGGATTTATTGGATCTAACAATACATATATAAATGACTTATTTTATACTTACCAGGTTAATTAAATAATAATATAAATATAAAAAACTTAAATAACTTGCCTAAAATAGTAGAGACTTAATTGGGAAAAAAAAACATTAATTTAAGCATGAAAATTGAATTTCCAATATTGGTGTACCTATCCAATATAGTATAATTAAAAAGGTCATTTTTTTAAATAAAAAAAATAGTAATGTTTCTTTTTCTTTTTTGTTGATTTTTTTTTTAGGGGCTAAATATGGGTTAAAGAGATTCACACCTTGGTTCATCTCAATGGATGATTGGTGGCAATACTGCTAGATTATAACGACTTTAATCTTCTTCTTTTTTTTTTTTTTTTTGTTGATTGAATGAGCATAAAAGTAAACCAAATTGTAAAATTTACCATATCAAACTTAATAAGCCATAATTAAATTCTTTTTTTTTTATCAATTTTATTTGGAAACTTTTCTAAGCTAGAATTATAGGGTTGGCTTAGAGAGATGAATTGCAAGAAACAAGAAAACCAAATTGAATATGTTAAAAATAAATAAATATATTATTGAAAAAATAAAGAATTATTGGCATAACATATTAATATATAAAATTATTGTTATATCACATATATAAGATAATTAAACATAATAGCTACCTCCTCATTCTTTGAAAATGCAAATACCAAAAGTTTATTTATTTATTAGTTTTTCTATTTACATTTTGGATCTTGTAACTCTAAATTTATTTTGAAGATGTGCAATAACATTTTTTCAAATTTCACGTTGTAGGTGTATATATTATTACAATTTAAATTCGTACTCTCATATCATACATATATAAAATAATAGCTTATATAATAGATTTATTTTTTCCCTCTCACTCGTATTAACTTTGATGTGAGGAATTTGTCAATATTTCTATAGTAAGTATGGTGCTTAGAATCATTTCACACGTTTCAAGAAAAAATAAAATAAAACTTGTAAGTATTATTATGGCCCAAATTATGAATTGAACCAAATCGAGTTTTAATGGTCAAAAGAAAGTTCTAGGATAAAACCATGCCTATATCTATAATCAAGTAGTAAAACTATTAGGCATTGATATCAAAGGACATGGACAATCCATTATACACTCACATTGCAATATGAATATGTCTAGGCTTTGAATAACTAAATATCCATAATGTATAAAATCTATAATTTCATGAATTGATAAATTTTATTTTCAATATAATAAAACTATAGGACTTAAAAGAAATTTTAAAACTAAACTAATGTGATTTATCTACAATAACCTATTTTTGATTTACCTCTATGAACTAGCATCAAACCAATCCTACCACTAGTCGCATTATCTCAAGACAGCATTGAATCTACCATTAGTGTGCTAGTCCATTATAGGCATCTATAAAGGAATGTAATAACTACTAGTACGACCTATCTGGAAAATTTTCCTACCACACTAACTCAGTTCATAATGTCAGCAAAGTGTGCAACCTGTTGATATGAAGTTCAATGCCTAACTAACCAAATCTCTTCGTACAAGGCAACTTGATAGCTAGTTATATCATACTAATAACTAGATGGAGTTTTTGAATCACCAATCGCTCTGTGTCCTTTTGCACTTTTCTAAGAACATGCAATAAGCAATCGGGGTTTCACTTTCCATTGAGTTTATTATTATCTAATCCTAACATGTAAGAAGCAATAATCAAATATGCTTACATATTTATGTCTTAAGTAACTATATTTCATGAGTCGCAATTAATACTTATTCATTGTACAAGTTTTATAACATAAATGTGACATCCGATCTTAAAGTTAGATGCTCTATGGAGAAGTTTTTCTTTCCAGCATGCTTACTATGTTGATTCGATTAGATTATCCGAATGACTTGCTCTTTGGTGGAAGGATAAAAATTCAAATTAATATCTTAGAATCTAATGCTAATATAATAGATTCTTAAGTATTGTGTGATCAATGGAATGTTAATGTAAGAATTCATGGTACTATGTGTATCTAGATTAATAAAAATAGATTAAGTTTCTAGAATAAGTTAAAGGAAACCTCCATGAACATCAATGAGCCCATGACTTGTAATTAGGGATTCAAATGATTTTACTGAGGGAGGAGAAAAATAGAGGTAAATAGATAAACCTTGGAGATGAATAATAGCCTTTCAAGAAATGCTCTAAGATTGAAAATTTGTTAATCTTAGTTTTCGAGGTCAATCTTAGTTGAATGAAAGAGAAGGAAAATGGGTGAAAAAGATATTAGATGAGAGCCTTGACAATACATATTAGGTTGATGAGTTTCTAACTACTCAAATAGTAGTGTTAGTTGCCGAAGGGTTAGACCATTCCCTACTAGTTATTAATGTTAATAAGAAAAATAGCAAAGAGCCAAAATTAATTTAGTTCAAACAAATCTGATTATCCATGGATGGACCCAAAGAAAGTTATAGTAGTATCTTGGATTAAATGTGTAAAGGGCTAATGGTGAAGTTAGATACATCCAAAGAGGATCTATTGAAGTGAAAGGATAGTAAGAAAAGAAATAATGCCAAATTAATTGGTGATCACTCTAAAGAATTGCATATTAGCTAGGAAAACTAGTAGATTGTGTAAGCCCCAAAGTTAAGTCAAGTAACCGTAGGATTGAACTTAGAACCCAAGGTTTAGGGTGATCGGTTAAAAGATCCGATCAAACCCAAATTATAAACTATTGAGAAGAATATTAATAAAAATGACCCCGTAAACTTAAATTTAAGAAAATAAGTAATAAAATAAGAGACTATAAAATTTTCAAATTTTAAGCATAATAATTGCTAATTACTGAAAAAGGCAAAAAAATGTAATCTAATAACTAATAAATTACTAGAGATAAATTATATGTATACTAAAAATAATAGAATGACTTAAATAATATTTAAGAATATTTATTTGTACTATATATGAATTTACATGTAAGTATAAATACGCGTAATTACTTAAAATATGCGAAATGTGTTAAAATAATACTAAATGCTTAAAGAAAATTCATAATTAATTAAGGAAAAATCAAGAAAAATCAGGAAAAATCATGAATCATCCAAAATTGGGTTGTGGCAGCTGGGAAAAATGAGAAAAAATTCGGCCAATTAGAATAAGCCAACATAAAAGCCAAAAATCAAGGGATAAGGCAATTGTCTTGTCCCATTTAATACATAATAAATCCTATAAAGCCCTATAAATAGCAGGAAAAATTCAGAAGCTCATTTGGACAGTTACAAATCAGAGAAAATTAGAGAGAGATGAAAATTGAGAGAAATATTCAGTTTATAAAAAAATTAGAAAAAATTGTGCAATTAGGGCTTTCAAAGGGAACCCATACCAGACGAGCAGCTGGGAGTGGACGGCCACCACCACCACACGGTGGTGGCAGCGCCCAAGCCGGCCGACAAGGCCACGGCGGCCCGCGGTGGCCGGAGCCACCCAAATCGGTGAGTCCGATTTCTAGCCCGATTCTTGTGTAATTTTGTAAAAATAGTAAATATGATTAGAAAATTATGAATTTTGTTATTCTGAGATATTTTTGTATGTAGTTTGTAGGAAAAATATTATTTTGATGAAATTATGTCCCATAATATATGGTCCCTAAGAAATCGTGCAAAACCGAGCACATTTCGGTTTAGAAATAAATGACCTTAGGAGTGTAGTTTCAAGACCAAAATTTTTGTGTAGATTACTTAGATGATATAGAACAATGCTATGAAGCCTGTTTTCAAAAATTAATTTTTGAAATTTTTAGATAATTTTTAGGCCCTAAAATGAGGCATAAAATGGGGCATAAAATGGGTAATTTGGAGTTAATTAGGTGATTAGGATATTAATTACTGACTTAGTGAATAAATAGATGTTTTAGGATGTTAAAATCTGATGGAGTATGATACTTGTAGCAATTAGAGTGTTAGATGTAATTATTAGGTTAATTATGTAGTAAATAAGTAATATGGAAAAATAGTACATTTTAAGATAATTTTGTAAATCAGGGTAATTAGGAGAAAAATCTGATTTAGGATGAATTTAGACATTTTGAAATGATAATTGATGTTTAGAGATGATAATTAGAGTGATAGAAATATTAGAAGTGTAATATATACATAAAAGGTAATAATACATAATAGGTAATTATTGGAAATATAATAAATATGAAATATTATAATAAAAATTGATATTGTGATAATAATAAAAACGTACAATAAATCTGATGGGGAACTTAAATTTATGTAATTATATGAAAAATGTAAAAATTTCTCACATTAGGAGTAAATTCGGTACACAAATAAGGATTTAAGTGTACCGGATGGACTAAAATACTAATTAGAGGTAATGATGGTAATTAGGAGATCGGAAAGTAATGTGATTAATTTCACATTATGGGTTGAAACGGATTTCTAGGGTTGGAATCTAAAACATTACTTAGAAATCGAACTAAAAACTTAATTTAGAAATCGATGCGAAAACCGAACCTGAACCTAACCCCAAACCTAGAATAATTGTAAAAGACTTAATACTTAGATAATTAGGCATATTAAACCTTAAACAAAACCTAACAATAAGCATTATAGGATAAAATGAACTTATAATATTTATATGAAAAGCTGAAACCACGTTCGTGTTATAGGGATGATCGGCGATGGCCTGAACAAATTGGACCTCGAGTGAGTGAGCGAGGAGTCGAGGTAAGTTGGGATTAATACGATGATGTATTTTGGAGGCTTAAGATTATGCTTGGTTGTGCTTGTTAGATAGTTGAATGTGTACATGTGCTTGATTATGGGTGATGCTATGATTCTGTTTGTTGTTCTGGCGTATACTGTATGATTTGTATGAAAGGATTGATCACCCTAAACTGGACTTAATCAAATATCCAACCAGTGATCATAATCGGACATGCATGGCAACCCGTTAGGGGAATTTAGGACTCTCCGGCCAAATACCGACCCCTTCGGAAGGGATAGCGCAGGATTGCAAAATGGTCCCTTCTTCATCCTCAGTCGAACTAAGTGACAGGAGAGGAGGTCGCGGCGGGGGTGAAGACAATGGTTCGAAGGTAATCACGGGAGGAGTAAAGTCTCCATTACACAAGCCTGGGTTTGGTCGTGAGCTGTTGCATTAATGGCAACTCCTCAACTCGGATTAGAGCGGGCGCAATTTCTTTAATCTCACGACGGGCCGGACAACGTCGTGCGATGGCATTTTCTTGCACATGCATTGCATCTAATAAGTGATTGAAAACCTTGTTGTGTTTCTGGTATAGTTTTAAGTCCTCCGTCCCTACTTACTGAGCTGTGGTTGCTCACATCCCTATAGACGCCGTACAAGTGCTGGCTAAGAAGCGGCAACAACTACTCTGAAGTTAGCAACTGTTGGATCCTGGGGAGTGAGGAAAAACATTGAAGAATCAACACATATTTTACTTTTCATTTCTGATTAATGTAATAACTGAATTATAGTGATTATATATAACTTTTTCTCACTTTCATAGGTAAATGAATTATTTAAATTACAAACTGTTTACTTCAAAGCGGGTTAGTCGCGAACGCCTTATGTAGATCAAGTCTAAGATAGCGGTTGTAAGGCCAACTTCTATCTTAGGATGGTTTACACGGCGGGGCTGTTACGACTCTGCCGCTTCGGGGCGTGACAGATTGGGTTTGTAAAGAAAGAGAAAACATTTAGTAGATGATATATACTATGTGATATGTACATGTGATGTATAAATGCTAATTAAAAATTAACTTATATAACGTTTACAAATCATGGGTAATAATTGATTTAGAAACTACTCCTTTCATATGTAGCATGTAATATCTAACTAGTGAATCTTTTTTGTATGGAAGAGAAGCATCGATTGTGATTAGAACTTAATCAAGCATTACTTGAAGAAGAAATGTACTAGCTTCAACAAGCAAGGATGAATTGGATCAATATTAGTGATAAAAATACCTAAGTTTTTCACTATAAAACTTTTAGAAGGAAAGCTCATAACAAGATTGCAAAAATTTATAATGAGATGAGTGAATAGGTAGAGATTAAAGATGAAGTAGTAGTCGAATTTAAGAAATTCTTCTCCTTTCTTTATCAATCCGAGGGATAAGTAGAGATTCCAAGTGTATTGTTAGATATTAAGCCTATTATATTATTAGAATTGAATAACAAACTAATTGAATTGAGTAAAAAGTAGAAAATTAAAAGAGCAATGCTCTAACTCGATTCTTTAAAAGCCTTAGAATTAGATGGATGAAATGGCTTGTTTGTCAATTAAATTGGGATGTATTTGACGATTATGTCACTAAGTCAATTAAGCACTTCCTCATCTCAAGTATGATATCTTCGAACTTTAATGAAATCGATCTAATTTTAATCTCAAAAATCAAATGTACCGATTCAATTAATCAGTTTCCACCTATTAGTCTCTCATTTCTCTTATAAAATTATTTTTTATAAAATTCTAGTAATAAGTTTCAACCTTCACTCTATTATATTCGAAAATTAGAGTACATTTGGCTATACCATTATATTACAAGTAAGCATTTTACAACTATAATAGGGAGTGAATCACTTCCTCACCGAAAAGGCCAATGTAAGGAGACATGCAATTTTAGAGCGAAACGATGAACAAAGAGCACCTAAATTTTGTTCTTTAATGACAATGTGATCATTAATGGACAAAATCAAAGTAAACTATCAAAAGCAGTTTTTTTCTTTTCAATTATTCTATGTTCAAAGTAAAACCTAGAAAATGCTTTCATCATCATCACTTAGAAAAAGTATGCTTATGTCCATGTTTACATTAACCACGGCATCCAAATCCATATTTCATACCAAAGACAATGAACTGAAGCTTGTCATATTTTGCTAGCACACCAGCACTAACAAAGTGATAGAAGTATATTGTAAATTGTGGTGTACTTGCTATAAATATTGTGCTTTGTACAATTTTTCATTTTCAATAGAAATAACAAAACAAACAAATACTTTCATCTTATTGACTTCTCTCTTCTCTAACTCTTTCCTTCTTCTCGTCAATAAACCTTAGCTAAGTTCCATTAACAATACTACTAGATTTGATCATTCACTTTGAATTCTTACTTACAAAAGCAAATCTATTATGTTCTTTAGTTTATTTTACTAATTCAACATGGTACTAGAGCATGAACTTTCACCATTCGACGATGTCAGCTTGCCATATTATATACATCATTCAGATAATAAAAAATTCATGATTGTCAGAATCGCAATTTAAGTGTTTATTTAAATGCATATAATTGATATAATAGTATAAAACTGGTAAAATCATAAATTTATAAAATCATATAATAAAGTTTATAATTTTACCAAAAGTTTGCCTATAAACAATTTTACGTCTATTTTAATTAAGAAGAATATCATAAAATCATAAACTCATAAAATCGTATTGTTGACTTGCGATTTTAATAATTATGATGAAAATTCTATTTTGGTTACTCTAGTAAACCCGCTTTTTAAACTGGTTTGGGCTAAGGTTTTTTTGCCCATTTAAAAGTGGGCCAAATGAGCCTATCCATTTAACCCGAGGCCAAAGTGGGCCAAGTTAGGTTGACCCATTTAATATATTTATGCTTTTGTCCCATGGGCCAGCCCATTTAACTTACTTTTTAAGTGAGTTAGGGTTAAATGAGCTCAACCTGTTTAACCTACAGACCAAAGTGAGTCGGATTAGGTTAGCCCATTTAACCCGTTTGCATACCTCTAGTTTTGTTGATGGATCATTTCCTATGTGGTTGAAAGAAGACTCTTAGCAAACACCTTGATCTTTATGACTTTAGTAAGGCAAAAATGAAAGGCTAGATTTGCTCAACTTGATGATATTAGTATTTGTCAGCCATATCACTTGTTGAATACAATTGTTTAAGGAAATAGAACTGTAGATCATTACTTTACTGAACTTAATTTTATTTAGGAAGAATTGCCAAATTTTCAAATTGTTCCTCATTATTCTTATGGTACATATAATCAGAAATGCATTGATTGATTTATAGAGATGGTAGAAAAAGACTATGTTTCAAATTCCTCAATGGTTTGAATGATAGTTTCTCAACTTTATGATCACAAATTTTGGTTTAAAAACCATTTTTGACACTAGATGGGGCATATAATCTAGTTTTATGAGATGAATTTTAGAGGCTTAGTAGGCCAAAGGAACTTGTTATTAGTAAAGCATCAACCATAGTGTCAATCAATTAGAATTGATCTAAGAATAATCAGTCTGATCAATGAGCTAAAGGTAATTTGTTTTTCAATCACTATGGCATGAAAGGGCATTCAAAGGAGAAATGTTATAAACTGATAGGTTTTCCTCTACATTTCAAGTTCAATAGGCCTAAAGAAAATTGGGATATGGTTGATAATTTTGAGTCCTTTGCTGCTAATGTTTTTACTATTGGAAGTTCAAATGTTGTAAGAAGTTCTAGTATTACAGGAAGCGATTCTGTTCAAAACAATGGTTTGAATGTTAACTTAACAAAGGAGCAAATTCTTCATTTGCCTAGCTTGCTTAATGTTTTAAAGGTTTCAAATTTGGTTAATCCATCTACTTTACCTTCTATTTCTTCTAATGTGTCTTTAGTTTCTATGCTTTAAAGTTTTAATGCACAAGAATTAGTTGGCTTTATGCATATGGCAAGTAATTCTTTGAATCCTACTTCTTCATGTAATCATACTATTGTGTCTTAGATATTAGATTTAGGAGCAACTAATCATATTGTTAGCATAATCAATTTTTCCCACAGTTTCTTTGCAATCAAAGATACTTTTGTTTAGTTACCAAATAATGTTCAACTATTAGCTTTGGATTAAGGGTCACTGGCATTTTCTTCTGACCTAATACTTCACATTGTCCTTCTTGTACCTTCTTTCAAATATAATCGTATCTCAGTTTCAAAGCTTATGCTTGATAACAAGTGTTTGCTCATGTTTGATCAACATGGTACATTGATTCTGGACTCTTTAACTTGAAAAGTGATTGGTTAAGATCAAGCTAAGTTTGGTCTTTATTACTTGGAGCAACAACTAAAACCTTAGTTGTCTTATAACTCAACTCCTATGAGTTGCAATCCGTACACTACTACTGTTCTTTTGAATGTAATTGATTGTGTGCCAGTTTCCCTTGATGATTTGCACTATAGGTTTGGTCATCTTTCTTTTGATCAGATGAAACTTTTGCACAATTTCAATCAAACTATTGATTATACTAAGTTTGATTGCTTTGCATGCCCTCTTACTAAGCAACAAAGACAATATTTTCCATTACATGTAAGAAATACAACCTATGTGTTTGAGTTACTTCATATGGATATTTAGGGTCCCTTTTCTAAACCACCTTTACATTGTCATAAATACTTTCTCACAATAGTTTATGATTTCACTTGAGTCACTTGGGTTTTCCTTATGAAAACCAAGCATGAAGTTGTTATCTTGTTCCTTCATTCTATGAACTTGTTCCTATATAATTTGATAAGCACATCAAAGTAGTTTATACAAATAGTAGCCATGAATTTGTTCTTCTTTTATTTTTTAATATAGTCATGGTATAATTCAATAAGTTTCATGTGTTGAAACCCCACAGCAAGATGGGGTAGTACAACAAAAGCATCAACATTTACTAGTTGTTGCAAGATTTCTTTCGATTCATTCTTTCTTGCCTTTACATTCTTAGGATGCTGTTTTAGTTACCACACACATTATTAACCATCTTCGTACTGCTATTCTTGATGGAGTTTCACCTTATCAGGTCCTTTTTCAAAGTCCTTCTTATTCTCACCTTAGAGTCTTTGATTGTTTATGTCTTACTTCTACTCTTAAAATACATCGATCTAAATTTGATGCATGTGCTCATCCGTATATCTTTGTTGGTTATCTTAGCAATGTAAAGGGTTACAAGTTATATGATTTACATGATAGGAAATATTTGATTTCCTAAGATGTTTCTTTCATTGAACATAGATTTCCTTTTCGAATCAAATAGCTCTCTTCTTTATTGTCTACTAATGTGTTTGATAATATTGTATCCCTGCGTTCTGTTGAATCTTTACTTCTAATGGATCATTTGGTTATACAATTCTTTAATCTTCCTTCAAACACATAGCCACATACACTATCAAACACACCAATAAATACATCTTCCAACATTTAGCTAAACACCAATTTAGATTCACACTTATACTTACAATAAGACTTTCAAACACAGTCATAGCAAGATGCATCTTCAAACACCAGTCAAAACCTTCAGTCACATTTACAAACATTACCACATACACATGCTTGTATGACATCAAAATCAACCCATCAAATTTATGTTCCACTTCCACATATTAGGCACAGTACTCACTCTGTTAAGATTGCTTTTTACTTACATGATTGCCATCATAATCTTGGCTTGAAATTGACTAACCAAATTTCTAATGCTTCTTTTCCTTTTTGCTCTACTTCTTGTCCAATTCAAAATGTTCTTTCATATGATTCTTTATCTCTGTCTTTCAAAACCTTCTTTATTCAATTGTCACAACATTTTGAGCCTACCACTTATAATTAAGCTAAACATCTTGAACCTTGGAAAAAGGACATAAATGAAGAACTCGATGCTTTGCAAAGGAATAACACTTAAACTATTCTACCTTTGCCTCAAGGTAAGAATATGGTTGGTTGTAAATAGGTGTTCAAGTTGAAAACAAACGCTAGTGGTTCTGTTGATAGCTTTAAAGCAAGGTTTGTTGCTAAAGGTTATAGTCAAAAGGAAGGTTTTAACTATAATGAAACTTTTAGTCTAGTTTTTAAGCATACTATAGTGCATTTATTCTTTTGTCTTGCCTCTATTTTTTATTGGCATATACATTAAATGGATGTTCATAATGCTTTTTCAAATGGTGATTTGCATGAAGAAGTCTATATGGATATTCCCCCAGGTTTGCAAATTAAGAGGGAAATGGGTAATAATCATGTTTGTAAACTCAATAAGTCACCAGATGGTTTAAAGCAAGCTTTTTAGCAATGAAATGCTAAATTGACTTCTTGTATCTTAGCTTATGGTTTTAAGCAATTTTATTTTGATTATTCTTTGTTTGCTAAAGGTTATGGAGATGATTTCATTGTGGTATTAGTATACGTTGATGATATTGTAATACCAAGTAAAAATATTCATGTTTTTACTAAATTTAAGCAATTTCTTGCTTCTCATATTAAGGCTAAGGATCTTGGAATTCTCAAGTATTTCATTAGGTTAGAGTTAGCATGGGCTTCGAATCATTTGGTATTGTCCCAACAAATGTTTGCTCTTGATCAGCTTTAAGAGGTTAGATTTCTTCGTGCTTACCCTTCATCAGTTCCAATTGTTCCTAATCATAAATAGTCAAGGATGATTTATCTGATTTTGTGGATGCTTTACATTATCGAAAGTTGGTAACATTGCATATTGTATTCATATCCTTAGTTAGTTTATGTAAGCACCTCACCAATCTCATCAACTAGCACTAAATCATGTCTTAAAGTATATAAAGCAACATCCAAGGCAAGGGGTTTTCTTTTTCACTCATTCTGATTGTACTTTACAGGCTTACAATGATAGCGATTGTAATATCCTATAAATCAACAATCAAGACATGAACATTTGAGTAATAGGACAAAGCCCTGCCTTTGTATGATTAGGGTCAATAGTTGATCTAAGGCATTTGAAAAAGTAAACTGATTAGTTTAGAAACTTACAAGAAACCTGATAACCCTAATCAAGGAAATTCCATACGTTTGAAAATTTATAATATAATAAAAATATCAAAAATACAATCAAGATAGTGAGAATTTACTTTATATGAGACTCTAAATTTGAATTTAAGGCAATCATTTATTCGATTAAACCCAAACTTTATGACTAAAATAGAAAAATTAGCTAAAGTGATTTGGTGAAGTTAGATTTTAAAAATAGTGGTCCAAAATCCTAATTTCGCCTCTAGAAATATAATTATTTAATATGATACCAAATTGCTTGAAACCATTAAAATCGAGTTTGGAATGTGATGGAGACTTAAAGATAAATTAATTAAGCTATAAAATGAGATAATATAGTATAATTTACTATATAAGTATACGCATATTTTTATGAGTATATCCAGTATAAATAATAATTATATCCGTAAATTAACCTTAAAGTCTAAAAATATATAATACGTAATGTCACATGACTCTGACTTATTAGCTTTTAAGTAATTTATATCTTTTATAGAAAAATACGTTTATAAGTTAGGTTAATAGGTGTAAAATAATTTATACTAATGTTACTCGTAATCACAAGAATATAGATCTTATCAACAGAATAATGAGTATAATGATATTATTAATAACATGAGATAATACGTAAAAGTAATTGAATTAGTATAAACCTAATTGGCTGGATATCCCTACTTCGTTAGATCAATTAGAAATATTCATAGGTGTAAGAATATCTGAATTACATCTAAATATAGATATATAATCATATAAATTAATAAGAAATTAATTGAAAAATTTAATGTTTGAGAGTCACTCTAGAAATTTCGATTTATGATAATATTCGTAGAATTAAGTTGAATTCTCATGACTAGAAGAAAATTTAAACGAAGTAATCGCATAGCTTAATATTTCACTTTAAGCTCATTTATATGAAACTTTTTTAAAAATATTAAGTTTATCAAATCTAATCACTATAACATAAAGTTTCATAATTTTAAATATAACTTAGGATAAATCTTTTAGAATCAACTACGTGATCTTAATAATTAATATTGGTGAGTAAAATATCGTATAAGATGTATATAAATAAGTCCCAAATAATTAATATAACTTAACTATATATTATACATTACTAATATTTTTATTAATAATTACATTAAAACTCTCCCGAAATAACTATACACGAGAAAAGAAAATTTTGATTATGAATTATTTTTTAGTAATAATGTTAGTGATGAAAAGAAAGAATATTCTTTAAATATTCTAAGAATTTGGATAAGTATTGAATAAAATATAATAAATTTATTAAAATATCTTTAAAAAAAAACTAACCACCTTAGAATAAGGCGGTCAAAATGCTGCCTATAAAAATATGGCCTTTTGGCTAAAAAAAAAAAGAGAAAAAAAAAATAAAAAAAAAAAGAAGACGAAGAAGGAAAAAAAAAAAAGAAGAGAAGAAGAAGAAGAAAAAAAGATTTGATTCTTTCAAGTAACCTTATTTTTATAGTTATAAGTATTATTTTTTTAATTGATATTTAATAGTTATAGAAAAGAAATGACTGTTATTTCATTATATTTTATAAATCGAATATTTTATCTATATCATTTCATTCTTTTTCGAATTATAAACTTAAAATATTAATAACTGTAAAATATGTATATCATTAACACCGATTTGTAAAATAAGCGAATCTCTAATAATAATAATTTACTAGAACTATTAAAATTGAACTTTATATTCCTACAGATTTAACATCGTTACTTTTGTAAAATTTGAGTATATATGATTTATTATATTTTGTTGTGAAATTGTATGAAAATATATTTTTCATTACATAATATGATATCAATAGGATATTAGTTGCTATACAGCTTTATCTGTATACTAAAATTAAAAATACCCTTCAAAGACAATCTTTTAAACGAACATGTAACACGTATAGTGGAGTTCATAGAAACTCTACGATATTGACTTTACTGAAATTAAATCATTTTAGGCAATAAAATAGATGTTTTCTATAATATCATGGAAAATATCGTCCTACAACGGTCTTTTCGTAATTAAAATGTAATATAAACAATAGTAAATATGTTTCAATATAATCGAAACGATGTAATATAAATAGTAGTAAAACTGTGTATATTAAATATTATTAAGTAAATTGCTATAACTTATATCTCTATAATATTATGAATTTACGTACTGTGATAACCCTACCGTAATCGAAATGTGGTTTAACAAATTAAAAATACGTTTTGATACGATCAAAACGATATATTATATGTAATAGTATAATTACATATATTATTAGTAGTTAACAACTTGACTTGTATAATGAAACTATATATTATTATATAAGAAAAATGATAATATACTTTATATATATATATATATGTATAATCCTTTTAAATAAAACCCTAATGTTTTCGTAACTATTACGAAAATTAAATTTAGGTTTTATGTATATAAGATTTTCAAGTGATCAGATTGTTGACGACTCGAGTCTTCCATGGTGAACATCTAAGCAAGTAAGTGAGATTAATGCTTTATAGCATTTTGGGATATTATTTTAGAATATTTAGGGACTTTAGTATATATTAGCTTATGATTGTAGTTAGCTATTTGTACGTATGTAGCATTTGTGATTGAGTTTTAATTTGCTGTAATGGGAGCTAAGCTCCATGATATGATTGTTTTATAAATATTATTATACTTGAATTGTTTGAGCTTGGTTAATTATCCTGAAAAGATGAACTAACTCAAACTTGACTTAACATTTAATCTGATATGCATTATAACCCACTAAGGGTAACAACTAAAATTCTCGAGCCAAATACAAACTCCCTTCAATGAAGATAACTAAAATGATCCTTTCCCCACCCTTAGTTGAACTAAGTGAAAGAAGAGAAGGTCGCGACAAGGTTAGGGGCTGTAGTTCGAAGGTGGTCACGGGAGGAGGGTGTTCTCCATTGTACAAGCCCCAGTTTGGTTTCGATATATAAGTATATGACGTTAATCTCCTCAACTCGGATTAGAGCAAGCACAATTTCTCTAATCTCACGATAGGCCGAATAACGTTATGCGATAGCATTTTCTTGTACATGTATTGCATCTAACTAACTTGATTGAAAACCCTGCTTGTGATGTGCTAAGCGCATACTTCTATCTCTGCCTACTTACTGAGTAAGTTGTCGCTCATTCCTTTATAGTTCATTTTGCAAGTTTTGAACGAATTACAAGCACTTATCTAAAACCAGAACTTTAGTAAACTAGGATGAGGAGTGAGGTGTAAACAAGAAATGGTTGGTTGTTGTCCTTAGCATTAACTTCCTTAACTTTTAAGGAAAACTACGCAAGACTCCTCAAAAGGTTTAATAGTTTTCAATATTATGGTTTGTATATGAAATGACAGGTACTTGTAGGATTTACTACCACTCTTTTCTAAGGTTAAATTACAAGTTTATTTTTAACAAATTATTTAAAATTATTACTATGCAGGTTTATATCAAATAGGTATTAAATTGAACACTTCAAAAGAATAGAGTCAAGTATGCCTAGTGTGAACTAGGTCTAAGATAGCAGCTGTAAGGATAATTTCTATCTTAGGATAGCTCACACAACAGGACTGTTACGACTTCATTTTTTCGGAGTGTAACAGTGATTAAGCAAGTTATATAGATACATAACGTTCTAATTCAAGCTTTTGTGTTTTCTTTGTTAGCTCTCTTATAAGTTGGAAATCAAAGAAACAAATGACCATTGTACGTAGTTCAACAGAATCTAAATATCAAGTCTTGGCTGCTACTTATGAGGTGATGTGGCTTGTTGCGTTATTAAAGCAATTCTAAGTTCCTATTGCGCTTCCTGTATAACTCTTCTGCAACAATCAATCTACACTACATTTAACTCATAATATAGTTTTGCAGGAAAGAACCAAGCACTTTGAGATGGATTTACATTTTATCTATGACAAAGTGACTAATGGTACAATCTTGCCTTTATACATTTCTAGCAAACTTCTTTACCAAAGGATTGCCCACTAATTAGTTTCGTTTTCTCTTAAGCAAGATGAGAGTGACTGACATCTACTCTCCCTCTTGAGGGGAAGTGATAGAAGTATCTTATCAGTTATGGTGTACCTATTGTAGTAAATTATACTCCTCCTGTATATTATAAATATTATGCTTTGTACAATTTTTAATTTTTAACAAAAATAACAAAATAGACAAATACTTTCATCTTCTTGACTTCTCTCTTCTCTAACTCTTTTCTTCTTCTTATTGATAAACCCCAGCTTAATTCCACTAACAATGTTACTGCATTTGATCATTTACTTTGATTTCTTACTTACAAAAGTAAATATGTTCTATTCTTTAGTTTACTTTACTAATTTGACAAATAGCATGATTGGGCGTATACCATACTAATGAGCAAGTACACTTAGTTAAGTTATAGTATAGAATAAAACAAACGTGAATCCGAGTATCCATCCCACTGGGAACTAATATGGTGAGAACCTGATTACTAGCAGTTTCTGTAAAACTTCAAATTATCTAACTTCACAATATAAAAATAAAAACCCTTAGTGAATCAATTTAAATAAAGAAGACATGATCCTTAGTGAATCGTTATTGTTTTCTCTCTAGTTTCTTGCAACCTCAATTACTCTCTAGATTATGGAGATTCCTAATCTTAACACCTAATCTCTTAGAGCATTGAGATCTTCTAATTATGCTTGTCTGTTTACTGTAGGCCTCGCGACTCTACAACAAACTCAAACATAAAATTAGTAACCGTAGTAAATGTTAATTAACGAAATAAGCTCGATATAATCAAATCATCAAAGAATAAAATCATAGAAAGAAAGAAGAGTTGTTGTAAAGAGAACTAAATTTCAATAATGATTCACTAAAAATGTCAAAAGAAGATTAACATAATAAAAGGAAAAGTGAAAGTAAGTTGAAAGACCCCCTACTATAATTCTAAGCTACAAATTTACCAAAAGAGACTCTCTTTAAAAACCCTAACCTAAGGATCTATTTATAGAGATATGGGGCGAGGTTTACAAAGAGATAGTTGACAAAATAAATGATTTATTGAAGATTGCATGTCCAAAAATAGAAGATTCATAGTAAAAATCGAAGACTTGATTGTCAAGGAATGACCATGCCCTATGTACATAGCCATAATAGTTAGGCGTGTACTTATTCTTCGCACAAAAACTTTGAATTTAAGGAAATTCCTTGATGAATGGAATATGATTAGAGACCATGGCTGTAGACCCTGGCCATGGTCCTCTTTGGACTTTGTTCTTTGCTCGATTCTTGTCCAAGCTTCCTCCGCTTCATTCCAAGATCAATGCTTTTGCTTCAAATTGCTTCAAAAATTATTAAAAACCCTTAAAACTTCAAGAAATGCTCTGAAGGTCTCTAAAATGAAATTTAAATAGATTAAGCTCAAAATAACATAAAATTTGCCTAATTAACATCTAAAATAACTATAAAAAATATATGTTAATTTTGTGTTATCAAATACCTCTAAACTTAAGCTTTTATTTATCCTTAAGCAACATAATAAAAATAATATATATATATATATATATATTTCAAGAACAAGACAGTCACTATAATCTTAGAAAAGTGCACCATTAAATTAATTTGCCTAGTAAAATTTTTTCCTGGATCCCCTTTTTCCTTAACTTCACAATGCATTCAAAATACTTTAGATAATAGTAAATTGAAACTTACTGAATTTCGACGATCAATTTAGAGGATTCATAGTTAGTCACAACGCTTAAGCTAAAACTAAATTAGAGATAAAAACAAATATAAAATAATTAAGAAAAAGTTATAAGGATTTCATTGCTCTAACTCAAGAGGAGTGAAATCTTTCTTAAGCATTTTTAACTTGAAAATTGGATTGGATACCTGGTACATCAATTTATCCTCTAATCGGTCCTCTACTTCTATCAATTTTCATTAGGAGGCTTATCAATTCAAATTAATTTCCTTTAATTAAAATTTTATTATCATTTGGAAAATACCTTACTTTTCTAACCAACCAAGGCCGATCCTTACTAATTTAACTCTTTTTCATTACTCTAGCAGTTGTCAGTAGGAAAACATTTTGCTCTTATAAGGGACCAAAGTCAATCCTTAACAACTTCAATTAAATTCTACATTTTTTTTCCATTGTTAGTGGGAATGAGTCTTGCTCTTCCGAGGATCAACATTGATCCATACC
This sequence comes from Lumnitzera littorea, assembly GCA_024138015.1. NCBI lineage: Eukaryota > Viridiplantae > Streptophyta > Magnoliopsida > Myrtales > Combretaceae > Lumnitzera > Lumnitzera littorea. The sequence continues at coordinate 101,853,175 of JAMXBB010000007.1, forward strand.
AATCCTTAGCATTTATTTTTATCAATTTAACTAATTATTTTATACCTCAAACTAGTTTGATTTTTCAAAGGACAAAACTCACTTGTTCGTCTAATCTTAATTTTTGGAATAAAACAAGGATAGATAACTATACTTAAAAATTAAAATAAGTAATCCTTAACCCAATCGCATCTATTCTAATCCTAAGTCTAAATCTAAACTTAAGGGAAGTGTAATTCTGAATTCTAAAGATTTAAGTACTTAAATTCAAAAAGTATTGTAAATTCATAAAGGAGTGAGCAAAGTCAAAAAAAAAAAAATTTACTTACTTATGCAATGGAGTGCAAATTTCTAAGAATTTCTTTACTAAAAATTATCAAAAGCTTAAGTATGTATCTTAAAAATATTAACATACATAGTCTAACCTTCCCCCTATACTTAAGTTGTACAATGTCCCCAATGTACATAATGTAATGCAAATCAAAGTACAAAAGAGGGAAGGAAGAAAAATAGAAAAGAGCAAGAACTTCCTCGGTTTTTAGCATTTATCTTGAAAAATGTAAAGTTTGAAAGCTGAGTTCCTTTGCCTAATTAAGCGTACGATTTTTTTTTTTTTTCCATTGAAAATGAGCTAACTAAGAAAAGGAAAGGAAAAATAAAACTGAATAAAATAAATAAAACTATTGATTCAAGCATCAAAGTGTTAGTACCTTACAAACTTACAAAACGTAATAAAAATAAAAACAGTTATCTAAGAAGAAGAAAGCAATAGTATATAATTTATTATAGTCATCCAAAATAGAAAAACATCAAACCGAGCCTTTTTAGAAAAATAAAAGTGCAAGAGACATTCATTCTTCATCCTCTTCGTCTTCCTCATTCTCTTCCTTAATCTCATCCCTAGTTAACTCTTCTACAAAGTCTGGCTCAAGCATTGGTGGTGGCTAAATCTGGAAGTGTGCCATGATCGCCATTTGCTAGGCTAAGGCCTGGTCTTCCTTATGTTCTACAGTCCTTTGCCTTTTGAAAAGTTTCCTCATAAATCTCTTGAAAGTGCCAATCACTAAGGAAGACTTAACTCGTGGCTTGAGGGACGACGAAGTAGTAGCCCCACCAATTGGTTAGGGTAAGACTTTAAGTGGCGGTGAGAGTTGCATGGCCTTAATAACATCATATGTGAAAGGGATAGGAGGATTCAATGTTTGCATGCTCAGTGCATCAAGGAAGCTATGCAAACTTGTCACCAAGTAAGTGATCCAAAGACTTACAAAAATAGACTTGGCTTACCCATTAGTAGCTTAGGTCTTAAAGAATCAAGCTACCCTAACAATTAAATTGATGGGCAGCCTACTAGCAAAAGTATGTAAATATAAAATGTCTCTTTCATTCACAACTCCTTGGCTATTCCCTTAGCTTGTAATGTTCCTAACCAAAATATAATGAATCAACCTCAAAGCAGGGTCAGCCATGTTTGAAGCTTTTGACTTCCTTAGATTATAAACTCCTCCCCTTCTAGTTAAATCACCCTAGAGAATCAATTCAAGTCCTCACTACGGCAATTTATAAGGAAATTCCCTATACTCTTGCATCCTGATATAATTAGTTGAGTATATCCCTAGATGGATGCCTAAGTCATCAATCAACATGCTAACTTCATGGCCAAAGCATCTAAAGTGAATGGAATTTTGCCTACCTAGAGAAAGGTTATCGATACCTAACCTAAAAATGCTAAGAAATTCCAAAGTTAACTCTTTATACACCTGCTCATTAATTGTCAATAGCTAGTCCTATCTACTAAACTCTATCAACTGTCTAACTTTGGCTTCATAGCCAATGTCACGCCCCGAAACGGCAGAGTCGTAACAGCCCCACCGTGTAAACCATCCTAAGATAGAAGTTGACCTTACAACCGCTATCTTAGACTTGATCTATACAAGGCGTTCACGACTAACCCGCTTTGAAGTAAACAGTTTGTAATTTAAATAAATCGTTTACCTAAGAAAGTGAGAAAATTTATATATATACACTATAATTTAGTTATTCAATTATTCAAAAATGAAAAATTCTAAAATAAAACAAAACTTAGACCTTAAGAATATATGTTTGTTTTTCAAATATTTTTCCTCACTCCTTAGGATCCAACAGTTGCTAACTTCAAAGTAGTTGTTGCCACTTCTTAGCCAGCACCTGCACGACGTCTATAGGGATGTGAGCAACCACAGCTCAGTAAGTTAGGATGAAGAACTTAAAACTATACTATAAATACAACAAGGTCATCAATCAACTTATTAGGTGCAATGCATGCTCAAGCAAATGCCATCGCATGACATTGTCCGGCCCATCGTGAGATTAGAGAAATTGCACCCACTCTAATTCGGGTTGAGGAGTTGCCGTTAATGCAACAACTCACAACCAAACCCAGGCTTGTGTAATGGAGACCTCGTTCCTTCCGCAACTACCTTCGAACCCTTGTCTTCACCCTTGCCGCGACCTCCTCTCCTGTCACTTAGTTCGACTGAGGATAAAGAATGGACCATTATGCAATCCTACGCTATCCCTTTCGAAAGGGTTGGTATTTGGCCGGAAAGTCCTAAGTTCCCCTAATGGGTTGCCATGTAGGTCCAATTATGATTATAGGTCATATATTTGATTAGGTCCAGTTTAGGGTAATAAATCATTTCATACAAACCATACAATATAGGCTAGAACAACAAACAGAATCATAGCATCACTCATAATCAAGCACATGCACACAATCAACTATCTAACAAGCACAACCAAGAATAATCTCAAGCCTTCAAAATATAGCAACGTATTAATCCTAACTTATCTCGACTCCTCGCTCACTCGCTCGAGGTCTGACTTACTCAGGCCATCGCCAATCATCCCTATAACATAAACGTGGTTTCAGTTTTTCATATAACCGTTATAGGTTCGTTTTATCCTATAACGCTTATTGTTATATTTTGTTTGGGGTTTAATATGCCTAATTATTTAGGTCTTAAGTTTTTTTTACAATTATTCTAGGTTTGGAGTTAAGTTCGGGTTCAGTTTCCGCATCGATTTCTAAATTAAGTTCTTGTTCGATTTCTGAGTATTGTTTAATACTCGAACCATAGAAATTCATTTCAACTCATAATGTAAAATTAATCACATTACTTCTTGATCTCCTAAATACCATCATTACTTCTAATTAGTATTTTGTTCCACCCGGTACACTTAAATCTTTATTAGTGTACCAAATTTACTCTTGATGGGAAAAATTTTTACATCTTTCATATAATTACATAAATTTAAGTTTTCTATCAGTTTTATTATATATCACTATTATTTATATAATATCAATTTTTATCCTAATATTTTCTATTTATTATATTTCCAATAATTATGTATTATGTACTATTACTTATTATGTACATAATATACATATAATAATTTTATCACTCTAATTACTATCTCCCAACATTAATTATCATTTCAAAATGTCTAAATTCATCCTAAATCATATTTTACTACTAATTACCCTAATTTACAAAATTAACTTAACATATACTATTTTTCCCTATTACTCATTTACTACATAATTAACCTAATGATTACATCTAATACCCTAAATACTACAAGTATCATACTCCATCAAATTTCAACATCCTAAAACATATAATTATTCACTAAATCAGTAATTAACCATTTAATTACTTAATTAACCCTAAATTACCCATTTTATGCCTTATTTTAGGGCCTAAAAATTATCTAAAATTTTTTAAAATTAATTTTTGAAAATGGGCTTCATAGCACTGTTATATATCATCTAAGTAGTCTATACAAAAATTTTGGGTTCAAAACTACACTCCTATGATCATTTATTTCCAAACCAAAATATGCTTGGTTTTGCACGATTTCTTAAGGAACATATATTACGGGACATATTTTCATCAAAATAATATTTTTTCTAAAAACTACATACAAAAATATTTTAAAATAACAAAATTCATAATTTTCTAACAATATTTACTATTTTTTACAAAATTACACAAAATCGGGCTGAAAATCGGACTCACCGTTCTACGTAGCTCCAGCCACCGTGGCCTTGTCGGCTGGTCTGGGCGCTACCACCACCGTGTGGTGGTGGTAGCCTTCTACTCCCAACTGCTTGTCTAGTGGGGGTTCCCTTTAAAGGCTCTAATTGTACAGTTTTTCCTATTTTTCCTATTTTTTTTAACCCTAATTTTTCTCTCAATTTTTACCTCTCCCTAATTTTCTCTGATTTTTAACTGTTCAAATGAGCTTCTGAATTTTTCTTGCTATTTATAGGGCTTTGTGGTAATTAATGTGCATTAAATTGGACAAGACATTGTCCAAATCCCTTAATTTTTTTATTTTGTGTTACTCTAATTTAATTAGCTAATTTTTTTTCTTATTTTTCCCAGCTGCCACGACCTAATTCTGGATTATTCCTTATTTTTCTTGATTTTTCCTTAATTAATTATGAACTTTCTTTAAGTATTTCTTATTATTTTAGTACATTTTGCGTATTTTAAGTAATTATGCATATTTCTACATACATGTAAATTCATATATAGTACAAATAAATATTCCTAAATATTATTTAGATCATTTGATGATTTTTAGTATATATATAATTTATCTCTAGTAATTCGTTAATTATCGAAATGCATTTTACGCATTTTCGATAAATAACGAGTTATATACTTAAAATTTGGAATTTTTATATTCTTTTATTTTATTGTTTATTTTCTTAAATTCAAACTTACGGAATCATTTTACTAATATTTCTAGCTTTAGGCTCCCGATTGAAACCTCGAATGGCTAGTTGTAGGGCTTACAGCCAACCCAAGCTAATGCCTCTCAATTGAAGTAAGTGAACTCACTAAATTCCTTTTGAAAAAGTCGGGAGTATCTCTCCTACTGCAATGGAAGGTAAATTTGAAGAAGTAGGTGTGTAGTAAACAAGCAAGCATTCTTGCAACATGCATGCTTTTCCCAAGGCATTTTTTTTGCAATAAAAAGGAAAAAGAATTTAAACTTGATAAAGAGAATAATTCATGCAATATAAAAAATAGCTAATTTAAAAAACTTAATAAAACTCACTTATCATTCCTACTTAATTGCTAGTTTACCCAACTAAGCACCATAAGCAATAATTAAATTAAAAGAAAATTTGTATGGTATAATACCAATTTTACTAAAGTCATAAATTAATGCATTTATAAGGTTGATCAAGTCCAAGTTACATTATCCAAATGACAAAAATACTAGCATTTAACATATAAAAATTCCTCAAATTTTTGCTCAATATAAGAAATTTTTGAAATAACATAACACCATATAATGCTAATTTCTCAAAACATTGATTCATGAAATTAAAAGGCTACTAAGATGTTAATTTGCAATCTTTAATTTACCCTATAATTTTATATCCTTAATTGAAAGCGAATATTAGTATTCATGATTGAAATTTGTTTTCATAGTCTAATTGTGCTACTATCAAATTTCCTAATTCTAACATGAATTTAGGATAGAATTTAGGATATGTGCTTAAAATAAATCCATGTTAATAATTTCTAAAAATTTATGAATTCACTAATTAGACAAAAGTTTCAACCTTCACAAGCTTCAATATTTTCAACATGAGTTATATACATCACACGACATAAATAACTTCAACCACAAATTTCATTAGTTTCCTTCACTTTCTCATACTTTCCTATCACTTCCCTCACTTTCATCTACTTTCCCTCATTTTCTCATCCACCAAACATACACTTTCCATGGAGTTGCTAGCAAATAAGGCATAAAAAGCACGTTTCATTACATTAAAACTCTTATATCACTCCTAGAGATCAAGAACTAAACACATGCATGTAAGGATTAAACCCTCATCAAAATTCAAATTTCTACACAATCTAACCACATCTCTAAGAAAATAATCAAGAAAAGATGATGTACGTACCTTGATTTTGTAGCTTATAGTTTCAAATCATGGGTTTTTTTTTATGATTTAAAGTGTGTGTAAAGAGAGAAATAAAAGAATGTGGGCATGTAGAGAGAGAAAGAGGGTTCAAGAATGAAACTAGATTGTTTTTGCCATAGTCTTTAAATTTTATAAGACCACGAACATGGTCCACAACTATGTAGTTCGGCTATGGTTTGTGTTATGTTTTATTTTCCTTACCTAAGCGCGACCACAAGCATAGTCCTTGCTTATGGACCTCTCTTTCGTGTTTTCTTTTGAAATTCCTCAAAAAATTATTTACAAAGGGAACATATGCAAGGTCTACACTTGTGGACCTTGGCCATGTTCATCCCCAAGCCTTGGATTCGTGCGATTTTGCTTCCCTGGCTTGATTTTTGTAATTGTCTTAGAGAAACTCCAAATTAGGACAAACAAAAATGGATCGAATATCACTTCAATTAGATGACAACTATTGCTCATGCAAGTCAAGAATTGTTCAAGCAGCAAAAACATTAACTGGTAATTCAAAATTCGATACTTGAATTGACTTATGACACAATAACAAATGAACAAAAATGACTAAATTAAAATAGACCAAACCAAATTTTAGCCTGCCTCTCAAAGAGCGCTGTTATTTTATGTCATTAGCTCAAGGGTTAAATCCATCTTAAGTGCAATTCCCTAATTAATACCTATACACTTAATTGATTAAAAATGTACTTAAAAGGAAAATAACAAAAAAAAAAATTTACAAGAAAGATTATTATATAAGTGTTAAAATAATTGGAAATTAGGATTTTTGCTAATTTTAACTAAGTTACTCTTTTAGGTCCCTGACAACAGCGCCAATAACTTGACCGGACGTATACCGCACTAACAAATAAGTACACTTAATTAAGTTATAATAGAGAATAAAACAAACATGAGTCTAAGTGTCAATCCCATAGAGAACTAGTGTGATGAGAACCTAAGTACTAACAGTTTCCTTAAAACTTCTAGTTATCTAACTCTACAATATAAGGATAAAAGTGATTAAATAGGAAAGATGAATAAGGATTGATAAAAAAAAAAAGAACAATAACATAAACAAGAATAACTAAATAACAAAACTAATTAAAACTAAAACTTATTAACATAAATAAGCATGAATCAATTAAAACAAAGAAGACATTATCCTTAGTGAATCGTATTATTTACTCTCTACTTACTTACAATTTTTCAATCTCAATTATTTTTGAATCATTGAGATTCCTAATCCTATTCTTATGGAAATCAGATTCTGAATTAGCCAGAATCATGTCTCCAACTAATTCCTAACCTTGAAACTCTCTCTATCTGCATCACTGCTAAATAGAGCATTGTATGATCGCATTAAGAATTTGGATCCCACTATTAAGTTTCTCTAATTTGGAAAGATTCAACACCTAATCTCTTACCACACTGAAACTCTTCTAATTACACTTGTTTGTTTATTGCAAGACTCATGACTCTATAGTAAAGTCAAACATCAAATTAGCAATCGCAATAAATACTAATTGATGAAATAAGCTTGGTATAATAAGATCATCAAGGAATAAAACCATAGAAAGAAAGAAAAGTTATTGTAAAGAAAATTAGATTTCAATAATGATTCACTAAGAAAGTCAAAAGAAGAAGGACAACATAATAAAAGGAAAAGTGAAAGTAAGTTAAGAGATCCCCAAAAACCTTAGAATAATGATCTATTTATAGAGATGTGGAGCTATATTTAAAAAGAAAGACTTAACAAAATAAAATATTCATTGAATATTACATATCTAAAAATAAAAGATTCATTACAAAAGATTTGCTTGTCAAGAGATGACTACACCCTAGGTACACGACCATCATGGCTGGGCATATACTTATTCTTTGTGCAAAATCTTCAAATTTAAAGAAATTACTCGACAAATGGAATATGATTGGGGACCACAGCCATAGACCCTAGCCATGGTCCTTCTTAGACTTCATTATTTGCTCGATTCTCGTCTAAACTTCCTCCACTTCATTCCAATATCAACACTTTTGCTTTAAATTACTCTAAGAATTACTAAAGACCTTTAAAACTTCATGAAATGCTTCGAAAGTCCTTGAAAATGAAATTTAAACCAATTAAGCTCAAAGTAACACAAAATTCTCTTAATTAACATATAAAATAACAATTGAAAATATATGCTAATTTTGTGTTATCATAGCACATGCCTTATCACACCTTTAAAGTGGGACTTAGCAGCACCTTCAATCTTCATGATTTGGTTAAATACAATCAAGGAGCTATTATATGTGAGCTTCTCTCCTAAGGTTGTCAACTATGATGAGGTCCAACAAAACTATCAAATTTGAGGTTGCTCATATACACATCAATCAAACAATTGAATTGCCTATCACCATCCTTTCTAGCAGCCTTATCATGATTAGCCAAACATGTTTAAGCATAATCCAAAGGAATAAACAAATGGAATAGAAGTGAAGAAAATAAAGGCAAGCAAGCAAACCTACCAACAAGCACCGGCATTAACTTAAGGATTGAGTAAGTCATACAATAATTTTGTTTGCAATGTGAAGATGGTAGGTAATAGGAATCAAGTCCCTAAACCAATGACCAGGATCTGAGTTAGGGGATTGCAAGGTCTTACCCAATGAATCCTAGCTCAAGAACCAATACAGCATGAAGATTCCTACTTAACTCAAGGCTTACTATACCTTTACCTAGTTGAATCTAGAACATTGATCACAACTACGACTATACCTAACTTGACCTTAGGAAGGTTAGATGACTTGATGTTGCAGATGTCCTTATTGTCGAGCCAGTCCAAGACCAAGCAAAGCTACCTGTCCACTTGACCTCACCTCAGTCAGGTTAGCTAATTCGACCATCCTAGAGAATTCTTCATTTTTTAGTTACCACCAAGACCCAAGCATTAAAAGAACCAATCCAAGACTGTCACGTAACTAATAGTGTAGATCCCAATGATGATTATCTAACATATTCCTTTGTCCTTTTCTTCATTTTACCCATTAGGGTTGTGTCCTAGGAATTTCTTTGTACTATTCTTTGTGTTTTCCCTTTTTTTCATTTGCCATTTGCATTAACCTTAATGGCCGGGTGTAACGAATCAAATTGTACATTAGTCATCAACTAGAACCTTCTATTAATAGAATTATCTTTCATTTGGAAAGTATTCTCTTCTGGAAATCCCAACTCTTATCTAACTCTTTTAGCAAAGAGTTACTGTTGAATGACTCTAATGAGTGATTTTGAGTTGGATTAAGTGTTCATTAAACCGTGCGGACTAATTGTAGAGTCATATCTAGTTAGTAACATACAGGTTTTCTAGCTTTTCTCTTTGGTTTGAATACATGGCGATATTCATAGTGTGTCCTTACCTAAAGGCATATCAATAGGACTCCAATTGAATACTTTGTTTCATGGTAACTTGTATTAGTAAGAATAGTAGAAATGAAGAAAAGTGACTTTTTAGTTCTACCAATCGGAAATTAGATCGTGTAAACTAATTGGTGAGTCATATCTAATTGGTAGCATATAAGTTTTCTAGTTTTTCTCTTTTGTTCGAACACATGTTGATATTCCTAGTGTGTCCTTATATCGAGGCGATTCAATAGGACTCCAATTGAATAGTTTGTTTCATGTTGTCTTATACTACTAAGAATAGTGGAAATGAAGAAAAATTAATTCTTAGTTCTACCACTAATAAGCCAAGTTAGGTAGATTGTAGTTATATAAATGGCTTATTTATAAAAAACTAAAATATAATAAAAAATTATATTGAGCTTGATTAAGTCTGCAAGCCATCAAAGTTTTGTATTCTAAAGCATGAGTTTGACTGGAATAATTTTTCGGATGGTTCAAACTCGAGCTCAACTCCACTAGGGCCAAATTAAACTTGAGTAAAAATTGGACCAAGATTAAGTAATTTATAAACCAGCTTGATTCATTTATACTTCTAATTAGGGTGTTAAATGCATCTAGTATTCTAGAGACTAATTTTTAGAATTTGGCTAACGGTGTTCTTATGGTGTTGGCAAAGTCTGCAAAAGGAGAAAGGAGCTGATTGTGCAAAGTAGCTGTTGGCGAGTTGGAAATAGAAAAAGTATTGATTTGGCCAAATCTGTAGGTTTCTAAAGTAAATCGATTTAAATTTTCCTACCGAAATTTCTAGAGTTGATCATTATCAAACAGTGGTTCTATAGATTTCCACCAAGCTACTTGGAACATAGAATTAATGAAAGAACACCCATCAGCAATGGAGATTAGTGCCATTTACGCAATTCCTTTATCAAACAACTATAAGTTAGATAGATTGACCTAGCCATTGGATCGATAAGGTCGGTACACGGTCAAAATAAGGTATCAATGCTTGCTACATGTTTTGGAGATTAAAGCATTAGACCGAACCTCTTCCTCATATCTGGTAAATCCAAAATTGTGGAAGCTTATGCGGTTAGTTAATTGCCAACCAAAAATTAAGCAGCATATGTAGGGAATTTGCATGAATTCTTTAGCACTATATGTTAATTTGGCTAAAAGGAAATGCCACCACTCGATGAGCTACAATTTTTGGAAGAAGGATTGAACGCTTGAGCATCTGTTGGTAGAATGTTGTTGGACTAAAGTTTCTTTGGTTCTCTTGCACTGTGATGTTTCTGATGGAACTAAAATTGAAGGGTTGATCTTGGTTGTATTGGAAGATCAGATGAAAGTAATTGATGGATGGAAATCTTAATGTTAGATTACTTGTTTCACTTTGTGGTATGTGTGGAAACACAGGTGTGAGTGTGCTTCAGAGGAGAACTCCTGATTCTTTTTTGTATTATCTGAAGAGTAAAACCAGCAGTAAAGGAGAAGATGAATTTGCAAATGAAAATGCTGCCTGTTGAAAAACATGTTCTGTTAGTAATGACTGTATGGAGAAGAGCTAAGATAGGAGGAACGAAATCGCTTGTGATGGCTCAATGAACTTGCTGGACAATCGGTTTGGAATTGGAGTGATGGTGGAAGATTCAACAGGTTATTCTCTTGTAGTAGCTCTATCCAAACCTTGCCATAGCATAAATGTGGAACTAATTGAAGCATTGACGGTGAAAGAAGAATTATCCTAAAGCTAAGAGGATAATTAGAGAATCATTAAAGTGGAAAACCGTCTTCCAATATGATATTAAGAAGAGTTACACCAGCTTAAGAGCATTAAAGATATTTCCTTGCCGAGTTTCTTTCTTTATCTCTTTCCTCAAAAAGAGTCGTAAAACCATTAAGTGAGCGATTTAGATTACATCCTAGGATTGTAAGGGGACGAGCTTTGAATGTAGGGAATTGTCTTACCCATCTGCTTCAGCTGTCTTTACTTTTTGCCGTTTTTGATTCATGGCTAACAAACTTGTTTGTGTAAATTTCAACTATTAATGAATGTTTTCTTCAAGAAAAGAAATAAAAAACAAAGAAAGAAAAGAACTGTATTTAGATCACTACATATCCTTCTTTTAGCTTCCATTGAGACAATTTTAGACAACTTACCTCAAATATTTAAATTATCAAAATATAATAAAAAAATTATATATTTTATGTCTTGCAGTTTTTACTAAGGTACAGATATTTCAGAATTTACCACATAATAGAAAATATGATAAAAAATTTCAGTTTCACAATTTGGAAATAGATATCTATAGGTTAAGATGTTGGTAAAATTTCGTACTTTACCTATTCTATACCTACACACCTTTACTTACAGCTGATGGCATATCAAGATTAAATTAAAGCTTCAAAGGTACGAAAGAAGGAAAAAAAAAAAAGAAAGAAAGAAGGAAAAAAAAAAAAGAAAGAAAGAAAGAAAGAAAAAAGTTACAGATGAAGTAAAACTCATCATTTATCATTCATAATCCTTCTATCCATATAAAATAAGACAGTGCGAGGACTAGGGCTTGGTTGGTTTGAAGACAACTGTGGAATGGTTAGCAATATGCAAACTGAATTGTCCTCCTTTCTCAGAAACATCGATCTTGTCCATGCCCGGTGGAACACACATTTCAAAGTTGGTAACAAGTTTGGCAATAACAAGCCCCAAGATAGGGAGTGCCAGGATGATGCCAGGGCAGCTTCTTCTTCCCATTCCAAATGGCAAATACCTGAAGTCCACTTTCCCTCCAGCAACTGCATCTGTATTCTTTTCCTCTGCCAAGAACCTCTCAGGCCTGAACTCCTCAGGATCCTTCCACCACTCGGGGTTGTTTGCCAACCACCAAGCATTCACTACCACCTTGGACTCCTTAGGAACGGTGTAGCCTCCTAGTTTCGCTTCTTCGAGGTTCATGTGGGGTACCAGAAGTGGGATTGGCGTGTGCAGCCTCAGCGTCTCCTTTACTACGGCCTGCAGGTAAGGAAGTAGGTGCAGATTCGACTCAGTGACTTCCTCCACCCCTTTAAAGACCGAAGAGATCTCGTCCCGGATTTTCTTTTGAACCGCTGGATGGTTCACCAGCTCTGCAATTGCCCACTCCATTGACCACAATGTTGTCTCTATTGCTGCAACGTTTATATTTTCCACAATGTACAACACGTTCTCTTCACTGATTTCTCCTTTGTTCTGTGCGTCAATTATGTGGTCTATGGCGCAGCTTATTACGTGCTTATCTCCATTAGCTGCCATTATTTTCCTGGTAAGTTCAAGAAACAAGTAAACAGTTAGAAATAGCTAAAAACTTGAAAGACCAAACAGATTAATTAGTCGTGATTAATTTTGATGTCATGCTTGGAAGCATGGACGATCTACTTAAAACATCTAGCCGATTCCAATCATAAGATGACTGTCCCTAGTAATCAGTAGAGATACCTTCTTCTTTCAACATAGTTGTTGTTGAAAAAGGCAAGGCGTCTCTTCTGCAAGTCTTTGCACTTGTTCAAGTATCCTGTCAAAAAGGGCCTCAGCAATGGAATGAAATCACCGTAATTGTAATCAAAGCTCTGAGCCAGGCGACTCCTTTCGGAGTTGAATTTGGTGGCTTCAATGAACAAGGGGTCTTGCATCGACTCAAACTTAGCATCAAACATCATTCTGTACATGATATTGTAAAGCATCAATTGCAATCGCTTCCTGATCACAAGACCCTTACTCTTCACACTGGGGTCATTCTTCAGGTCCCGAACAACCAGGTCCATCTCCTGCTCCCACATATCACTGTAAGTGTGTACCACCTTGTTGGTGAAGAATGGGAGGGTCATGATTCTGCGCATCTTGCGCCAGTGGTCACCATACACGGTGAACACCATGTCCTGTCCATTCCCAGTGAATATGTCGAAAACAACATTCCTGGGACGGGAACCGAATTCAACGCCTTGAGTATGGAGGACTTGAGTGGTGAGCTCAGGGTCGGAGACCACCACTAGGTTTCTGACTCCAAGTTTGAGTAGGAAAACAGAGCCGTATTTCTTGGCCATTGATGCAAGAAGGCGGTGGTTGAGGTCATTGCCAAATTGGAGCCAGTTTCCAAAAATGGGAATGGCAAGTGGTCCTGGAGGGACCTTCGATGGGCGTCTATTGATAAGTGAGTAGAGCAGATACGTTAACACCATAAGAGCCAGCAGCTGAAGATATTTGGTGGTGCTGGAGGAGGAGAACAGCTCCATTTTTTTCAATACAAGCAGTGTTGATACCGCAAGAGTCCCGAGAAGGAACTTTGTGAAACTGCCCATTTTTTCTTAAAAAAAATGTGCAAGCTCTTATGGTGTTATGTTATCTTTATAATTTGTAGGAGTGTACTTGAAGATGGAGAATAGTGGGAAAGGATATATATAATGAAGGGAGGAAGGGTTGGTGTTAAATGGTTTTGGAGTAATCCATGGGCTCTTTGTACAATCAAGGTAGGAGGATGGATATAGCTGACAGACGCCTTTCTATTTTCAAGTCAAACCTGGTTGTTGGTGAGGTAAAATGGAACCCCTCACCAAATCCAACCCCATTTACACTACTTATAAAATTACTAATTATTTATGTTTAAAGGTTAAATATTGTGTTTACTATTATCTAATCAAATTTCTCTTTCAGATTTTAAATTATGAAATTAAATAAAAGCTCTTGAAATAATAAAACTTATGATATATATATTATTACCCAACAAAAAAAAAATTATTATATGAATATAACTACTATGTTGTTAATTTATTTCCTTTCAAGATGAGATGGGTAATTTCGTAATTTCACATATTGTATCAGAGTAATTCTTTTCTCGTAAACATTATAGATAGATTTGCCACTTTACTTTAAAAAAAAAAAAAAAAGGATAATAAAACTTGCTTACTTGCTGAAGTATTCTTAACTTTGCCGGGAACAGCAATTGCTTCACATATTGTTCAAATATTTTCCTTTTTTTTTTGTTTTTTTGGTCTTTGTTTGTTTGTCATTGGTTTTTTGGAGGTTTTTTCCTGCCAAATGGCAATAAAATAGGTTGTCCGGTGGAGTAGATGAGCAAAGATGCACTCTTTCTTGAATCTTAATTCACTTGAGCGTGTTCCCATCCATCTAGTTTTCTTCTCAAATTTTCCTTGTATTGTATTGTTATATATATGAGATTGGGTGATTGGAGTCGACGAATTAATGTATATAAAATCTACTCACCAACACATATTAGAATTTTCGATATTTATCTGTTAAGTATAACAAGTTAAAAACCCCACTGGGCTCAAATTTTATCCACAGACCAGTTTAAGGTTTTCAATTCTTTATCTATTAATTACAGTCTCATTTACTTTCCTGCCTTAGTCTAAGTAATCCATTATCTCATTTTCACTATCAATAAATTCTACTCTCTCTTTTTTTTGTGCTTTTAATGGATTAAATTAATAGGTAATTCTTTATGCATTGTTCATTGTTTTTTTTTTTTTGTTAAATTTACGGGATATACAACCGAATCAAACTTAACCAAATTACTATTACAATATTTTAGAATTTAAATGAATGGTGGGTTGAAGGGTTATATCAATCTCATTAAAATGAAGTACGGAACATAAAAGTTTCCAATTTTTTATGGTTTAATCCAATGTTCCTAAATTAAAGAATACAATTGGTTCAAAGGGCGATATAGACCAAATATACTAAAAAAAATGAATAAAAAAAAAAGAAAACCAATTGAACCTTTTGAAATTTGTAGATATATATTTTTTTAACAAAAAATAACAGAAATAATGAGATTGCATATTAAAATTAAGAAGCATCATCATTATATATGAATTAGATATAATCAGCTATTTCCTCCATCATTCTTGAAAGGGTTAAAATACAAATTTAATTCTTAACATTTATCGTCTTTTATTTATTTATATTTTTACATGCACTTTCAAATTGGAAGACTTCACTTAACATCTTGTTAATCTTGTTTTGTCAATGTTATAGTTGATGGATGTTCCTTTCGATTTAGCGTTCCTCTCCCACACCCAATATATATACGAAATCGTAGCTTACATAATGAACCGGAAATTTCTTTTGCTTGTTCTCCTTTTCGGCCTCATAATTAGGATCTTGCTAGTAATTTTATAATTGGTGTGGCTATTTCTTTTATTATAATTAGTTCACATCTTTAAAAAATGGTTTTATGGTTTAAATCTTAACTTTATTATTTAAAAAAAGTTCTTAGATTTGAATTTTGTCCATCTCTAAAATATTAATGAATCCACATAAATATAAATTGACTTTGCTATCTCGAGGTATGTAGTGGTTTTTTTTTTTTAAATAATTATGTTATAAGTTAGAGGAGAAAGGATTTAAATTCTAATTTATTCGAGACTAACGATGAATGAAAATATTATTAAATTATAATGTTCTGGAAAAAAGCATATAAAAGTTAAAATACGGTCTGCATAATGTATTTAGCACCAAGAGTTATCCTTAGTGGAATTTAAATGAATAATCCGTGCACATTGTGATTTTAGACCTTATTCATAGGTAAACCTTCTAAGTTTGTACCATAAAAGTTGTAATGACCCTAAATTATGAAAGAAAATGTTAATAAGCGGTATAAGGACACTTGTAAAAAAAGTAAATAAAAAATTGTATTTGCCTTCTCATAATATATGCAATCAGTATTGAAAAACATGATTTTTTTTAAGCTCCTTGTTTTGGTGTGCTAGAAAAAGAAGAACGAGGGGAAGGGTAGAAAATAAGAGCTGGTTTTCTTTTCTTTTTTTTTTCCCTTAAGATTTAAAAATAAAATAAAAAATAAAAAAGCGCTGTGTTGTACCTGTACTTTTCTTGTGTAGGGATTTTATATTATTTTATTCAGTATTTGAACGATGCATTGTATTGAGAAGTCGAAATTTGCTTTTGCTTCTGATTTTGATTTCAATCTATCGAGTATCGAGTTTAATGATTTGCCTAGCGTACCAAGTTTTAAATTAATTTTCTAATCTCGCTTGCGAAAAAGGAATTTCCTCATCCTTTTGTCCCTATCGTTACCGTTTGAGCATTAGCACTTGCAAATTAAATATGAATTAGTAGACGATGCAGCACTCGTATTGTGGATGTAATAGTAATTTTATTTGAAATTATTAAAATATAATGCACCTATAAGATACCTTTTTAAAAAAAATACAAAATAGTTATAGAATTAAAGGTTAATTATTAAAAAAAATATGAAAAAAAAATTCTATATCTACTTTATTAAATTTTAAATTATAAAAAGCTTACTATATAAATGTCTAATGTAATAATTATTTTCCTTAAAAAGTTTGCATTTAATTACATGAGTAAGGAATAGGCTAAGGTTGTAAACAAATTGAATCAAGTCAAGTTAAGTCGAAATGATACAATTTTGAACTTGAACTTAAACTTGAAGTTAAACTTAAACTTAATTGAAAATTATAAATTTTGAGCTCGACTCAAGCTCGGTCAAGTTTAGAATTTTAAGTTCAAACCTTACTCAAAGTGGCACTCAATAAACTTGAGCTTAACTTAATTAAGTTCATTTGAACTCAATTCATTTAAAAAATATATATTCTTCTTTTGATTATAATAATATTAATATTGAAACTTAGTTAATATTAATATTCAACTAAAGTTCAATTAAACTAAATGGGCTTATAAGCTAGTCGAGCCAAACACTATAAAAGTCGAACTCAACTTGATTGACTATTCAAGTAGCCCGAGCTTTAGCTCCAACTTGACTCGATTTTTTTCAAGTAAAACTCTAGTAAATATCCAACTGAACTCGAGTAACTCGCAAGTTATTTGAATTGTTTACACCTCTAGGAATAGGAAAATATCCAAATAAAGTTATATATAAAGAATGTTGAAGAATATCTATAAAGAAAAAGAAATTTATTATGCATTAAATTATTTCCATATAATCTACCTTTTATATTAAATCTTTTGGTATCTCACCCTTTTGAAAAAAAAAACCCGTACATAAATAAAAAAAAAAATCATAATGTTTTTAAATATTCATATTTCCTTTTTTTTTTTCAAATATATTAACATTTCAACCACTCTATTACCTAATGTTAAATAACTCAAAGTTATTGCCTAATCCAATATTTACATGCTACAAAGTACAATCATAAGTAAGAACATCATTAAGTGTTATGTTGTATATCTTGTAAAACAATCATTTACTTTTATGTTGTATAGCAATAATTCGTGTCTTGTGTTATTTTGACTAGATTGAGATTTTGTTGATAATACCTAATCAAATAAATAATCTTAAACAGTCTTTTTATTTATCAAAATAACCAAACTTTTATAATACCCATCAAGCTAATCAAACAAAAATAAAATAATTTTTTATTTACTTTCAACCATCATATAACATAATGATGGAAATTTGAGAAACTTTAGTTCTTTTAGAATCATATTATGCCACACAATCTCTTTAACTATAGAGTTTCAACCACTAAGCATCGGTACATAAAGTAGCGCATATAAATTAAGTTATGACATTTGGATATTAAAATAAAAGGTAGAAGACCTATTGAAGAGAATGAAACGAATATAATTGTGAAGAACTTGCCTCTTTAAAGTTTAAACAATAAAGGGCTTACATTCCAACTAATCACATTGTACAACATACTAATTAATGAAAAATATACTACAATATCAATTACTCAACACTTACCAATTGCATTTCCAATTCATAAATCACATTATATTAATCCATGAACATAAAATCGGCAATTAAGAGAAATGATGATACGGCATGATCATTACATTTCATTCTTAAATTTCACATCATTAAAGTCAACGCTATAACAATTCTTACTAAACCAGGGCATTTGTTCCAAACTGACTCAAAACCAAACCCGAACCCATCAGATCGATTCACGAGTCCATTTTTTGGACTTACTAGTTCAACCAATAGTTTAAAGAGTAGTGAATCAATTCTTTTAAAATAATTAATTTAAAAAATAAAAATAAATTAAGTTTTATGTTTTAAATTAAAATTATTTCAAACCAAAACAAATATTATCTTTAAACCATTTTACAAAATAAATATTAGGATATGCACATAAAGGTTGCAAAAAAGTTTAAAAAATAAAAATAAAAATTAGTTTACATTACTAAGAATGGGATTAGTCTGGTAAAAGTATATATATATCAAATCAAATAAATTATCAAAATTACATTTATTGTTATGTTCATTAAATTTTGTGGATAAGAAATGATTTTTTTTATTTACCTAAAATTGGTTGAAATTTTTAATTTTCATTGTTTTATTTATTTCTTTATTTTTAATTTTTTTTTGCTTTACCTTATTTTTCATTCTTTTCTTCTTTATTATATATATATATATCTATATAATTAAAAACTTTTGGAGGCTTAAATAACTGCTATAATTAAAATTACTATTTTGGCCAACATCAAATATTATTTAATAAAAAAACCAATATTAAAATAATATTATGAAATTATATATAACTTATATCATGGATAAAATTATCTTTTCTTATAATAGTTACATTTAATTTCTTTCTTCCACTCTCTAAAAATGCGCTCCACTTTTTCCTCTCCCACTTTCTTATCTTTTTTTTTTTTTCCAATTTTCAATAAAGCCTCTTTTTTTTTTTTACAATTTCCATGATTTCTTTCATTAATATGATTTTTTAAAAGAAATCATTATAAATTATATTGGTATTAAAATTTGTAATAGTTAATATAAAATATTTTACTATAAATTTAAAATAAATATATAATTTTTTTATTATATGAAAGAAAATTTTACATACATAAAGCAAATGTACCGATAGCTTATTGATTCATAAATTATGGAGCCCATAGATCTTCCCGGCTAACTTAACTTGGTTGGACTAGTCAACTCGACGGTTTGGTCATGCGGTTCCAATCCGTGCAGTTGCGTCCATTTCACGTCTTGGACTTGGCGGGATTGTTTCGGCTGTGTCTAGGTCTAATTTTAACAATTTATTAGTCTGTTTTTATTGGATTTGAATGTCTAAACAGAAGGCTATTGCATATTCTGTCCTCCACCGATGGTGAATTCTATACTTCTCCATCTCCTCCTTTAAATATAAATTTGAATGTCACCGTATATTTGCCCTAAAACAAAACACCCTGCACCTGTAGAAACACATAAAAATGAAGGTCGTTATATTAAGAGTTTCAATTAAAAAATAAAGGGAAAGAGAATATAGGAAAACAAATGGAGAATGGTATTTTGCTCTATTCTCAGCCATTTTTACATTAATCACCATCACTTTGTTATGCAAAAATTTATTATATATGAACTGATATAGAAAGCAAGAGAAGTAAGAAGAAACTTACTTTCTGATCCCGCTGAAAAATTCTTATTAAGCACAAATACATAGGAGCTAGTAATTTGAAGAGAATTAATACCTGAAAAGATACACTCTTATTATCCTAAGTCCTCTATTTCACCATACAATGACAGTAAATCCTCCTCAAGATTTTGTGTTATGAATACAGTTAATTCAACTGCAAAGTTGAAACCAACCAAACCCATTCATGTTCATGTACCATGTCCCTGTTAAGACACTAAGTTATAAATATTTAACCAAGATGAATTAAAACTGGATATGCAAAGTGATAAGATAAAATTATAAAGGTATGCATAGCAAAAAATATGTGGAAACTCAGTTATTGTAATAAATCTTATTATAAATTTAAAACAACATTATAACAAAAAGATCACAATATGAAATAATACGGCACATGACAAATGGTCAATAGGGAACATAATACGGATGGAGTTCAGAATGCCTAAAATGAAAATGAAAGGCAAAATACGGTGGAAATGGCTTGAAAACTTTTTATAACGCACAGTCAATCCTCCAAGTAACACAATTGATATGTTTAATAACCAAATTAGAAACAATGGGAAAATGCCAAGAGGAGTGGTCAATGGAAACAAATAAAGAATAATAAATAATAATATAGAAAGATCAATATTATGTAATAAGCAAATTGGCTCACTGACTCTGTGATTGAGTTTGGCCACGGCGCGAATCTACTCCTCAAGAGGAAAATCGGCTTTGTGAGAGCTACGATCGGCTGTGGTTACTTCCATTGCAGGTCTACTGAACCATCCTCCTCTGCACTCTCACTTCCTTTTCCTTTCATATCTATATCCTGACCACTTATAATCAGTAACAGCACCAAATAACAATACATATTGTATAAAAACAAACATGAACCCACAGCTTAAAATCTAACAGCTACGTAGAATTAGCCCCGAAGACATAAATTCAAGATGAACAGATTAAAATATCAAAAGAAGAAGGAAATATTTAAAAAAAAAATGCAATATATTTAACATTAAAAAGACAATGACTTTCAAATTAAAAACTCACCTTTGTAGCCACACAACTTGCCTACACATGCATAGTTTTGTAACATTAGTTTCCTTCTACTGCAAGCACAATAAATGATAAAAGTCCTACATGTAGTTGTAATGCTTAAAAAACATAATTGTGCTTTTGTTTTTTTTTTTTGCTTTTGATTTTCATTTCTTGGCACTTCCTTTTCTTCTATGCAATTCCCTAAATTCCAGATTTTCCTTTCCTCCAAACATTCCAAATGTGTAGAAAATCACATTAACAAACCTAAAAGACAAATTCCACTCTCAGCGAAGTAATGATTGCATGACTTAAAGAACCTTTGTCACCTCATTCTCACTTTCTCTCTCTCTCCTCCCTTTAATTATTCATAAACCCAAACATTTCTCTAATCGCGCAATTTGAGCAATTTGAACAGAGCTATCAATCGATCTTAAGAAAGTGTTAGAAGATGTCATTACATGCAGATCTAAACCCTTAAATCACATTTGAATAATTAATAATTGAAGATTTTGAGAAGGAAAAATGAAAAAGAAAAAGGATAATCTTGTAGTAGTCGTCAACTTGCTCTTCTGCTTTAACAATCCTTACTCCTATGAACCACAGTACAAAATGAATTCCAACAAAAAACAAATACCAACCCATATCATAAAATCACGTCCTAATAACTAATATCCATGAAAGTTAAGATTTTGAGAAAGGAAAAAAAAAAAAAAGACAAAACTTGTAATATTCATTGAAGAAAGCTTTTGGGTGCAGAAAGGTTGCCAAGTGGGGTTATTGTTAGCGTTGGCGTCATCTCTTTGTGTTGTTATTGTCAGTTAATCAAAAGTAGAAGACGAGTTAGAATCACATTTGAATAATTAATAAGTTAAGATTTTGAGGGAAAAAAATGAAAAAGAAATGGACAACCTTGTAGTAATCATCGGGCTCTTCCTCTTCCATTTTTTCTTGTCCCATCTTTTAAACTGTTTTTTCCTCCGTGCGCTGTTCCAAAACATATATTCAAATTACTATCTTTTGTACAGTTTTCTTAGGGATTTGTATCGAAAGAAAGGGAGGGTTGAGGAGTGAGTTTGGTGGGGAGAGAGATAGAGAGAGAGAGTAACGTAACTTAAGAGTTAAGTTATCGTAAGATCTTAATGTAATTAGTAAGGATGAGTCATTCGAACTATCAAAGAAAATATGAGATTAATCGTTCAAAAATTCCAATAGTTTTGTAAAGATATAACACATCGAAAAGTATTACATAACTTAACTCTCGCTTAGTATTATGCATAAGTGAAAACTAAGATTCACTTATCATTAACTTCAATCTACTAATAAAATTAGATAAGAGTGTGAAAAATATACTCGAAGAGAGTTTCTCGCAAGAATACAGGAAAATATTCATTAATAGTAAGATAAAGATGATTCTGACTACAAATAATGGAGGCTATTTATAGTAAGCCTTTAAGGTTATAAAGAAACATGTGAAATTACAAAAAGTGTAATATAAGGTAAGGAAACCTAGTACAATGCTAAAAAGGGTAAATAGGATAAAAGACAAAAAAAGAAATATAATACAAATATCAGAAAAAGTTAAGATAGGTGATACATTGCTATTGAATCCATACCAAAGGTACCGAGGTACTGGAGCCAAGCTGTTTAGATACGAGAACAGTTCAGTAGAGAAGAATTCGGAGGTCAAAATCAAGGACCTTGGCACTAGATAGCTCGACCATGCTAAGAAGGATTGGGAGCTGGCATTTGTGCTAACAGTAGAGCGGAGTGGGGTGCATCTAAGCTAACTACATAAAGAGTTCAATAGCAAGCCTTCATGATACTAGAGTTCGTCCTAACTGAGTTAAGAGTACTATGTCCTTCTTACTAGACCTTGTAGACTCTTAAGGCAAGCTTAGGTGAGAGATCCTAAGGTTGACAGTTCATTAACTCTTCAAGATTGTCAAAGATTTGCCCTCAAATCTAATTCAAGCTCCTCTTCGGGTACATATGGCATCAAATCTACAACACTGAGGTTGGTGACACTCCATATCCTTCTGGTAACTCCAACTCATAGGCATTGTCGTTGATCCGTCAAAGGACTCTGAATGGGCCATTTGATCTAAGTGATAACTTGTTGGTCCTCTTGGCATGAAACCTTTCTTTACTAAGGTGAATCCAAACTACATCTCTAAGGTTGAATTCAATGCTTTTCTAACCTCTGTTGCCTTGCTCTTGCTATCAAGCCACTATCTTGGTTAGTTGCTTAGTGACCTTCTTGTGTAATCTTTAGAACTCTTCAGCTCACTGCAACATAGATTGGCTTTCTCTTTAGGAATTTAAGGCTAGTGATCATGTCTAAGGGTAAATTTAGATTGAGCCCATAGACAACCTCGAAGGGTGATTTTCCTATCGAACTGTAGGAAGAGTGATTGTAGGCAAATTCAACAACTAACAGACATAGATCTCAATTACATAAGTTCTTTCCAGCAGTAGTTCGAAGTAGATTTCCAACTGTTCTATTCACAACTTTGGTCTGGCCATTTGTCTAAGGATGATAGGAAGTATTGAACATCAATTTAGCATCAAGGTTCTTTTATAAGGTCTACCAAAAGAAACTTGTGAACTTTGGATCTCAATAAAAAAACATTGCTTCTAAGGACTCCATGAAGCTACACGATCTCCTGCAAAAAGAGGTTAGTAATATATAAAGCATCATCAATCTTGTGGTAGGTAATAAAATGGCTCGTTTTACCAAACCAATCGACTACCACCATAATAGAGTCATGTTTCTAAGCTATTCAGGGTAGTCCAACTATGAAATATATGCTTAAGTCGATCCAAGGCTGCTATAGGTAAAGGTGTATACTCCCTACATGATTCTTTCCTATGCTAACACACCTCATGCCTTCTCAAGAACCTTGTAAATATCCTTCATCATCTTAAGCTAATAAAAATGCTCTTTAACAACACATGCGTCCTCTTGTCTCCAAAATGACTAACTAAGCCTCTAGCATGAGCTTCCTAAAGTAGTAGTTCTTTGGCTAAGCTACTCGACATACACATACATCCACCCTTCATCAGATACCCTTAGTTTACATAGAAACCATCCATGACACCTCTATACATGCATTTGACCACTATGGGTCCAAAGTAACAATCTTACTCATGCTAATCAAGAAGAGTACCAAATCCTAGTACTCATGCTTGTAGAGTCGTAATCAGCACATGTTGACATGATAAGGCATCAACCACATTATTAGAATCCCCTTTCTTATACTTAATTACATAGTGGAAAGTTTCCAAAATTTCTACCCATTTGGCATAACATCAAGAGAGCTTTTGTTAACTTCGCAAGTGTTTAAGGAACTCATGATCTGTGTAGATAATGAATTCTTGAGGTAACAGATAATGCTACCAATTTCGAAGAGTTCGAATAAAAGCATAGAACTCTTTGTCATATATTAAATAGTTCAAAGTGGCACCATTGAACTTTTTGCTAAAGTACGTGACAGGTCAACACTCTTACATGAAGACTACACCGATGCCAACTCTTAAGGCGTTACACTCCAATTCAAAAACCTTGTCAAAATCAAGCAATGCAAGAATAGGGGCAAAAGTTACTTAGACTTTATCTCTTTAAAACTCTTCTAAGCCTTGTCCGACCATTTAAACTCTAAATTCTTCCCAATCAGCTCGATTAAAGATGATTCTATAAAGTTAAAGTTCTGGATAAACAACCAATAAAATAAAGCTGGACTACAAAAGCTTCTAACATCTACTACATAGGTCAGCGTAGGCTAATCAAGTATTACTTAAACTTTCACATCATTAACTTGGATACCTCCATCAGATACAACATATCTGAGGAACACAACCTCACTTTGACAGAACACACATTTCTTCAAGTTGCCGAACAAGTGTTCAGCTAGGGCGTCAGGGTCTTCTTGAAATTCCTCTAACAAATGCCTAACATTTATCTTTTCTTCTCCTTCACTTGCACTCTCCACCTCAATAAATGGGGTCTCACCCTTTATGGTCATTACACATCGATTTGGACATTAGTTAGCAATATGTCCATAGCAAAGACATTTGAAACATTTAATTTTCTTGGTCTTCCATCTTAAGCTCTGACCTTGGTCCTTCCTGACCTCAAGCTCATCGGCCTTAGCTTTACCTTAGCCATCTTTAGGTCTGCTTGAACCTTGATCACGTTGGTCTACTTTGGAACCATAAGGAGCTTGGCCTTATCTAAGCCAGCTCAACATGCCAAGTCGAGTGGCTTGAGCTCAACTGAGTTGAGTTCATCTCTATCGTTCTACTCGCTGAGTAACTTATATTGTCTAGTCTAAAGTTCCTATCCTCTATACTTCCACTATGTTTCCAATCTCAAGTCACAAACCAAATATGAATTTCATGATGGTTCACGCTTTTAGCTCATCAACATCACAACGAATCATTAATAACTAAAACTCATGAACATACTCATCTACAAATCGACGACCTTGCTTGAGCTCTTGAAGATGTTGGAAAGTGTTTTGCTCATAGTGTTCAGAGACAACTCTATTCCTTAAGAGCCTCTTCGTTTCATTCCAAGTTCAGATCTCATGTCATGCTTGCCGATACGCAATCTATAATTTCTTCCACCACATTACTACATATTTAGAAAATTTTAAAGCAACTACAACTTTTCAAATAACATCCTCATAGTCATAAAAGTCAAAAATTTTCTCTACCTTCTCTTCCTAGTTCATATACTCATCATTGCTTTCTGTTCTAAAGAAGCTTGGAATTTGTACTTTAATGTTTTTGGTTCCTTGTGGAGCTCGAAGCTCTCACTCATCAAATTCATGAAACTGTTCATCCTCTTCTTCTTCTTCAACTTCCTTCAACTCAAGTCTCTATTGAGTGAGTCCTTTAGCTCAGTTAGGTTGTGCTTGTGGTGCATCCATAACATTAGGAGCTTAGATTTCTATACCCTATCCTCTTGGTCTACCTGGCATGCCTCAACCATACTCAGCATTTCTATTTTGAGGTCACGCATCTAAGAACCTTTGTATAGTCATAGCTGATAGGAATTAGATTACTAAACCCTTGACCCAAGCCCAAGCCCAAGCCCAAGCCCAAGCCCAAGCCCAAAGGTTGGAAAGTATGGCCAGGCAAATTCTCCCCTTATAACCTACCATTAAGGACTCTGAGCTACTGCAATCTACTAACCTAATGCCCTAGCTAAGCCAAACCCTCTCATATTGGTTAACTATCTCTGGCTACCGATTAAAGTTACACTCGAGCAATAGCTCAGCAGATCTAACCACCCACCCAACTGACTTGAATTCGAGCAATATTAAATGTGTTTGAGGTGAATTCACCTCGGAAGAATTATCTGCTCAACTCAACATAGCCGACTTACGACTCCTACTCGATACCACGATTTTGCAGATACCAAACTAATCATACATAATTATCTTTTTTGCTAGAAAGCCATCCATCCACAAAGAGCCACATGTCCAAGCAACTATGTAACAGAATCCTCCGTACAAGATACTCATTTTTGTTGTATTTTGAATTGTATCCTTATAGTTCCTTGTACATTTCTTCTTTTAGATACTATCCTTTTTAGTCTTTTCCATTTTGGGTAGGATACCCTAATGTTTCAAGTATAAATACCCCATTGTAATGTAGCCACAAGCATCATCTTATATCTAATATTGAATATAAACCTCCGTGAACATTACTCTCCGCTTGTTTGCTTACTCCACTCTTATCCTAACCCTTAATCAAGGTTAGGTAGAAAGGACCCTCATTAGATCAGCTCGTGTATCATATCGAGTTGAGCCGTAAGTCCTCAGAAGTTTTATGGCACGTCATATCCTTAGAGCTGTTTATAGGTTTGCTTATTTTACTTTTCATGTTTTCGTACGATTCCCATTTCATTCTTCAAGCTTTCTGCCAGCTTGGATCCACCTTAGCTACCGTCCTTGTCAGTCCTTGGACCCAGTTCACATCATCTTGGTATCAAAGTAAAGGTTTCATTTGAGTAAGTTATATTTGAACTTTCTTGTGAGTAGTAATTGTTGTGGTAATGTGTTATGGTTTCCTGGAAGTTAGCTGTAAGTGTTGGAGTGAATAGTAAGAGTAGTAGTTTGTTTTGGTTATATACTCTATTTTGCCCTATTTTGAACGTATGAAAACAAAGAAAGTTTCAGTTGAGTTTGTTGTTCATTAGTATAGTGTTATGTTTATAGATTAATTAAGCATTTGTGTAGAAGAGTGTAAGTGTTGTTCAATTTGGAGAAATAGTATCTATTGTTTCCCAAATTCGAAGTTTATAACTACATTTTGTCAAAAGAATGATAGATCCTAGTGTCAATGCTGATATTGGAGATGACAATGGTGGTGTTGTTCACCATAGACAACAACCCTAGGGCACCCTTAGGAGTATAGATGAACTACTTAATGAGATGGCTAACCAGTTGGCTGATTTGACTAGAGCTGCTTATGCAATGGTTTAACGACCTATTATGGTTGTACAGAACACTCTACAAGCCACTCGACCTATTAAAGAATAGATCCTGGCTCAACGAGTTCAAGGTGGAGGAGTAGGACGACTAGTACAAAGAAGGATCAATTTTGGTGATATAGATAATGAAGAAGAAGAAGAGTATAATGAGGAAGAAAAGCAAGCTAGAGCACCTTAAGCTACCGACCATGTAAAGCTTCAAATTCTAAGTTTTAATGGTTCTAAGAGTACAGATGATTATCTAGATTGGGAGGAGAAGGTTGAGCATGTTTTTTATTATTACCAATACAGGTACTAAGAGAAAGTGAGGACTATTGTTGTTAAGTTCTCAACTTATACTGCAATGTGGTGGAAGAACTTCTAACTTATGAGGAGACGAGAAGAATTTAGAGAAGTTAATACTTAGCTTAAGATGAAGAAGATCCCCAGAAATAAGTTCGTACCGAACACTTTTGCTTAACTTCAAGAGCTAAGGTAAGGAAGCCAAATTGTTGATGAATATGTTCGAGAATTCCAGATACTTATGATTCACTGTGAAGTGGATGAGCCATCGGCCCGAATAGTATCTAGATTTCTTACTAAGTTAAGAAGCGCTATTAGAGATATTGTAGAAATTCAGTAATTCAATACATTGGACGAGGCTATAAGAATAGCCCAGCAAATGGAGAGGTAGAGATGGAATAGGCCAAACCGACCTCCAATGATCCAACCAGTACAACTAAGCCGACCCCCTTAAAGAAGTGTCCAAGCTCAACAAAGTACGTAATCAAGTAGGCAAATAAATGTCAAAGCCAAACAGAAGGGCAAACCTCATGGTGACATGCCGACGAGAACATATGAGAAGGGATAAGGATTTGGAAGGAAGACAAGCCAGATCATGTGCTTTAAGTGTCAAGGGTTTGTGCAGATGGCTGCTTAGTGTCTGAATCGAAGGCCCATGATTATTAGATGAGATGTCCCGAAGATTGAAGTAGATAGCACAGATGAGGAACCAGAGGAAGAGAAAGAAGTGGAAGAAGAGATTGATGTTAATGCTGACTTGATTGAAGAGGATGTGTTTGTAGAAAACTTGGATAAGTTAACTCTAGTTGTTTGATGCGTAATGAGTTTGGAATGCTCTAACAAAGAGGAGTTGAGAGAGAACTTATTCTGCATCACTTACAAGATAAATGAGCAGGTTTGTGTACTCATAATGGATAGTGGGAGCTATACCAATGTAGCATTCGCTAACCTGACTAAGAAGCTCAAGTTGCCGACTATCACACATCTGAAATAGTACAAGTTGCATTGGTTAAATGAGAAGGGAGCACTACATGTCACTCAGTAAATCTTATTACCAATCTCTATTGAAAATTATTCTGATGACATTCTCTATGACGTGCTGCCCATGTATGCATCTTATATACTGCTCAACCGATCATGGTTTTTTGATAGAAGAGTTATACATGATGGATTTAGAAACACCTATATGTTCAAGAAAGATGGGAAGAAGTTACACTGAACCCTATGATGCCTAGTCAAGTTAGGAATTTGCAAGCTAAACTTGCTCAAGGATTAAAGAAGGCTTTGATGTTAAGTAGAGTTGAACTCCAAGAGGCTATTAAAGCCGACGCGCCAACCTTTCTATTGATCAAGCGATTACTAAAGCTAAAGGAGTGGGGTGAACTACCTTTGGAAGTCAGAGAACTATTAGATGAATATGCCAACCTGTTTCCAAAATAGCTACCCAAAGGCTTGCCCCCATTCAGAGGCATTGAAAAATATATTAACTTGATACCCAACGTTACCCTACCAAACAAACTAACTAATCGAATGAACCATGAACAAGCTGCTGAACTTCAGAGACAAGTCAATGAACTATTGGAGAAGGGGTATGTAAGGGAGTCTTAGCCCCTATGCTGTACCTGCACTGCTTATGCCAAAGAAGGATGGAACCTAGCATATGTGTGTAGATAACAAAGCTATCAACAAGATTACGATCAAGTACAAATACCATATCCCAAGGCTGGACAATATATTGGATGAACTGAATGGTGCAAGAGTATTTGGCAAGGTTGATCTAAAGTCCGAATACCACCAAATTCAACTGAGATAAGGGGATGAATGGAAAACTGCTTTTAAGACCCAACATGGCCTGTATGAGTGGAGGGTCATGCTTTTCGGATTATCAAATGCCCTTAGCACTTTTGTGAGGCTAATGAATCACATTTTGAGAGATTTGATCGAAAAATTTGTCCTCATCGTCTACTTTGATGACATCCTTATCTATAATGTCAACCTGACAATGCATACTGATCACCTCTGAGTTGTTTTCGATGTCCTCTAAGTAAAAAGGTTGTTGCGAAACCTAAATAAATGTTGTTTCTACTATAAAGAAGTGGTCTTCCTAGGGTATGTGGTTGGTAGAAGAGGGTTGAGAGTAGATGAAGAGAAAGTACGAGCTGTTGTCGAGTAGCCAACCCTAACCCTAACCCTAACCTCTTATGCCGATGTGAGAAGTTTTCATGGATTGGCATCGTTCTACCAACAATTTATCCAAGGATTCAATACCATCGTAATGCCTCTAACTAAGTTGACAAAGAAGAACATTAAGTTCAAGTGGGGAGAGAAAAAGGAGAGGAAATTTGCCAAGGTAAAAGCGAGGTTGACCTCTACCCCTGTCTTGGCTTTACCAGACTTTGACAAAGTATTTTAGCTTGAGTGCGAAGTGTCAGGTGTCAGCATCGAAGCTATGTTGATGCAAGAAGGCCGACCTATCGCTTATCATAATGAGAAGCTTATAGGAGTGCAATTAAACTATTCTGTTTAAGAAAAAATAAATGGATAACAAGAAGTAAGCAAAAGAAAAAAAAAAAAGAAACCATTAGTACAAAACACCAAACTTTAACCTAATATATCAAAGCATGTTTACTATCCATTGGTGAATCTTGCCAAAATGTCATATTTTTGCCAAACTTTTGCATACTAGAATTTGTCATTCTCTTTAAACTCAATTTTTGCTTAATTTCAAAATGGATCGAATAAGTCCCTATTATCTAAAGCATTCTTAGTATAAATTTGGATAAGGTACATCACAATAAATTTATCAAAATAGCATAGTTTAATGCCATAAAATTTGTGGTCATAATGTTTCTTAAACAAATTATCCTATTAAGATGAAGACTTTTTATATACTAAAAAATTTTTAAAAACATACCATCCAAAATCAAAATATATGGCATCTATTGACATATGTTATAATTCATGTGATTTATTTGTGGTCAAGACAAAGAATAAGGGAACCTCCATTAAGATGCTCACCTAATTAAAAAATAGTTGATTAAAAAGATCTTCACATAGCCATCTTGACAAAAGGAGTTTTCAATTGTTTACATGGTATAAGTACTAGTCCTAAACAAATTTTAGATTAACTTACAATTTTATAAAAGTAATGCTAAGCAAAAGTCAAGGTTACAATGACAAATATAAGTGTCTGCCTAGAAATGGAAAATTAACAACTGGAGGTTCACAGCAAGCTTGTCTAGTACCATAAGGGACTCAAAAATCACAATATACAAGGCATTACTTTGTGATAATCTCTAAGATATTTCTTAAGGAATTTTCTACCTCCAAAGATAATGCTACCATAAGATGATATATAAACATTATCAAAAACAATAGTGATAAAGAATAAATTTATAAATAATAATTTAAATGGGAGGATAGAAATAAATCAAACCCATAGAAACATGAAAAATCCCAACTCTTTAAGAAAGAAAGAAAAAAAAAAAGACAACTCGACTAATGGATGCTTATTGTTACCACTATTCCTAAGGATGAGATGAGTATAATCTTCCCAAATTAAAGCTAATGGGCCTTTCCATCTACAAATTGAAGCATTTAAAAATAATTAAAAGGTATTACTTGATCTAAGAAACAACCTTTCCGTTGGTGAAAGATAAAGAAAACAATTGACAAGTGTTATGGTTGTGTCATACTACATGAGTTTGTCCTTTTCGATGTAAGTCTATAGTATAGTCAATATTATTACCTATATAAAAAGAAGCAAAGCATGGTAGATAATGCATCAAAATAATTTGAACTAATACACATATCCTTAAGTAAAAAGATGGCTAAACATTAAGGTTCGTACTACCTTAGAGTGATAACAAAAATTTACCCTATGCATAACTATATATCAAACTTCAAAGAACAAATCTTCATGATGATAAAATTCACATTTCTCGCCAAATCTAGGTCTAGTTCCACTAATTTGTAACCATTCACTAGATATAGCTCACGAGGGCTCCACAAAGAAATATGAATTCATAATCAAATGCTTTAAGCAAATATAAAAAGGGAATAAAAAATTCTATACAAGAGTTCTATTAATAAAAAGCACAAGACACCTACTTAAGGAGTACAATAATGAGACGAAGTGTAGTAAAATCGATAAAGTAGCTCTACACTTACTATAGATAGAGAGCACACTAACAATGAACCTTACTTATTAGGATCACTATATCAAAAAATAAAAGGCTAAACTTGAATATTTAGAGCAATAAGACCGACAAGTGCAATGACGGTATCTATAAACTTAATACAAAAGCACATATGAGATAGTATGGTGAAAGGCCACTTGTTGAATCACCATTTCCAGTGCTTCTTCTAAGATAAATCAACTCCATCTATAACTTCACTCTTTATTTAGCCTAACAAGACATTTAAAATCTAATAGAGTGAATTTATAATGAATATTTCAACAAAATCAATAGATTAATTAGCAAAAAAAAAAACGATTGAAATGAAAATTAAATTGAACTATAAGTCAATAATGGACGGTATAGTGGAATGCTATCATGTTAAGCTTTAATTTTCATATTTTAATCAAGTTTTTGTCTTATTTGCAACAAATAATGACCAAACAATGAAACCCAATTATCAAGTACAATGGATTTATCCTAAACCCTGTTTTCTAAAACCCTAAATATCCTAATCATTTCCATAGTAAATCAAGGATAACTAAACCTAAATAAATAAATACAACAACAACAAAAGAAACCAATAAATTTAGGCTATTATATAAGATTATTTTAACAAAAAAAAAAAGCGATAAACAGACACTTAGAGACAATATACCAGATGGCATAACAACCACATCTGGTAAAGAGAAGGCCAGAAACAAAGCTCTTGGTGATGAAACTAGTGAAGTAATATAAGGCAAACGCACAATTTAAAAAAAAAAAAAGCAATTACAAAGAAGAAAGAAGAAGACCAAAGGAGGAAGAAAATAGAGAAAGTAACAGATAAATTAAACGTGGGTTACTGAAAAAAATAAAGAAGGGAATTAGGGGTCCTTAGCAATAAATTTAAGATAAAGTTTTTTTCCCCTTTTAATTTCTTTCTTTTTTTGCTAACTCTTTAAAATTCTTCTTAATTGTTTATTAATGTATAAATAAGATACTTGTAAACAAATGTGTAAACCTTTAGGGAAAAAATAAATCACCTTGTAAATCTTTGAGAAAAAAAAAATTATGTATACCTTTGGCTAAATAAAAGGTGCATATCATAATCCATTTTTCCTAAAGTAATATAAAATCTTGACTTAAATAGGTATTTGGTGATATGAACAAATCAAATATGATACAACATATGATACATGATGAGATAATATAATTTCTAGTTCATATATTTCGATAATAACTAGTTAATAATAACAAAATTCAATTGACATATTAGGCATATAAATAAATTTAAATTTATAATTACTTTTCTCTTTTTTTAGTAATGACACGTCTTTTTTTTTTTCTAATTAACGATTACTAGATAAGAATGCACTCACAAGTGTACTATATACAATACTACATCATGCATACTTAGTTTTACAATATGAAATATATGTTACATAAATAGTATATCTTACTTCAAGTACATATTTAAACTAGTTAAAGCCTTAATGCTTTGCACAAATTCAGTTTTTAATATATATTTATTTTAAAATAAATTTACTTAAAATATTTTCATAATTAACATGTTATTAATTCATATTTATATTTTAAATATCAAAAACTCAAATGTGGTTATAATGCAAGTACTTTTTTCTTCTAACCAACAAAATTTCTCTCTTTCTGACTATATGTGTCCCATCTATCTACCTCATTAGAATATTTTTAAGAGTTTAAGTATGGAGTAATTATCACATATTAAAGGATTAAATTAACATGATCTCATATAAGAGGATAAATATTGAAGATATGAATCTAAGATTTAATAAAGCATGGTAGCTTGATAATGAAGAAATATTACAATCAGGTTGTATAAAAAATTAATTTAACCATATCTTAAATTACACTCTTTCTCTTTTCTTTTCTTTTCTTTTTAGCTAACTACAACTTCCACTTTAGTATATTATAATATGATTTATACAAATATGTCACAAACATATAAGAAGAATATTGTATTAATAAATATTTTTTGGCAAGAAAATTTAATAAATATTAATATTTTATGAGATAATACTATATATTAGAGGTAAGTAGATTATTTATATAAATGTGTACAAATGCTGCTCGAAATTATAATTTAGCTCCATTAGAAAGCTTGTGAATTAGGCTTTACACCACCATACCAAAGGTATTAAGTTTAGGTATTTAGTAAATAAATAAAATACCCTTAGTATACTCATACTACATAACTTTTGGCACATTTGCTCTAAAATTATAAATGGCATATCATTGAACTCATAGGAAAATTTTTTTACCCGTAATTTGAAAAACCAGTGTTGAGGTACACATCAATTAGTGTATGTAACCCCTATTTGGAATTTACAAAATACACGAGCACTTGAAAACTATGAAACTAATGGCATTATAAGTTAATCAAAATATAGAGGCTTTGTGGAAAAATAGTTAATCTAACAATAGTTAGATCAAATTAGTGATTTAAAAGTAAAAAAATAGGAAAACAAGTAAAAGTAAGTGAACAATTTAGATTTAAGTTGACCACATAAGTGTTTTAGTCAACAAAATGTAAAACCTGATTAACCCAAATTGGGATAATGGAAATTTGATCGATTGAGTGAATGGTCAAGTCGAACAAATGGGATTAAAGAGGAAATTGGCCAATTGACTTGTAAATTAGATTGACTAAGTTCCTTCTATAAGAATCTTGGTCGGTTTATTTTAAGCCTAATCAACCAATTTGAGTGAAATTGTAGCTTAAAATATTATTTACATTTGACCCAAGCCCTCTTCTTGGGGTCAATGCACATTAAGAAAGAGAAACTTTGGTATCACTTTCTAATAAAGATAAGAAAGTTTAGGTAGCATTTGGTTGTGCAATTTTTATGATGCTGGATTAGACAAAAAAATTTGTCTCATGTTTAGTTTATAAATTTGCTTAATGACTAGACAAAAATTAGGATGAACCAGACAAAATTAGGTATTTTGTTCCATTTAAACCACGGTACAAGAATGAAATTCACTGGACAAAAATAAAAAATATTTTATATTTTAAAAAATATTGCTTCATGTTATAATATTAAGTTAATGAATGTTATTAAATATTACAAAAATTATTTATTTTATAATATAAATAATAATTTTTTTAATATAAATTTTGTATCCAATACTATACAAATCAAACATGGTATAATAAGCTTATACTGTTCAGTCTTCTTTGTATTTATCCTATTCAATTCTCTTTGTTCAGTCTAATCTTTACAACCAAACGCTACCTTAGTTCACTTTATAGTCTTGATTAATAACCTTCAACTCCTAGCTACTATGTCTTGTATAAGACAATAAGACTAACAAAGAAAAATATGATCTTAGTTTACAACATTTGATTATTTTTCTAAATGAATCTTAAATCTTTTTTTTTTTTGAAAAAGTACAAAATAATCCTTAATGCTTACTTGTATATATAGACTAATCTTTAATTTTTCATTTAGTCCATTCTAATCCTTGATGTTTTCAAAGATTTACAAAAAAAAAAAAGCCCATCTGTTAGTTTTGCCTTAATATGGACACATGGCAAAATCCAATTCATTCGAATAAATAACGTAATTAAATAAACCAATAATACATATAGTGTACAACTAAAATGCATAAAAATAATAAGAAATACAAAAAAAGAAAAGAACATAAAAAATCTTTAAAATAGATATAAAAATTTGAAGAATAATACATACATATTATTTCATAATATATATTTATATACATGTATATATAATAATATCTAATTTAAAATAAATTTATATAAATTAAGAAAAACAAAAAAAAAATCAAAATCTTACCACCCAATATAGGGGGATCAGTAGCTTTCTTTGGGGGGTCAAAGGGGAGGGTAGGTCGTACAACCACCCATAGGAGGGCATCGACAAACCCCTACATGTAAGTGACTAGATTTCGTCCAGATCTAAAAGTGGGTTGCAACCTATAGATGGTCGCTTATCTTTAGGGGATTTTGTCATTAGGTTTAGGAAGGGGAAGGGGTTAGTGAGGGACTACCCCCAAACGATAGGCGGCTAACTAAGGCTGCCAAAAAAAAAAAAAAAGGATAAACTTTATCTTCACCTGATTAAGTCAAACTTTCTGTTTGAATCCTCAACACTCTTAAACTTTTACAAACAAAAACTTTTGTTAACATCGTTAATTTTTCTATTTGTAGGGGATACATAGAGGCTCCTTTTTATTCAACTAATTAATATACTAAATAATATAAAATAAATATGCATAAATTAAATAAAATAATTAAAAAAATAGAATAGGTAAAGGTATGTATCTAAAAATTAAACAAAATAGGAATTCAACCACCTCAAGGTTAGGGGATGACTGGTGACTGCCTAATGTGTGTAATTCCATTTTTAAGATTTTTCATATCCTTTTCATTTGTTCGAACCCAATGGAATTTTTTTTTAATGTAAAATCTCTTGTAACATATGACTGTTTTAAAACTTTAACTGGTGATAAAAGAGTGTATATGATTAGAAAGTGTGAAAAGTGAGATCATTTATTAGTAGACCTTATCCTCTATTTATAGGGATGAGGGTAAGCCATTTTAGAGAGAAGATTCTTACTCCAGATTTGGTGGAATCCACATCGTGACTGCTTTGACTTTCTTCATTTGCTAAGTTGTTCGTACATAGTCCTCATTTGAAAGTTTAGGCTAAGCTTAGCTAACTTAGAATAGAAGGCTAAGCATGCAAGAGCTCGGAAGTCTTCATCAAGCTCTTGCATGCTTGTCTTTGGTAGGGTTCATGGGGAATCCGAACACTTGACCCAAATATTGCTAAAGCAGACTAGTTGCTAAGAGTTCAATGCTGGTGTAGAGGTTAGATTGGGCTACAAGAGGTCAATATCTTGGATAGGTTGAACTAAGCTTAAGGACTTATATCTAAAATAGCATATCAACAACATCATATCTACATAATTGAAAGCTAAAAAATTTGTTATGTTTTTAGTTATATTTATGTTAAATTTCTTGGGAAGATATATTAATTTTATTTTAAATTAAAAAAAGATGTTGAATAAAAGATGATTTAAAGTTACCTCAATACATAAACTTAATTGTTCTTGTGTTAAGAACACTATTCATATATATTATAATAATAATAATTATTTAGGTAATTACCAGTAAAAAAAAAAACTTTATTAGATTATAACTAGCTACTTATATTTATTAAAATTACAATGTTTTTAATAAGTTGCATTATTAGCATAATGAATTTTTTAGTGGTTACATATTCTATTAATTTAAGCAACAACTTTATAAAACGATTGCTAAAGCTAATGAGGTAAGGTAACAATATGTATACATTGTTGCTTTTATTCAAATAGTCATTAGCAACACAACATATTTGTTGCTGTATTGTTGCATTAAAGTTAAACTAGTAACAATTTTTATAATGTTACTTAAAAGTATTGCATTTAAACAATCCCTAAGCAACACCAAAATTTTTTTTATGCAATTAAGTATTTTAAGCAACAAATTTTTAATGTGTTGCAATTTTGACATTGCTTTAGACTCTTTTTGGTGTAGTGTAAATTTCTTATAAGCTTGGAATGGTGGATATTGCTTCTAATAGTGTAAATATTAGATATTCTTATTTATTATTTATCCTTTTCAGTTGGTTTTTTTTTTTTCCCCCTTTCTTAGATCCATTTATTTTATGAATGATGGTAATGATGGATATCACTTGTATAATCCTTAGTTAAACTCCTAGTGGTTCAATGGTCACTAAAGGTAGTGAACCTACAAAAAACCCCCTTTAGCATGGTCAATGAGGGCCCTCTGTAAGCCCCAAAGTTCAGCCAAGTAACCATAGGATTGAACTTAGAACTCAAGGTTTAGGGCGATCGGTTAAAAGATCCGATCAAACCCAAATTATAAACTATTGAGAAGAATATTAGTAAAAATGACCCTGTAAACTTAAATTTAAGAAAATAAGTAGTAAAATAGGAGACTATAAAATTTTCAAATTTTAAGCATAATAACTGCTAATTACCGAAAAGGCGAAAAGTGTAATATAATAACTAATAAATTATTAGAGATAGATTATATGTATACTAAAAATTTTAGAATGACCAAAATATTATTTAGGAATGTTCACGTATACCCCACATGTATTTACGTGTAGATAAAAATACGCATAATTACAAAAATTGGCCAAAAACTAAGCAAATAATTAAAGAAAATTATAAAATAATTGAGGAAAAATCAGAAAAAAATCAGAAGGGTGTGGAATGATGTAAACTTGGTCGTGGTATGTCAGGATAAGGAAAAGAAAAATTAACCAATAAGAATTAAGCAACACAAAAGCCAAAATTTAAGGGATAAAGTAATTGTCTTATCTAATTTAATGCACAATAATTACACTAAAGCCCTATAAATAGCAGGAAAAATCCAGGAACTCATTTGGACAGTTTGGAAAGTGAGAAAATTAGGGAGAGTCAAAAATTCGAGAGAAAATCTAAAAAAAAAAAAAATAAGAAAAACTATGCAGTTAAGGGTTTTAAAAGGAACCCACACCAGACGAGGAGCTGGAAGTGGACGGCCACCACCACCACACGGTGGTGGCAGCGCCCAGGCCGGCCGACAAGGCCACGGCGGCCCGCGGTGGCCGGAACCACCCAAATCGGTGAGTCCGATTTCCAGCCCGAATCTTGTAAATTTTTATAAAAATAGTAAATATAATTATAAAATTATGAATTTTGTTATTCTGGGATATTTTTGTATGTAGTTTGTAGGAAAAATATTATTTTGATGAAATTATGTCCCGTAATATATGGTCCCTAAGAAATCGTACAAAACCGAGCACATTTCGGTTTAGAAATAAATGACCTTAGGAGTGTAGTTTCAAGCCCAAAATTTTTCTGTAGATTACTTAGATGATATAGAATAGTGCTATAAAGCTCTTTTTCAAAAATTAATTTTTGAAATTTTTAGATAATTTTTAGGTCCTAAAATGAGGCATAAAATGGGTAATTTAGGATTAATTAAGTAATTAAATTATTAATTTCTGACTTAGTGAATAAGTAGATGTTTTAGGGTGTTAAGATCTGATGGAGTATGATACTTATAGCATTTAGGGTGTTAGATGTAATTATTAGGTTAATTATGTAATAAATGAGTAATAGGAAAAAAAATAGTTAATTTTGTAAATTAGGGAAATTTGGAGTAAAATCTGATTTAGGATGGATTTAGACATTTTGAAATAATAATTGGTGTTTAGAGATGGTAATTAGGGTAATAGAAATATTAGAAATGCATTATGCGCATAATATGCAATAATGCATAATGTGTAATTTTTGAAAATATAATAAATAGAAAATATTATAATAAAAATTGATATTTTGAGAATAATAAAAATGCACAATAAATCTGATAGGAAACTTGAATTTATGGAATTATATGAAGAATGTAAAAATTTATCACATTAGGAGTGAATTCGGTACACTAATATGGATTTAAGTGTACCGAGTAAAATAAACACTGACAAAGGGTAATGATGGTATTTAGGTTATCGGGAAATAATGTGATTAATTTCACATTATGGGTTGAAACTAATTTCTAGGGTTAGAATATAAAACGCTACTTAAAAATCGAACTAAAAACCTGGTTTAGAAATCGATGCGAAAACTGAACCTGAACCTAACCCCAAACCTAGAATAATTGTAAAAAACTTAATACCTAGATAATTAGGCATATTAAACCTTAAACAAAACCTAACAAGAAGCATTATAGGATAAAACGAACCTATAACAGTTATATGAAAAGCTGAAACCACGTTCGTGTTATAGGGATAACCGGCGATGGCCTGAGCAAATCGGACCTCGAGTGAGCGAGCGAGGAGTCGAGGTAAGTTGGGATTAATACGATGCTGTATTTTGGAGGCTTAAGATTATGCTTGGTTGTGCTTGTTAGATAGTTGAATGCGTGCATGTGCTTGATTATGGGTGATGCTATGATTTTGTTTACTGCTTTAGCACATATTGTATGAATTGTATGTAATGATTAATCGTTCTAAACTGGACTTAATCAAATATATGACCAGTAATCATAATCGAACATGCATGGCAACCCGTTAGGGGAACTTAGGACTCTCTGGCCAAATACCGACCCCTTCGGAAGGAATAGCGCAAGATTGCAAAAAGGTCCCTTCTTCATCCTCAGTCGAACTAAGTGACAGGAGAGGAGGTTGCGGCGAAGGTGAAGACAGTGGTTCGAAGGTAGTCGCGGGAGGAGCAAGGTCCCCATTACACAAGCCTAAGTTTGGTCGTAAACTGTTGCATTAACGGTAACTCCTCAACCCGGATTAGAGCGGGCGCAATTTCTCTAATCTCACGACGGGCTGGACAACGTCGTGCGATGGCATTTGCTTGCACATGCATTGCACCTAATAAGTGATTGAAAACCTTGTTGTGTGTATGGTATAGTTTTAAGTCCTCCGTCCTAACTTACTGAGCTGTGGTTGCTCACATCCCTGTAGACATCGTGCAGGTGCTGGCTAAGAAGCGGCAACCAATTACTCTGAAGCTAGCAACTGCTGGATCCTGGGGAGTGAGGAAAAACATTGAAGAATAAATACATATTTTAAGGTCTAAGTTTTTTTTATTTTAGAATTATTTTTCATTTCCGAGTGATGTAATAACTAGGGAATATACTATAGAGAAATGTTGTAAACTTTAACTGCAATAATTGAATGATAACATATATATATAATTCCTCACTTTTATAGGTAAATGATTTATTTAAATTACAAATTGTCTACCTCAAAGCGGGTTAGTTGTGGACGCCTTGTGTAGATCAGGTCTAGGATAGTGGTTGTGAAGCCAACTTCTATCTTAGGGTGGTTTACACGGCGGGGTTGTTGCGACTCTGCCGCTTCGGGGCGTGACACCCTCCAACACTCATGTTAGCAAGAAGAGTTGTTAAGAGTTAAGTTAAGAGAATATAGTATATGATTGATTAGAAGGAGTTCAAAAGGATCTCCTTACCTGGAGTCTTAACTCTTATTTATAGGTAAGGGAGCTAACTTACTCAGCTACATAACATGGAGAGATTAACCTAGGCATAATCTAAGGTGAAGACATTATCAATACAAGAAAAGGCATGCATCCTTTTATCGGTTGGTAAGATTTAGGAAGAGAACCTATCATATTAGAGTGGGCAACCGTCATAGCTCAGTGACTAAGCCCCCAGGCTG
Source organism: Lumnitzera littorea (assembly GCA_024138015.1). Lineage (NCBI taxonomy): Eukaryota > Viridiplantae > Streptophyta > Magnoliopsida > Myrtales > Combretaceae > Lumnitzera > Lumnitzera littorea. The sequence continues at coordinate 101,894,144 of JAMXBB010000007.1, forward strand.
TATGCCTGGATGTCTTATCACATTTAATGAAGAGAGAGATAAAGACGGAGGAGATGGTAAGCCCGACTTTGCTGGACTGTACGCCCTCTAAAGGTCACTCAAGGCAGGGTAGCATCCCTTCTTGGCAATCGGACAATGAAACATTAGATCTTTGAGGGATTCCTTGAGTGCTCGAAACTCAAGCCAAGAGTGCTCGAGGACCTTAAAGCTATTCTACTACTAGAGTTTCGAGGAAGGTTTAGGAGACAGTAAGTGTTTAGGGGTAACTTGAGCTTTAGCTTGCACCTTTGGTACAGAAGACAATGTTAGTGCACTTCTCCAAGCTGCCTTACACACTTAGTGGATAAACCATTAAGCCAGGGTGAAGGAGACACCTAAGGGTGCTAAGTGGGTCCAATAATGGGCTTGAGCCTTCAAAACCTAAAGCTAAATGACAACTGTCAACAAATAATGAAAATAGAGTTGACTGTTGACCATTTTAAAGTTAACTGTTGACTATTTTAATTTTGATTGTACCTACTTAGCTTTCTAATCATATTAGGGTCATTAGAGTTGTCTTTTGTATCTACTCTCTTCTCATACTAGGGTTAATAGATTTGCCTTTTATGTCTATTCTCTTCTCATCGGTAAATAAAATATGGAAGTATTCAATCTATGAAATCCTTCATAATCCATATCATAAAATTCTTCAAACATAACTTTGAAATATCTATTCTCTCCTCATCAATAAATAAAATATGGAAGTATTCAATTTATGAAATCCTTCATAATCCATATCATAAAATTCTTCAAACACAAATTTGAAAATGAAATGAAAGGTTCAAAACCAATCTAAGTGGACATAACAAGTAAAGAAGAGAGTACAAATTCACATCCAATGGGGCCATTAGGAGTGACCACCTCTCTTAAATAAGATCATATGAATATTTTCCTTTATCAATATTCCATCTTTCAAGGCTAGTGCCGCTCAAGACCATCCCAAATATGCTTCTGCTTTTGGGGCCTTCTCCAAGATCCATTGTCTAAGTTGAGATCAAAATTCATTTAAGTTAATTTACTTCAGAATATTGCATCTCATTGCACTCAATTGTATTAACAAAGATGGATATAAGTACTTCACACAACCCAGTGGGCTGAGATTCAACTCTTGGAGTCCTAGTTATCTAGCAAACATAAAATAAATTTACAATGTAAACCCCCGTAAGTGGGGATTGTGAACTACTGAGTTATGCTGCAGCAGGTATTGATTGGATAAGTTGAGCATATGCTCAGACTCCTGAAATGTGCAACACAACTACAAATTATCAGATATTAAGAGCACTATGTGGTAGCAATCTTTGTTTTCTTCTTCTTTTATCCTCCATCCCTCTTTTGGGTCGGCAATAGCAATGTCTGTTCTCATATGAAGAGATAATGTAACCTTCAAGTAAAGACCTCGCATCTTTTGTGGCTGCAACTGGGAAATTTCATTCCACTGTACCTAGAGCGGAAAGCAGAGTGAATAAGTAGTTAGTTCCAGCTTTATGGAGTGAAATCAAGTTGTATATGAGAGTCTTGAGAACTTACTTATCCTCTTGACGCAGGGGATGAATTACTTGAAGCTTCAGAAGCAAACTGTTGCAGTTGTGGATCACTCATCACAACCTAAAGAACTTTAAAATGATGAATCATTATGTTTCGACCATGGATGGCTTGAAGGATTATGTGAAATTACAAGATAATTTACTACCCTGTTGCGGCTGCCGTGATTATTATTCTATCTTTGATGTATGGAATGAGAATGAAAAATAAAGAGATGAAGTCTTCTTAGTCATAGATGGAGATCTCTTATACCTCTATCTTCTCACAGCTGGAATAACATTATCTGGAAGTGAGAAATTTATACATATACCTATATGATTGTATAGGTTCATATTACAATCTCCTGGTCAAACCTTTGGCAATGCCTTTTCTAGGAACAAATATATTAAAATGTATCAAATTCATGTCTCTTTTTAAGCGATACGAGTCCATCACAATCTATATGATACCTAGCCAGTCATATTTAACCGCAAATTGATTTCCTCCAAGGAAGTGAGGCTGGAGAAGGGCACTTACATAACATTTTCTCTGAATTAAATCTTTACTTAGAATTAGAAAAATGACTACCGATCCCTACATGAAGATCTAACACACAAATTCTCCATTGGCTTTCCACTATCCAATAAAATATCAGTCCCATGCTATTCTCGATTTATCGGTTTTTACTCAGGCGACTGGTATAAGTTAGGGGATTTATACGTTATCGACTGACCTGACTTGCAGTTGAACTATGGACAGGAGATGTTCCTTTAATGCTGCAGACTGGGATGCTCAGCATAGATTCCTCAGCAAGTGCTCTCAACCTGTTGAGCTCAGGCAATAGTACATTGCCCAGATCAGGTCTGTCCTTTCTTCTTAATTCGGCACATTTAAGAGCTAACTTTGCAAAGGCTAAGGCCTCTTCTATTGGCCAGTCAGGGACAGCAGGATCAAGCATCTCCTCAAAATTCCCCTTTTCTATTGCCCGATCAACAATATGAGTCAATCCCATTGGAGGCTTGGCAGTTAATATTTGTAGAAACATGATACCAAGTGAGTATATATCAGATTTTATTCCAAGCATGCCAGTTTGCTGGTACTCGGGATCTATGTAACAGAATGTCCCAGCCGTTGAAGTCATGCGATACTGAGTCACGGAATCAGCCACTGAGGGGGGAACAAGCCTGGCTAGACCAACATCACTAATCTTGCTCACAAAATTGCTATCGAGCAAAATGTTGCCAGGTTTTAGATCACGGTGCACAAGTGGCTCTGGCTTGGTCTGATGAAGAAATAGGAGTCCAGTTCCAATCTCTGCTGCTATTCGGAATCTTAGCTGCCAAGGAAGAGGTGGAGTGTTCCCTCGTTGGAATAAACGGTCATCCAAACTTCCATTAGCCATATATTCGTAGACCAAGCAACCATATTCTGGACATGCCCCAAGAAGCAAAACCATGTTTGGATGCCTTATGCAGCTCAACACCTCAACCTGCATAGAGTATATTCAAGAACATAGTAATTAAAACGAGTAAGATGCTTCAAAGGGTTGTTCAAAATCCACTATAACAACAGCCTTGGAGATTAATCAATATGATCCCTTTTCATTAGGTAATGAATTACTTGAGACTTTTCGAATTACAAGGGACTTGCTTTATTGCTACCTATTGCCAGTTGTTTGTTGAAACCTATACACTGCATCGAGTTGCTCACCTCCTGCTGAAATTGTGTACGTCCATGGGCAGCATCTGGCCTCAAAACCTTCACGGCCACTGGTGTGTGATTGAGACTGCACCTGTAAACTGGTCCATAACCTCCTTCACCTATCTTGAGTGTCTGTGAAAAGTTGTTAGTAGCTGCTTCAATCTCCTCGATTGAATATTTTCTGTATCTGAAATCGTGTCCCATAGAACTCATTATCTTTTTTCTTTCCTCGGCTTCCTTAAGAGCTTTCTTTTCTGCGTTTATTCTCTTCTGAGCCTCCCGTTCAGCAATCCTCTGAGCTGCTTCAGCTGCCTCCATTGCTGCCTTACATTTTGCCTTCTCCTTCTCTGCAATTGCCAATGCAGCTTCCTCAGCTAGTCGGGCCTCTTCATATCTTTGTTGCTCTTCCAATTTCCAGTGGTGAAGCTCTGAAGCCTGCATAAGTTGCAAATTAGGATTTGCTGGAAAAAATGCATCTATGAACTTATTCTCCATTTCCTACATCTTACTTCATCATAAACATCAAAAAGTGCATTTCTGCCAATGAACCATAATCCAACAAAAAGTTTCTAAAGAACCTGACCAGCTAGATACTTCCTTTTATTGTGTTATAGTATATCCTCATGGCAAGAAATCACAATAACACTTCTACTCCACAAAAAAGTTCAGGTTTTTCACATTGTTCATATCACTCACATTTATGCTTGATGATTCATGTTGCATGCTTTGGGAACATAACTTGTGATGTTGGCCCATTTTAGTTTTCTTGTAGATGGAAGAGCCAAAAGGCAGCATAAAAGAAAATCAAATTATATCTTTGATAAGTTGTTGAGGGAATCATGTTCATTAAGGGATCAAGATCTAGATGGGATAGACACCTACAAGATAATCAAGTTATCTAAACCTGGAAAAATCCTGAGGGAAGGATCAAACTTTCCCTGTATCCTTTCTTTTATAAAACTGGTAAGCTACTTAATAAGCTTCAACTTTTGTACAACAGAAGTATGCTGGTTTAACTCTTCAAGTTCCAAAGAGAACAGACATGGGCATGTAGGTACCTTTTGTTTTGCTGACAGTGCTTCTTTACAGGCATTGCTGTACATATCAATGGTTTGCTTGAGCTCTAATCTCAGCCTCCGCATCTCTGCTTCTACATCCTCCTGCATTTTCATGAAATACTTGTAACTAACTTTTAATGGATGGATCTTTCCTCTTCGGTGTGTGATGAAGCTATGAAGTAGACATGTATATGCACTTTTATCAGCAATACAAAATCTTATATGGACATAATGGTTCTTGCTTGATTCATGCACTTTAATGTTATTTGGTGGTTATATCTTAATACTTCATTTGAGAACACTGTGCAGTGTTATCATCATCTAAAAGATTTCACTTTCATCAGGGCTTTTCACTTAATTCCTGCATTATTCTTTATCATTTTTCATAGGTTTTTCCTTCAGCTATATCTCATTGCTTTTTACCCGTGAATATATGTGTTGCTGTTGGCAATACGTTGGCCCTCACTCAATTCCTGCAATATTGTTTATCCTTTTCAAACTTCTTCAGTATTAATTACATGTTACTCTATTGCAAAACGACTTCTAATTACTTCATAATCCATTTTGACGTGGATTTATGTGCATCTATTTCGATTGTATCATTTTTTTTTTTAACTTTCGGCATGGATTTTTCTTCACAAAAGTAAAACAAAATTTCTGGGAATGAGATAAAACTTGTGGCTTAGGATAATCTAAGAAGAGATACATGGGTAAGAAAGCCAGCTTTTCTGTTTTCTAATAATAGATGACGGAAAATGCTTGAGATTTACATCAAGACTGTATTCAAGGCTGGAAGATGTCGTTTATCAACAAAATGCTTATTCGATAGGGTTGAGTAATCACCATGCTCTTTGGTGACGCTGAAAATGACGTTCTCCCACTTTCCGAAGTGTATGAAAAGTCAAGCTGCTGACTCAAATCAATGGACATATTGCCCGAGACAGACGAGCTAAAGCTTCTGTTATCCCAGTCAGAGCCGGTGGATAGCCTTCCAGGTTCAAAGTTATCATAAAGCGAAGGAAACATTCGATCAATGCTTGGTCTTCCACTACTCACAAACGATATGTCGCTGTCCGGGTTAGAGAGTTCATAAGATTTGTTGCTTGAAGGTCCACATCTGTTGAAAGGAGACCTGTTTCATTTATAACTAAAGCATCTTATTTTCTGTAACCATAGTGGCATAAGTATTGGCTTTATTCTTGAGTAAGGTATAAGAAATGAAAGATTTCGAAAAGGAAAAAATGAGACATATGATGGTACTTGCTTTATCTCAAAATCATTGGCCGTGTTCCGAGGCATAAGTGAAGCCCTCTCTATGCCTGCAATAGAAAATGGAAAAACTTTTCTTTGTCAGTAGTTACCAAAACGATCAAAAAAGCATTTCACCTGGATTAATGGAAGACCTCTTGGGATTTGATTTTGCATGACATGCCCATCATTTTGAAGTGGGCTCTGGCTGGTCTGCTGGTTATTGGACATGTTTTGGAGGGCAGGTTTCACAGGTGGTGGTGCTGAGGCTGGTTTGGCGGCGGATATCTTTCCTTTAGATATGACATACACGGTGCAAAATTCTGGTGCTGCCTTGCACACACTATTTGGAACATCGGTAGTCTTGAATCTTCTGTCGGGAAATTTTCATTAGAGATTAGAATGCTTAAAGAAATTAAGATGGACCTAAATGGAAGCGTACATGTACAAAGACAAACGCTCAAGACTCTCATGATCATAATAGAATGATTTCGTTAAGATTGTTTCAGATTAAAGATAGACTGTTTATTATTCCCCCTTGTATCCTGTCCATCATCAACTGAATTCTCAGCCAGAATACGATACAGAGATGGTGTTCTGAATCTGGAACTTGGGGAAGGTTCAAAGAAGCAACTGAAAATCTAATTGTTGGCACAGATGGTGCTAGTTCCGTCCTTTCAAATGGATCTAGTTGGGAAATTTGATGTGAGAACAAAGTCAAGTGAACCAACCTAAAAAGGCCGCCTCTTGAGGGAGCACCCATTACAAGAATTTCAATTGGAATAGAAGAAACATAGTCAATTATCGCCTTTGCAATATCCCCTTCCTCGATAACCACTTCGTGGCATTGTATCTGTGGGAAAAACAGTTAGCAAGAACTTAGTTTTTTGTGGAAAGATTGGATCGTTCATTTGCTTCATGAAAAGAAACCAAAAGAGAGGCAGCGGGAGTTTACTTCCTTCCGGGTGCAGAAGCAACGGAACGGGAGGAACAATTCTTTTGCTTGATGGTCCAGCTGCTGCCGGTATGTTTTAGCGACATCGTCCTTAACATCAGACAGAGCAACCGGGTTCCCGCCTACAAACATGGAGACATTGCAGGAAAAACAAAAAAACAGAAGAAAAAGAATGGCATGATATTGTCCTGTTTCTGATAAAAGAGAAGAGAAAGAAGGAAGACATGAATAATGAGAATGTACTTGGGGTTGGGATAGACGATGGTTTGGTCTTGACATGGAGGAGAGTCAATGACTGTCCTCTGCCAAGGAGATGATCAACGGCCCATTTCAGGGCATATTGGCTGGCCTTGTCCTTGTCGATGGCCACCGCCACCGTCTCTTCCTTCCTTTCCAAGCTTCTTCTCCCCATTTCAATCGCAAAGATTAATCAAACAGATACAGATCCCATTATCCATGCTATTTTAGACGAGGCTCGGCTGAATACAGCGAAACTAACAACCACAATAACAATATATTGTTGTCCAAACCAGCTCACTCCCAAGTGTCCCTACTGCTAAAACGTTTCCTTATCCTAAATTTGGCGCTTCGTTGCCAAATTCAATCCATTTTAACCCTGTAATTCTACCAGACGATTTTTTTCCCCTTTTTTGGACTTGTCTTATGTCTTCCTCTTTCCTGCAGGACCAACCCTAGAATAATAATTACCTTATAATGTATGAAATATACATATGAAATGAAATTATACTATGTAGTATTCATGTTTTAGGAAAATGGAAAAAACAAATCCAAAAAATACCTATCCTAAAAAAATAATTCCAAAATTACAGTATTTGAAATCTCCTTTTGAAGAAACGATTTCCATAGCCATCTAATGTTATTAAACTATTTGTATTAAAATTAAAATCGTTTTTTAAAAAAACCATTTTATCATCTGATTTGACATCGCTCGTTGATTTTAGTTAAAATTGAAATTATAAATATATTTTTCCATATTTTTGGAATTTTTTTTATTTTTTACTTTTTTTTTTCCTTTCCTCCACATGTTTTAAGAACGTGTAATTTAAATGAATATCCATTCATTTTATAAAAGGCTTAAATGATTATTCTAAAACCCATGATTTCATATCTCAAATTATTTGGAGCACAAGAAAGAAAAAACATCCCGCCCTGTAAAAAGGTGATAAGCACTTGGAATGCCAAAGGTGAAATTGGGGTAGTAATGATAAATTTAGATGTCACAATAAAATAAAGTAAATTGCACATGAATGACTTGGCGGTGAATGATAACTAGAATATGGCCGACGTACTTTGAACCCTGAGGTCATATGAAATTATACACGCTACAAAAATACTATAATATGTTATTACTGCCGCGCTTCTTTTTTTTTATTACGAATTTATATAAAATGATATATGGTATGTCAAAGAAAAACAGATATTATGCTTTAAATATCATTTAAATGTAGATTATTACTATATTCCTATATGTGGTAAATTTTATTAAATTTTGTATAAATCAATGCACATTTATAGCATGGGGCACGCCTTCTCTTAAAATGTATTTTTTTACTCGTTTTAACTAGGCAATAATCCCTTATTGTCATCAAATAAAAAACATCTAGTTTTACTATAGGATAGTTTACTATGCGGTAGGAGTGAGCAAATAAGAGGGGCAAAGTCTAGAGTCCTATCTATAACCTACCATGAAAATACAAATTTCAAAATTTTGTTATTCATACTTTATCATGTGATACCTTAAAATCACCTTATACATTTTAAATTATATAGAGTATATGGTATTCAATAGAACCTATAAATTTTCTTTTCCTTATAAATTTCAATATGATTTTTTTTTCAATAAATAAAATAAACCTGACCTATCCTTTTTCATTCCATTTAGCTAATTTTTCAAATGATACTAATGAATAAAGTCAATTGAGGTTTATTTTCGACAAATTTTTTTCCCATAAATGGTTTTTCAACCATTATTATTATTGATGAATTTTTATAAAAGTATTATACAAAAAAATTTTATGTAAATAAAATATTCATTTTGTAATAATTATATTACAAAAGATATTTAAGAGAATAAGCACATCTTTTTAAAAAAAGAAAGCGGTAAACATTATACTTAACGTGAAATTTATGAAGTTTATTAAAATGTGAATAAAAGATTCATAAGATTATATAATTGAATAATTATTAATGTGATGATAAAATAGGATTAAACAATAAACCATGGGAAAATGAAGACATAATATAGAAAATGTAACAAAACATAAATTCAAACTAAAATATTTTTCTCACTCAAGATACATGTATTAGTGAAATAATCTTTCTATACTCTAAAAAAAAAAAATTGCTCTAATAATAATACCAAATCTTTTATCAAATATAAAATAAAGAATCTATTCCATTATAGAAAACAAGTAACAGACCTTGTATCCTGTAGGTGGCGTTAGAAGTAAAAACTAAGAACTTAGATTTCTTTTTTCAAATTTTACTAGATAATGGATTTAGTAAAAGAGGAAGGAGTAAAAAGAAAATGATAATGGATTAAATACTAAAAATGAAAGATGGAAGGGAAGAGAAGGGAAAGGAAAGGATTAACAAGTATTTAATTTAGCATTTTCAATAGGATAGGTTTTACTTTATTTTAATAAAATGGTATACTTTATTTATTAATTTTACTTAATTACAATTACAATTACAATTATAAGTAAGGACCTTAGAACCTGTACCCTATATGATTTAAAATATAAGTTCCAAAGTGAGTACAAAATATTCTAACTTCGTACTCGTACCTGTACTGTGAGAATAGATTCCAAAAAATTACTACCTAAAACCTCTCCTATAACCTTCATTACCTAATCAAAACTGACCTAGTTAAACAGGGTTTGAGTAAATATCCTATATAATAGGGTTATCCGCTCACCCTTACTATGGGATTGTATAAAGGTTAATTAATTAAAAATGACACTTTCATTAGATATGTATCATACTTGACATGATTATATAAATTATATTTCATACATAAAACATTGTATATATAGGTCAAAATAATACATGATTATATAATATGTCTACTAAGCATCTATATATACATAAATATGGTTACAATAAATATGCTAAATAAATAAATATATATATTATGTTATGTAAAACATATATAAAGTTGTATGTTTTGTTATATAATATAATATTTGACTATTAAAACAAATAGAACGAGTTTACAGGTCAATATATATTAAACAAATTTGCTTATTATACAATCAGTTAAATGACTACTATCTAGTTATGTAAATATCTTCATTAACATAAAAATATAAGACATATAATATGATCACAAATATTTATGTTATTTATCACAATAATTATTATGTTGGATTATAAAACATATAAAAATGGGCAGGACACTAACATTTCCTTATTTATTACAAGCGTTATAAACCTCGTAAATTTTCTAAGGGGAAATCCCTAATAGTTAATAAAATAATTAACTTTGAACCTAAAAGATTATATCTGAAAACCCTAATTCAATTGCTAAAACCCCAAATGGTAGTCCAAACCCTAATTTGACCTTCACATCTCAAAACCTTAAATCCTACAATTAAATATCAATAATTAATATTAGCTTCCTAATAAGTCTTATAACCATAACTTAGCAAAATCAATTGTTACGCCCCGAAGTCACAGAGTCGCAACAATCCCGCTGTGTAAACCATTCTATGATAGTAATTGGCTTCACAGTGCTTACTATAGACATGATCTACAAAAGACGTCAACAACTCCTCGCTTTGAAGTAAACAGTCCGATTAACAGTTAAACTACAATTATGATAAATATTACAAATTTATAATAAACATATATAATTATATGTAAATCCACAGAGCTTCCCAAGAAGTTTTATATAAACACAACAGTTCACTAAATTACATAATAACTATCAGTCTTTCATTCTTAACTATAAGGACACTCTAGTTACACAACATTACTAAGTAGATTGATCCTCACACCCCCAGCTTCAAAAGGACTAACCTTTGAGTAATTATAAGGCAGCATTCTACTTGAATTGTTCAGAGATCGGAACCTGCAAAAGAATCTATCAGGATATGAGCAACTACAGCTCAGTAAATTGAATTGGAGACTCATGAATGTATACAAGCATAAACAAGATTATCAATCAATTAATTTTATGCAATACAACAATCAAGGGTCATCGCACAACGTAGTCCGGTCCGTTGTGAAATTAGAGAAATTTTGTCCGCTCTAATTCGGGTTGAGGAGTTCCATGTTATGCAGTAGCTTACAACCAAACCCAAGCTTGTGCAATGGAGACCTTGCTCCTCCCGCGACTACCTTCGAACCATTGACTTCACCCTCGCCATGACCTCCTCTCCTGCTACTTAGTTCGACTAAGGATGAAAAAGGGACCATTATGCAATCCTATACTATCCCTTTCAAAGGGGTCGTATTTGATTGGAGAATCCTAATGATCTCCTAACAGGTTGCAATGTATGGTATTTTTGGTCATTAAAGTCGAATAAGATTAAATTTCATTTAGAGTTTTCAAATAATTCACACCAATTCAATCATAATACAAAATCCATCATATCACAATTTCAGCACGAATTCAGATACATCAAACACATACGTAAACTACTTACAATCACAACTACATACAGTCCTAAGTTTTCGAGTACCATACAAATAGTACTCTATTACAATAAGTAATAACCCAACTTACTTGGAATTGCTCAATCGCTCGATCCCTTAGTCACAAGCCGATTTGTCTCTGAGTGTCATATAATACAAATAGGTCTTTTTAGTACTTATACTTTAAGGATTTATATTCTAAGTTATAATTTAACCCATTTTCTATGTATACCTATTATATACTCATAGTTCTTTCTATTCTATTTCGAGATTCAGACCTTAAATTAGATTCTAGTTTTGATTCCTAAGTCTTAAATATGCTCGAATCCTAATGTGAAATTAATCACATTAAGCTTAAGTATTCAAATATCCTATTGGGTCTTAATTTAGTATTATAAACTATTCGATACACGCTAACTTTAATTGGGGTATCGGATTTATTCCCGATGTGAGAAAATCTTACATTTTTATACATTTTCTTAAAATTAAATGTTATTTCAGATTTAGTATTATTCTAATTTTTATTATAATATTATCTAATTAACCCTAATTTTTTAGATTTATTAATTTTCAATTTCGCATATTACTAATTTCTTACAATAACTACCTAATTTCCTAATTAACCATACTTAATACTCTAAAGGCTAGGATTAGGTTTCCACATCAGAGATTAGCATCCCTAAACATCTAATTACTATCTAAATCAGTAATTAGTATCTTAATTACCTAATTAACCCAAAATTTACTCAATTTTTCCATCATTTTAGAGCTAAAAATTAACTTAAAAATTTTGAAAATTAATTTTTAAAAAAATGACTTCATAGCACTGTTTTATATCACATGAGCATCCTATAGAAAAAAAATTGAGCTCCAAACTACACTCCTAAGCCTATTTATTTCTAGTTCTAATCGTGCTTAGTTTTGTTCAATTTGTTAAGAACCCTATATTTTCAGACGTGATTAAACTAAATCCATATTTTTCCCTAAATCTACATATAATAAAACCTCAGTATAATAAAACCTCAGAATAACAAGTTTCATAATTTTCTGGGCAAAATAACTAATTTTATGAAATTATACAAAATCGGGGTAATCAAGGAACTCACCCGATTCGATACTTTCTGACCATCCAAACTTGGTCCAAGCTTGTCGGCCAACATAGACGGTGGCTCTGGAGTGAGGTAGTAGTAGTGGCTTGGTCCCAGGTGGTAGTGAGGTATGGGTTCGACTCACTAGCCCTATTTGCACAATTTTCTTTTCTTTTTTTATTTTCTGGATTTTCTCTTGAATTTTTTAGTCTCTATATTTTTCTCTAATTCCTCACTGCCTAAATGAGTTCTGTGAATTTTTCCCCTATTTATAGACGTTTTTGGTAATTAATATGCATTAATTAGACATGGCATTACCCCAATTCCTTGATTTTTGGCTTTTGTGTTGCCTAATTCTAATTGTTTAATTTTTATTTTGCAGATCCTAACCTACCACAACCAGATTTGGATCATTCTATACTCTTCTGATTTTTTTCTAATTTTTTCACAATTAATTAATAATTTTCTTTAATTATTTACTAAGTTTTTGACCAATTTAGGTAATTTCGCGTATTTTTATCTACACGTAAATACATGTTGGGTACATGTGAACATTCCTAATTATTATTTATGTCATTCTATAATTTTTAGTATACATATAATCTATCTCTAGTAATTTATTAGTTATTAGATTACACTTTTCGCCTTTTCGGTAATTAGTACTTATTATACTTAAAATTTGAAAATTTTATAATCTCTTATTTTATTACTTATTTTCTTAAATTCAAGTTTACGGGGTCATTTTTACTAATATATCTCTCCATTGTTTATAATTCGGGTTTAATCGGATCCTTTAACCGATCGCCCTAAACCTTGTGTTCTAAGTTCAATCTTACGGTCATTTGGCTTAACTTTAGGGCTTACATCAATCCTAAAACCTAAAGCTAAGCTTTAAATCAAAATCTTAAATCGAACCCTAGAAACCTTAAGTTTAATTCTCACACCTAAAATGATAGCATAAACCTTAATCCACACTTGTACTATAAAACCCTTAATAATATTCCAACTCCAATGCAACTCTTGAGCACTAAAAACCTTAATTCAAATCCTAAAACCCTAAACGATGGTTGTAAACCTAATTCCAAACTTGCAATTTAAGAATCCTAGATCTAAAACCCTAATTTCAAAATCCTTAAATCAAATGCTAAAACCCTAATTAAAGCAAAAACCCTAAATTACCCTAAATCTCATAATCAATTTTCAATAACTATCTAATAATGCCAATCGAGTCAACTTAACTATATTAAACCATAAACTACCCTAAATTCCATAATTGAAAATCAATAATTACTGTTAATTTTCCCAATGATTAATGTAAATTAATTAAATTTAAACCCTAATTACCTGAGAAAATGGGCACTATACATACATACCCTAATTACAAGACTATTTTAATCCTTTTTACATCTAGTTATAGGTCCTAAAAGTAACCAGGAGAGGGGGTGAATTGGTCACAATAAAACTTTGAACTTTTTGTAGAACTAGATTAAAAGTGTCTCTTTTGATTACTTAAGTAAGATTAAGCATGAAATAATATATAAATAATAATAAAACTCAAAATAAAGAGAGTAGGGTTAAAAGATCAATCAAGAGATTTATAGTGCTTCAGTCTTATTTCTACCGTACTCTTCCAACTCTATTGGTAAGAACCCTATAATCCTCACCGATGTCATTCCACTATCCACTTTTCACTAACTTTAATAAGAGAAAAACAGTAACAAGTCTTTCTACTTTGTTTCACTAGACTACTCTTGCCTGTACATAGAACTATAGAAATTTGAATCTCTCTCTCACACAAAGACTATCACACAAACAATTGTGATTACAATAACTACGGGGATTGAATATAAAAAGCCTCTTAAATAAAATACACCATGAAATCAAAATATGAAAATAGACTAGATAGCATTGTCTATGAATTAGATTCTAAATATGGTTCTGAATTCTCTTAAATGTCAAGTTTTTAAAAAACGAATGCAGCTCTAATCTATTAATCTTTATCTCAAAAAATTTGAACTTATCTTTTTTTATATTTTCTAATGCAACGTCTCTGTGCTATAATATTAGATGACTCTTAATCAATCTAGAACAATCTTGATTTAGCTGTTGGTTGTTGTAATCCCACAAATTGTAGAGACTAAATCACTTAAATTTGAATGTTACACTTCTTATATTCTTTATCTAATGAAGTCTACAAGTATTGTTGTGAAATTAATCTGATTTCTTCTCATGTTTCTTCAATATAACTTTCAAAAATTGAATCCTTTTTAAAAATAAATATCTCCTAAAAATTAAAAGCAAATCTTAATGCTTCGAATTTGAATCTTAAGGCTTTTGGAATAATTTTGCAACTTTCTTGCTCATCCGTATTCCATTAAATTTGATATAATCGAGTAAATAAGCATAAAAAAGATGTGTATAACAGCTTCTTTGATTGTTATAAAAATCTGTATCAACAAAATAAGATTCATCCTTTTCTTAACATATCTTCACATATATCTTTATCCATTCTTGTTTTAAATTCAAATAAAGATCTAATTTAAACTCCTTAGAATTTCTCTATATATCTTAATAATAATCCTTTAAAATTCTCATAATACTTCTAACAAAATGTCTTCAATAAAATCTACTCACTGTTGTACAATATCATATTTGAATATGCTTATCCTTATAATAAATATTTTAATTCCAACTTAATCCCTATAGATTTAACTAACCAACTTTGTAGAACGTATTGAATACGTTTCCCAAATATACCTAGCCTTTAAACATTTATTAGCTCAAAATGCTTCTTGAATAACTTAGCTTCATAACTTTTAATACTATACTTGAGATTCTGAATTTGATTATGATTTTCAAAATCAATGCTAAGAAAAAATTCTTATCTTTATGTTTATTAGCCTGTATATTTAAGAAACTTGTTAAATATCTTAACTCTTTTCGTTATCATCAAAACATTTATAAGAAAACTTAACATCATCCCCCTTTTTTATGATAACCAAACCTTTCTCAAAAAAATGTTGAATAGATTTTAAAAGGTTTTGTTAAACAAATTATATTAGGTTACAACAAACTTAAGCACAAAAAAAAATTAGAATTCTTTTTTATCATAACTCATCCTTAAAAATTCATCAATTATATTTCTTAATTCAATATTTTTCCATATTTCTCCCCTTTTTTGTTATCATCATGTTTTTTTATTCTTTATTCCCCTTGAATTTGATATGGATAAGAGAATTGATAACAAACTTAGAGAAAGAAAAAAAACTGATATTTCATAATCAAAACTGAATACACCAGTTTGATTTAAAAAGGAAATAAAACATAACTTTAACAATTGACAGGAAACTTAACAATAGACAAAATTTTGACAAAAAAAAAAAACAGAAATGAACTAATACGAACAAATTTAAACAAAAAAAGAAACTAAAGTTAGCCAACCTTTTTCTTTTTCTTCTTAGGGCAACCCTTCTTGATCTAACGAGTGCCAAAAATTTGGTTGTAAAGGTGGTAAAGGCAAAGTAGACTCATTCCATGGTAGCATTAAAATGGTTATTGAAGGAACTTATGACGCTAGTTCCTTTGATGCATGGTTAGGTTCACTGGATAGAGGAATTTTTATAGATAGAAGTGAGAGTTACAGTTCATATGCAATAGAATCAAAAGATTGTGGTTGTTGCTCTGTTGGATTTGGGAGGTTTGGAGATGGTAAATGATCAAGTTGATCATTTAGAGTAGGATCAAAAAGAGGAATCTCAAGTTCCTCAGATGGTTAAGGAGAGGATTTCTTAAGTAAAGAAATTTGGTATGTGAGATGATTTGGATTATTTTTCAACTTCTTCCTTAAGAAACGCCTGAAGTTTACTTAATAACAAGTCCATCCTTATCTCTATCATGTGCTTAATCTCTTTCTTCAAAACTACCTTCGCCTTAGAGGATTCATCAAGTCCTTCTTTCAAAATTGCTTTTGAATCAAACTTTGAAACTGCTTCTAACAACTTTCGCTCAAACAATAACCTGGGTAGCCTGTTCTTCTTATGCTTATCATGCACATAGAATGTCAATCATCAATGTACCTAATTTTGTTCTTTATATTTATACCCATGTGATGGTAATGATCTCCTCCAATTACTCAAATGGGTATTTCCTTCCTTATTACCTTCGGAATCTTGACCTTCTTATACTCAAATAGCTTCGTCAATAAATTTCCATATAGCCTCCGTCTCCTTATCATAAAAGCATGTTTGATCATTTGTGTAGCAATGTCCAACTTCTTTTTCCTTACATAGCTAAGATAACCATGGCATCTTCTTTCAAAATACTAATTGTACTTCTCTTCTTTAGAAGTAGACAACTAATAACCAACTTACGGAGCACCCGTACAATCAATCTAAAGTTAAAAATACTAACTTTTTTTCCAAGCCAAATTGTTTCACCCTTATTCAATTCTTCAAGGATCTATTTCCTAGACCATTTCATCAATTATCTATCATTGTTCATTCTAGGAATCCTAAAGCATCTTTGAATATCTTCCTTCGAAATTTCTAATTTTTGTCCATTCACATTGGATAGCCACACTTTCCTTTGATCCATATTGAAATTATCATAAAATTCAATTAACAATTCACCATATATAATAGTTTCAACAATACAAATGTTCTTACATCTTAGAACATCTAGGAGCTCATCCCAATAGAATCTATTCTCTTTAAAAAACTCAAACTCTACAATACTTAGCTCTATAAACTGTTTTTGTTTAGAAGATGAAACAGACACAATTCTAGGCCTTACCTTTTCCTTCTTGGCCTTAATTTGCTCAAAACGCTTAGCAATGGTCTTTACTTCTAGTTCAAATTCTGGATCTAACTCTACATGTGGTTTTGAATGTAGTTTTGTCTTAGCATCCTTTTCTTCACTTGTAGATTTTCCTCTTTCCTCTGTTTCCTCATCATCCTCAAACTCTCATTTAGCCTCTTCTTTAATTTCAACAATTTCCTCACTTGAGGAACTCTTAACCTTGTCACTATTTCCCTTTTCTTTGCTAGTGGTTTTGGTTTAATCAAGGTTTGGATTTAGATTTTAGAACTAGGGTTTTGAGATTCTTAAACAAAGGTTTGTTTAGAATCTAAGGATTCATCCACTATAGGGTATAGATTCTCTTTTGTGTTCTTTAGATCCTTCTTGGTTTTAAGACTAAGACGATAGGATTTTCTTGGGGCCATGAGAACAAAGCAATAAGAACTCACAATGAACAAAATTAATTGTGTCTAATAGAGATGAACAAGAGCAAATGAAGTGGTTTTCAATTTAAAAAGTGAGGAATTTAGAAACTAATCGTATCTAACCATTAAAAAATAGTAGAGGAGTGGAACACGATTAGGAAGTAAAATAGAGGGAAAAATGGAAACATAGCCGTTATAAATTGTGGAAGCTTACCAGATGTGCTATGTACACATATAAAAGGGAAAAGCATGTTTTTGACCTAATGAAACTTAGCTTACATGTAAGATTAACAGGGAAGCTTATTAAATGAGTTTCAACAGTAAGAATGGGGAATTAATTAAATGATTAAAAAGAATTAATATTTAATATTCTAAATTCTATGTTGTATTAATGAAATATATATATTCTATACAAAATATTATTTAATTAAATTATAATGACCTATACAAATAAAATTTTTAGAAAAATAAAAAAAAAATCTCCTAAATTTTGACTTAGGTATAAATTGACTCTCTAAGCTTTCAAAATGAGGTTTTTGACTCTCTAAACTTTCATAAATTGGCAAAACAATCCCATAATCCTTAGTTTACGCACCAAAATCAAAGTTTATGGAGTGTTTATATACCAAAATCAAAGTTTAAAGAAGTTATAGAGGTTACTTACTAATTTATGAAAGTTTAGAGGGTTAAAAATCTCACTTTAAAAGTTTAATGGGTCAATTCACATCTAAGTTAAAGTTTAAGGAGGATTTTTTGCAATTCTCCTAAAATTTTATCAACAAATATATTACATAAAATTAACTATCATGCATAAAATATGATAAATTATGGCACACAAAAAAATCAGCACAGTGTACAATATTATAAGTGAATTCACGTGAATGTTAGTCACACAAATTAAGCAAATGAATAACAAACACCAATTTCATTTCTTATGAATTCAAATGTAGTCTTATCAAGAAGCTTAGTAAAAATATCAACTAACTAATTTTTAGTTGACAACCATTCAATATTTATATCATCAATGTTAACATGATCAGGTATGAAATGATGTCTTACCTCAACGTGCTTAAATCTAGAATGATGCATTGGATTCTTAATCAAGTTAATTGTATTTATATTATCATATTTCATTGGAATATTTTTCAAATTTAACCCATAATTATTATTTAATGCATAAAATTTGAGTACAAAAATTATTAATTGAAACATACTCAGCTTTGGCTATGAATGAGGTAATAGAATTTTGCTTCTTAGAAGACCAAAAAGCCAATTTGTCCCCTAGAAACGGACAAGTACGTAAGGTACTTTTTTATCTATCTTACATCCAACATAGTCAGCATCTACGTAGCCAATCAAGTCAAAGTTCTGACTCTTTGGATACCTAATTTCCAACTTTATTGTGCAAGATATATCCTTGAAAATCCTTTTTTATAGCTGATAAGTGTGTTTTAATCAGTTTAGATTGAAAACGTGTACAGATGTATACATTAAATAATATGTCTGGCCTAGATGCAAACAAATACAATAGTAAACCAATCAAACTTCTATAAAACTTTTCGTTAACTTTCTTACCAGCATCATTAGGATCTAATCGAGTTGAGGAAGCTATGGATGTAGATATCTCTCTGACATTTTCTATACCAAACTTCTTTAGGATCTACTTGGTGTACTTCTCTAGGATCTACTTGGTGTACTTTTCTTGATGCACAAAAATCTCATCATTGGTTTATTTAATTTGGAGTCCAAAAAAGAAATTTAGTTCACCCATTAATGACATCTCAAACTTAACCTGTATAAACTTAGAAAACTCCTTACAAAATGTTTCGTTAGTAGATCTAAAAATTATTTCATCAACATATACTTGGACTACTAGAATATCATAATCATAGTGTTTAAAAAACAAGATTGTATCTACCTTACCCCTTTAGAATCCATTCTTAATTAGAAAGTCACTTAACCTTTTATACCAAGCTCTATGAGCTTATTTTAATCCGTGGAAGACTTTTCTCAGTCTATACATGTATTACTCTTTAAATGGATCTTCAAAACCTAGAGGTTATTCTACATACACCTCTTCATTTATATATCCATTTAAAAATACACTTTTAACATCAATCTGGAACAACTTAAAACCTTTATAACAAGAACTTAGCAACTAGAGCATATGTTTCATCAAAGTCAATGCCCTCTTCTTGTAAGTAACCGTTAGCACTTTGTTCTTATGATAAATATATCTTTAGGTTTAGGAACAAGTATCCATACTTGGTTTCCTTGAAACTGATTTAACTCTTCTTGTATGGTGTTTATCCAACTATTGTTAGATAAAGCTTCATCAATAGTGTTAGGCTCAAACTCAAATAATAGAGCATAATGGTTTTCAATATTTCTTAGGCTAGCTTTTGTCTTAACTCCAATATTAATACCCATTACTTGTTTAAGTAAACGATAAATTTTAATTCTAATTATTTCATAAGGCTTAGATATTACCTAAGTAGGTTCTAATCCAGCTTCTGAATTTGCTCCTGCTTTTACTTTTGATTGAGATTTTGAATTTACTTCTGATCGTGGTTTTGATGAACTTTTTGCCTTAAGTTCTCCAGTAAAATTTTGTTGTGCATTTTTGCCATTACCTTTGGCTTTCTCATGTGAATCATCATCGAAATCATCAACTTTAACCTCATCAACAAATTTAACATTTATGAATTCTTTAATAATTTTAGTAAAGTTGTTAAACACACGATATTCTTTACTATTTAAGGAGTATCCTAAGAATATACCTTTGTTAGGCCTCTCCTCAAACTTACCAAGGTTAAGACATGTTTTCTTAATGTAACATGTAGAACTAAATACATGAAAATCTGATACCGTGGGTTTTCTACCTCTAGAAAACTCATAATGTTCTCTTAGTGAATAGTCTTATGTACATACAATTGATAATATAGCATGATATAGATAGTATCTCAACCCAGAAGTATTATACCACACCACTTTCATTTAACAATAATTGTGTCATTTCTTAAATAGTCCTATTTTTATGCTTTACTACTCGATTTTATTATAGAGTATAGGGTATAGAAAAGTTATGAGTTATGCCATTATTTTCAAAAAAGGTTATGAAATCTGAATTATCAAATTCTTTTCCATGATATATCCTAAGACTAATTATAGAAACTCCTTTTCATTTTGAACTTGTATAGCAAATACTTCAGAACTCTTAAATGCATCACTTTTATGCCTTAGAAAAAGTACCCATGTATACCTAAAAAAGTCATTAACTATCAATAAGCCATACTTGTTACTACTTAAGCTTAATGTACATGTAAGACCAAACAAATCAATATGCAAAAATTATAAGGGTCTTTTAATTGATATAACATTCTCTGGTTTATGTGAAACAGTGCTCATTTTATTCTTAATATATGTGGCACAACGAAAGTCATCCTTAATAAGCATTTTAAACAGACCATAAACAAGATTATTTTTGGACAAATTATCCGATTGATGAAAGTTAACATGACTAAGCTTCTTATACCATAAAAATGCATTATTAGAAATACTCAAGAAATAACTTTAAGTTTCTACTTTAACTGGTTCAAAAAGATATATGTTCTTTTTCCTATAGCCTTCAAACAATTTAGTACCATTTTTATCAAAAGCTTCTACTTTGTTTTTATCAAATACCATTTTATAACCCTTATCACACAATTGACTAATACTCAACAAATTATGTTTCAAGCCTCTAACAAAACCAACATTTTTTCTAGTATGAAGAGGTAAACCAATTTTACCAATTGCAATGATTTTACCCTTATTATCATCTACGAACTTCATAAAGCCTCATTCTTTCCACTCTAAACTTGTGAACAATGAAGTATCGCTACTCATGTGACGTAAACACTCACTATCTAAGTACCATGTTCCTTTCAATTTTGCTCCATGTTCCTATAAACATCAAAATAGAGTTAATTTCTTTTTGGAACCCATACTAGCTTGGGCCCACCAAGATTCAAGCTTATATTATGTAAAGATCTAACTTGTTTGTGTACTAAGCTTATTCATTTTATAGAAGCAATATTTTTCAATATAACCAAGTCTATTGCAAAAGGAACAAGCATGAGAATTAGATCTATACTTGTCACTTACTTGTTTCTTCATATTTTGGCTTTGGTAGCCTCTGGATTTGCTTCTGATGTATTCTTTAAATGGATATTTGTTATTTCGACTAGTATATCTTTTGTTATACCAATTTCCTTGCACATCAGATTTAGTCTTAACATGCACAATATTATCGTTTATATATTCCATGCCAACTATTTCTTTGCCTTTGACAAACTCGATTTTGTTATTAGATTTAGAAGTTTTAGCATGTTTGTATCCATGTCCATTTTTAGATTTATCTAACCTTTGTGAGGATAACAACAATTGTAATTTCTCGCCACTTTCATGGAACTTGTTAAAGGTCGTATCTATTGTGCAAGATAGATCGTTAATTCTAACTTTCAAGTCTTTAATTTTTTCTTTTAGCATTAAATTCTCTTTTTCCAAATTATATTGAGTTGTCCTTAGGTTTTCATTATCTATCGACAAAACTTTTGTATCATTTTTTAATATACCATTTTCATCAACTAATAATGAGTTTGTTTATAGCAAGGCATCCTTTTCACTTCTTAATGCCTTAATTTCATCATCTTGTTTATTTATCTTGGAGTTAGCCCTTTCAAGTGCTTTTAAAAGATTGTCAATCTACTTCCTAACACTTTCAGGCATAATATCTTCATTAAAATCAAAATTTGCCCCAAAGAGAGCCATTAGACATAGGTTAGCTTCTTCATCTGTTTCTAATTTTGGTTATAAATTTGCTTTCGATTCATCTAAGTCACTCCAAGTAGCCAATAGTTCTTTCTATTTCTTCTTGTACTTTCTAGTTTTTTTAGCAATATTAGACATTCATATTTGATGTGCCCAAGCTTCTTGCACTCCTAACCTTTTTCTCTTTCTTCTCCTTCTCCTTCTTTTTCTCTTCCTTAGAATTCTTCCATACATCATACTTAAAACGATTAATGGAAGAACATTTATTAAAGAACTTTCTCTTACCTTTCTTTTTGAGGATCTTGTTCAGTCTTCTTGCTAGGAGTATGATGTCCTCATCATCTTCAGGTTCTAAATCTGATTCTAATTCAAATTCTAAATCAACTTCTTAAGCTTTAAATGCAATGATCTTCTTACTGCTCTTAAGTCCATTAATGTTATTGATATGAGATTTATAGCCACGCAACTTTTCTCTAAGTTGGCTCAAAGTCATTTTTGTCAAATCTTGGGCTTCTTCAATTGCTATTCTCTTGGCATCCCATGATCTAGGTAAAATCCTTAGTATCTTGCAAACAAGATCTATATCTTCATTCTTTTTACCTAGCAAAGTCAATTCGTTAGTAATTGCTATAAAGTGATTAAATACATCTTAAATACTTTCACCTGATTGAAATTTAAACAATTCATATTGTTGAAGCAATGAGTTAATCCAAGTGTCCTTGATAGTGGTTGTTCTTTCATAAGTTTCATGCAAGGTTTCTCAAATGTCTTTTGCAGTCCTACAAGATGAAATAAGATAATATTCAAAAGGTGCTATTGTCATTAATAATAAATGCTTAGCCTGATTGTTATTCTTAGTCTTTTTCTTCTAAGTGTTGAATTTCCATTCCTAACAATTTGGATGTCTCCATACTTAATAATTTCCTATGATCTAAAGTTAGTTGCCTTGACATACATCTACATCCTACATTTCCAATATGCAAAGTTAGTACCATCGAAATAGGAAGCACAATTCGTTGTAATAGCTATATCGTTTTCCACCATAGATCTTTGAACTCTAGATAATCAAGAGTTAAGCTCTGACACCTATTGTAAGTACCAAAAGTAACAAAGAGGGGAGGTGAATTGGTTACAATAAAACTTTAAACTTTTCGCAAAACTAGATTAAAAATGTCCCCTTTGTTTGCTTAAGCAAAATTAGGTGTAAAACAATATATGAACAATAATAAAACTTAAAGTAAAAAGAATAGAGTTGAGAAAATCAAACAAGAGATTTATAGTACTTTAGCCTTATGCTTACTACACTCTTCCAACTCCAATGCTAGAAACCCATTAATCTTCATCGGTGTAATTCCACTATCCACTTTTCACTAACTTCAATAAGAGACAACCAATTACAAGTCTTGCTGCTTTGTCTCACTAGGCTACTCTTGCTTGCACACAAAACTACAAAAATTTGAATATCTCTCTCACACAAATACTATCATACAAACAATTGTTATTACAATAGCTATGAAGACTAAATACAAAGATCTTCTCAAATAAAATACATAATGAAATCAAAATATAAAAATAGACTAGATAGCGTTGTCTCTAAATTAGATTCTAAATATGGTTCTGAATTCTCTTGAATGTTAAGTTTTTAGAAAATGAATGCAGCTTAATCTATTGATCTCTATCTCAAAAAATTTGAACATACGTTCTTTTGTATCTTCTAACGCAACGTCTCTTTGCTATATCCTTAGATGACTCTTGATCAATCTAGAATAATATTAATTTAACTGTTGATTGTTGTAATCTCACAAATTATGGAGACTAAATCATTTGGATATGAATTGAATTTGGACATTGCACTTCTTGTATTCTTTATCTAATAAAGTCTATAAGCATTCTTGTGAAATTACTTTGATTTCTTCTCATGTTTCTTTAATATAACTTTTGAAAATTGAATCCTTTTTTGAAATAAATATCTCTTAAAAATTAAGAGCAAATCTTGATGCTTCAAATTTGAATCTTGAGACTTTTGGAATAATTTTGCAACTTTCTTACTCGTCTGTACTCCATTAAATTCGATATAATCGAGTAAACAAGCTTCGAAAACATGTGTATAACAGCTTCTTTGATTGTTATAAAAATCTGTATCAACAAGATAAGATTCATTCTTATCTCAACATATCTTGGCTTATATCTTTATCCATTCTTGTTTTGAATTCAAATAAAGATTCAATTTGAACTCCTTAGAATTTCTCCACATATCTTAATGATAATCCTTTAAAATTCTTGTGACACTTTTGACAAAATGTATTCAATAAAATCTGCTTGTTGTTATAAAATATCATATCCAAATATGCTTATCCTTAGAATAAATATTTTAATTCCAACTTAATCCCCATAGATTTAATTAACCAAATTTATCAGACGTGTTGGATACATTATTCAAATATATTTAACAAGTGAAGTTGGGCCTTTAAACATCTATAAGCCCAAAACACTTCTCGAATAAGTTGGCTATGTAACTACTAATACTATACTTGAAATTTTGAATTTGTCTCTGAATTTGGTTCTAATTTTTAAAATTAGTATTAAGACAAAATTCTTATCTCTATGTTTATTGACCTTCATGCTTAAGAAAACTTATTAAATATCTTAACTCTTTTTGTTATTAGCAAAACATTTATGAGAGAACTCAATAAGTGACATGAACTAAACTAAACTAGTTAATCTAATCATATGTCCTAACTAAATCATTCCTTTAACCAAAAGAATAAAGGCATGAGACATGGCATTATCTATTGGTCCACCAAAGATTCTCCCAGCCTTGGCAAATAGCATGATCTAATGGCCAAGAATTTATGTATAATTCCAAGATGAAAATGACTGGACACTTAGACATTGATTGAGAATATTTCGTAATCTAGTTTAAGCAAAAAACTTAGGAAATACCCTAAATAGCTAGGTCCATTCCATTAACTAATAAATACATGGTAGGTAAGAGGGTATTAATTCAAACCAACAAAAAGAGTTTTCCTCTTTCATTTTCCTACCTAGTGCCAACCATTATTCCTCTTCCTACCCTATCATTTTCTTGATTTTACTCTCAGATTTACCACTCCATCAAGTAACAAATACACCTCCTTAAACTACCACCAAATTGCCACATTCAAACATCTTATGCAAACCATGACCAAGAATAAATAAGGTCGGTCGCTAAATGGGTCTAAGCTAACCAAAAGCTTGAAAAGGTGATGGTAAATGCACAAAAGAACAATAAAGTAAATGAAGAGTAAGCAAAACCTACAAACAGCTCTAAAGAATATGACGTACTAATAGAACTTCCAAGGACTCATGACACAACTCGATATAATGTATGAATTGGTCTAGTGAGATTACTCGCCACTTAATTTTACTTAAGGGTTAGGATAAGAGTAAAATGAAAGTAAACAATCAGTGTTTATGAGAGGAAGAATATTTAATGTATTGTTTATCAACTTACTCCAGCTACAAGTACAAAGAGTATTTATACCTAAGAATTTAGGACAACTTACTTAAAAGGGAAAAGACAAAAAAGGATATTGCTCCAAAGAAGTAATGTACAAGAATACAAAAAGGTAAAAATGAATATTTAAAAAAAATAATGATTAATGTAGCAGATTCTTCACGTAGTCCTATATACGTAGTAGGAATGTATTGTGATGTCGTTAGAGGATGTAGACAAAAGAGTACGATCAGATTTCTTATCTGAGCAAGGGTGACTAAGGATTAATCCGGTGTCTCTCTCTCAGTCTCTCGGCAAGGGTAATGCCGAGCAAGTGGTCAATTCAGACATAAGTGAGTAAGTATGCAAGGTTTGGCAAATGTTCTAGCATTCTTCAATTTGACCTACAATCTCCATAAGATGGGTAGTCGTTTGGCTCAACATGTAAAGTAGCTCTCAAAGGGATACTCGACTTCGGTAGGAGTCAATTGGAGCAGGAGGATTCACCTTACTAGCCCCTCTAGTCCTCGAGCCCAAATACAGATCAAAGGCTTGATAGCCTGATTCCTATCATTCCCTCCAGGTTGATTTAGATTTAGGATCAAATCCAAATGGTCTTCAATCAGCTCTTTATCAAGGTAATATGGATTGAGGGCAATAATGTTGAAGGTGTCAAAAACCCCTTAGTCCTCGAGCAACTCTAATTTGTAGGCATTATCATTGATCTTCTAGAGGATTCTAAAAAGTTTTTCAGCCATTAGGGATAGTTTATTCCTCCTTTTGCTTGAAAACCTTTCCTTGCTTAGATGCAATCATACCAAGTCTCTCAGTAGAAACTGTTTCGTCATCCTACCCTTAGCCCTTTCTCGCATTCGTCTGATGGTTTGGTCGATTTGTTGAGTAACTTTATTGTAAATGTGTTGAAGGGACTGTACTCAAGTTCTTGTGTCAGGGTCGTCTTGCTCGGATACAAGTATAAGGGTGTGATCGAAGGGCAACTCGAGATTAAAACCATAGACAACTTCAAAGGGAGTCTACTTAGTAGTGTCATATACTGTTTGGTTGTAAACAAATTTGACTACTGGTAAGCTGATGCGTCTCCAGAGTCGTACACACGGAGAAAGCACCACAACGAGGGGAATCGAAAAGAACAAAGAAAAAGCTAGCAAAGTCCAAGCAGCTACCGAATGGATATGACATACCACTCAATCTTACTTGACCTACAATCCGCCGGATATGACATACTGGTCCGAATTGAAAGGTCACTCGCCACTATTCCTTACTAAAGGGAATAGATAAGAGTTGAGAGTTAATGAGAATACTAAGATTGTTTAAAGAGAATAATTCTATATTGAAAGTTAGATGATTGTCTTCGTACAAGGAAAGTGAGGGTTTATATACTTGCCCACTAGGGTTATTTTACATGTATGAAAGAGAAAAGGGTACTTTACAATTA
This sequence comes from Lumnitzera littorea, assembly GCA_024138015.1. Lineage (NCBI taxonomy): Eukaryota > Viridiplantae > Streptophyta > Magnoliopsida > Myrtales > Combretaceae > Lumnitzera > Lumnitzera littorea. The sequence goes on from JAMXBB010000007.1 coordinate 101,921,378, forward strand.
CGTTACATTAATCATACTAAAAAGGGGCAAAAAAGGATAAAGAATATCCAATACAAAAGAGAAAGAATTATTCTGGAACATTGTGTCAGAAGGTACGTGTCACTTAATAGCTGTACGTCAGGAGTATAATACACAGGCAAAAGTAGGAAGTGTTAGGAGTCAAGGGCAAACCTAATATGGATCAGATCAAAAGTCAATCAGCCTAGCAAAAAGGTCAGTTGTCTTGAAGTCAAATACCAGTAGGTTAGGTCGGTAGCTTAGCTTGGCTAGTTCGGGGCTGTCTTCTGGATTAGGACTTCACTATTGGGTAGGAGCATGTTAGACACACATGAGGATCTGAGAGACAAGTCGATAGGAGGTCAAATCAGGTTAAGAGTCCCCGTCTCGGCTATGGCTTAAAGCTAGTATTTTCCGTGCAAGCCCTTAAAGTCCTCTATCTCAACTTCTTGTGATCGGTCTAAGGGGTTGATTCCTATCATAAGCAGACATCACAATCAACCAATTTCTTGTCCACTGCAACTCAGAGTAGTGATCCTCAAGTACGATTAACTACTTCTGTTTGGCTATTAGTTTAGGAGTGACAAGAAGTACTGAATAGTAGTTTGGTTCCAATCCAATGCTACAAAGTCTTCCAAAAATGGCTTGAGAACTTAAGATCTCTGTCAGAGACTACACTTCTCGGCACGTCATGTAACTGTATAATTTCCTACAAGAAAAGAGAAACAATAGCTATAAGCCTTATAACTATAAGATCAAATTTAGTACGTAAAATTTAGGGCAACCGGCTAAAAGATTCAACTAAACCTAAATTATAAAACAAAACTAAAAATATTAGTAAAAGTGATCCCGTAAGTTTGAATTTAGGAAAATAAGTAATAAAATAATAGAATATTATAATATCAAATTTTAAATATATTACATGTTATTTATCAAGAATATATAAAATGAATTCTGATAATTAACGAGTCCCTAGAAATAAATTATATATACACTAAAAATCATAGAATAATATAAATAATATTTAGGAGTATTTACTTGTACCCCATATGAATTTATGTATTGGTAAAAACATGCAAAATTACCTAAAATGCTTGAAAAATTTTAGAAAAAATGCTAAATAATTAAAGAAAATTATTAAAAAATCAAGGAAAAATAAGAAAAAAACAGAAAAGTAGGGAATGATCCAAATCAAGGTCATAATAGGTTGGCAGAAGAAAGAAAAAATCTAACCAATTAAATTAACCTACTTAGAAAGTTAATTTGGAAGAGGATTAAGCAATTGTTAACTCAAATTAACACACAAAAAATTTCCTAGAGCTCTATAAATAGCCAAATTTCTTCAAAAGCTCATTTGGGTAGTTTGTGAAGTGAGAAAATTAGAGTCAACCGAAACAAAAGAGAATTAGGGCTTTTCCAAAAAATTATAAAAAAACTGTGTGATTAGGATAATTGGACTAAACCTACGACCCACCACCAATTGAAATCGAACCGTCGCCACCACTACACCCTACACCCACCGCTTGGACTAGCCAATACCCTTAGGACCGCCGCTAGTGGCCAAAAGTCCAATAGTTGAGTGAGTCCAAATTCAGCTTAATTTTGTGTAAATTATTAAAATTATTAATTTTATCTAGAAAATCATGAATTTTATTATTCTAATGTTTTATTGTATGTAGATTTAGGGAAAAATATTGGTTAGATTTAATTACATCTAAAAATATATGGTGCTTAAGAAACCGTATAAAAGCAAACATGTTTCGAACTAAAATTAAATAGCTTTAGGAGTATAGTTTTGCGCTCTTTTTTTTTTTTTAGACTGCTTAAGTGATGTAGAACAGTTCTACAAAGCTCCTTTTTAGAAATTAATTTTCAAAAATTTTAAGCGATTTTTAGGCCTTTAAAATATGTATATAATTAGGGATTTTTGGGTTAATTAATAATTAACTGAATAATTACTAATTTAATAAATAATTAGGTGCTTTAAGATGTTTATATCTAATGTGGTATGATAATTTGGTATTTAGGGTGTTAGATGTGATTATTAGGGGTATTATGTAGTCAAATATGTAATTTTAAGAGAATGTGAAATTGAAATTATAATAACTATAAAATATTAAGTTAAAATTGATAATATAATAATAATATTAATACGTAATAAATTTGGTAAAAACATCAATTTAGGTAATTATAAGGAAAATGTAAAATTTTCTCATATCGAAAGTAAATTCGGTACATAAATAAGGATCGAAATGTACTAAGTAGACTAGAATACTAATTAAGGACCAAAAAGTGATCCTTAAAATACTCGTTCCTAATGTAATGAATTTCACATTAGGTTTCGCATCACATTTTTAGGATTTATGTATAATACTCGTAGATAGAACTGATTTAAAACCTAAGTCGAAACTGAATTCAAAAACTGAATCCGAAATTAACCTAGAATGAATTAATAAGAAATAATATGTATATATGAAGTATAGAGTTAAATCATAACCTAGAATATATATATATATATATCATCAAGATATAAATACTAAAGGTGTATTTATACTATAGGACATATAGAAACGAGTCGACCTACGACAAGTGAGGGAGCAAGCGAACTAACGATTCCAAGTAAGTTGGGTTTAATACTTCATTGTATTTTAGAGTATTATTTTAAAGTACTCAAAGACTTAAGATTGCATTTAACTGTGTTTGTAAGTAGTTATGTACACAAGTGCTTGAGTATTTGATTTCGTGCTATATTCTGTATTATGTTTGGTGAATGATGTGAATGGAATGGTGTGAAATTGTTTGATCACCTTAACTCATACCTAATCATGATCAACCTAAATACCCTAATTAGACATGCATTACAACCCTTTAGGAGATCACTCGGATTAACGTTGGTAAAATTACTCTGATTTCACAATAGACTGAACCACGTTGTATGATGACACTTACTTATTACATTGCATATAATTAATTGTGTGATAACCTTATTTGTGTTTATTATACCTTCATAAGTCTCCAATCTTACTTACTGAGCTGTGATTGCTCATACCCATATAAATTCTCTTGTAAGTTCTTACTTTTGACTAATATGCCACAATAGAATTATCCTGATGTCAGTTCTCTTTTGAAGCTATGGTGAATGAGGATCAAATGGTTATATGATCAAGTCTTTTTAATATCTTGATAGTACTTTTAGGTTTATGAACCGATATGTGAGATATAAGTTAACCGGCTACTATAGTATGTGTAATTTCTTGGGATTTTAAGACAATATGGATGTAATTATATATATATATATATATATATATATGAATGATGGTTCTAACTTTTTATGTAAATTTTAGCTTAAATTATAATTAAACTGTTTACTTCAAAGCAAGGAGTCATAGACGCCTTATGTAAGTTATATTTATAGTAAGGACTGTGAGGTTAGTTACTATCATAGGTTGGTTTACACAACGGGATTGTTACAACTCTGTGGCTTTGGGACATAACAATAGCCGAAGCATCGTTAAACTTAGAGTAGGGCACAAAGTATGCCATCTTGCTGAACCTATCTATGATGACCATCACAGAATCTTTGCCTCGGGTAGTTCGTGGTAATCTAAGAATAAATTCCATACTAAACTCAACCCATGGTTTCGTTAGAACAAGCAAAGGCATTACTTTCCCTTACTTAGCCCGACATTTAAGCCTTTTGCACAAGACATAGCCTTCAACAACTTGGTGTACATCTCGCCTCATTCTCGACCAAAAGAAATGACCACTCAGTAGCTCATACATCCTTTTCTCTCCCAAATGTCTAGACAATCCTCTACTATGGGCTTCTCTGATCAACAACTCCTAAAGTGAATAGGTCAGCACGTACAATTTCCCTCATCAGAACAAGTATCCCTCCTCCATATGATACTCGTCCACTGTCCTCTTGTCAACATAATACACAAGTATGGGTCCAAAGTGTAGATCCCTAGTGTACTGTTCCTTAATGTTTGTAAACCCAAACAATCTTGTCTGCAGTTCGGTAAGGAGCGCATGTCTTCTTGAAAGAACATTTGCAACTACGTTGCTCTTTCCTTGTTTGTATTTTATTACAAAATTAAATCCTTCGAGGAATTCGACCCATCTCGCATGCCGTTTTGACAACTTTGTTTGACTTCGAAGGTACATCAAGGACTCATGGTCAGTATAGATAACAAATTCTCTTAGCAATAGATAATGCTACCATACTTACAGTACTCAGATCAGTACCAAAAGGTCTTTGTCATACATAGAGTAGTTTACCTTAGGTCCTCTAAGCTTCTCACTGTAGTAAGCAATTGGTCAGGCTTCCTGCATTAAGACAGTATTCCAATACTTAGCACATCCATTCCAGCTCCAATATTTTCTCAAAGTTAGGCAAAGATAGCATAAGGACGAAGGTTAATCTTTCTTTCACTTCTGCAAAGCTTTTCTCTTCATTGAAAGTCAATGTTCTTCTTTGTTAGCTCAATAAGAAGTGTAACAAGGGTGCCAAAATTCCTTATGAATCTCCTATAGAAGGAAGCTAATCTATGAAAACTTCTCACCTCGGCATAATTAGTAAGAGTTAGCTATTCGATAATTGCTCGGATCTTCTTGTCATCCACTCGTAAACCTCCTCCACTTACTATATAGCCTAAGAATATCACTTCTTCTGAGCCAAAGTAACATTTCTTAAGATTGATGAATAATGTCTTAGTACGAAGGACATTCATTACGGTACGAAGATGTTCACAGTAACTCAGCATGTTGGTACTATATACCACGACGTTGTTAAAGTACACCATGACACAATTCCCCCATTAGATTTCTTAGCATATGATTCATCAATTGCATGAAAGTGATTAAGGCATTCAACAAGCTAAAGGGCATTACCATCTACTCGTAGAGTCCATGCCGAGTTTTGAATGTAATCTTTCACTTATCTCCTAACCTAATGCAACTTGATGGTAGCTAGATTTTAAATCAATCTTGTAGAAGATCTTGGCTCCATTCAGCTCATCCAGCATATCTTCTAACCTAGGAATAGGATACTTGTATTTGATCGTTATCTTATTCACAGCTCGGCTATCAACACACATCCACCAAGTTCTATCCTTTTTCAGTACTAGGAGCGCTGGAACAACACAAGGGTTGAGACTCTCCTTAACATGTCCCCTTTCTAGTAGCTCATTGACTTGTCATTAGAGCTTAGAAGCTTATTTGAGACTCATCTAATAAGTTGGCTTACTCGGCAGTATGGCATCGAGTATCCAATCAATGCAATATTCTATTCCTCTTAACAGTGGCAATCCTTCCAACAAATGTTCTAGAAACAAATCGGCATATTCATCCAGCAACTCTCTTATTTCCAAGGGTAGTTCACCCCACTCCTTTAATTCTAATAGACGCTTGACCAACATAAAGGACAGCACATCGATTTTAATGGCCTCTCAGAGCTCAACTCTACTCATCATCAGGGTTTTCTTCAATCCATGAGCAAGTTTTGTCTGCAATTTGTTAACTTCACTCAATAGCATTGGGTTCAGCATAATCTTCTTGCCATCCTTCTTGAACACATATGTATTCTTGTATCCATCATGGATAACTCATCTATCAAATAACCATAGTCGGCTAAGCAATATGTGTAAAGCACACACGGGCAGTACATCACAAAGAATCTCATCGAAGTAATTTTCGATAGTAATCAGCAATAATACTTGCCAAGTGACATGTAGTGCTCCTTTCTCACTCAACTAATGCAACTTGTACGGCTTCGGGTGCATGATAGTTGGCAAATCCAACCTTATCATCAAATCGGTTGATGCCACATTGGTGCAACTTTTGTTATCTACAATTAGTGCGCTCACTTAATCATTCACTCTACAAGTGATATGAAACAAGTTTTCCCTTTGCTCCTCTTCACATGAGGCTTCCAAGTTCATTATATGTCAAACAACTAGGATCAACCGATCCAAGTACTCAACAAACACATCTTCTTTAATTAGTTCATTCTCCTTAGTAGCTTCTTTCTCGACAATGCTTTCCTTCTCCTTAGGTTCCTCATCAGTACTTTCTACTTCTAGTTTCGGAATGTCTCTCTTGATGACCATAATCCTTTAATTTGAGCATTGAGCAGCCATATGTCCAAACTTTTGGCATTTGAGGCACTTGATCTAGCTTGTCTTTCTATTAGATCCTTGCCCTTTCTCATAAGTTCGAGTCAGCAAGTCACCTTCTGTTTAGCCCTTCTAGTCAATCCTGACATCCCTTCATCTGATCGGGTCAACACTTAGCTGACCTCAATAGTTTCCCTACGTAGGCAGGCCGGCTAGATTTAATAGGTCAATTAGTCAGCTTCCTTGTTAGCATTCGACTTATTCTTTGTCTTTCCACTCGCTGAGCTATTCTTATTGCCTCATCTAACGTAGCAAATTGTCGAAGTTCCACAATGCTTCAAATATCACTCCTCGATCCAGAAAGGAATCTCGAGACAACTCACACTAAAGGCTCCTACACTTCACAACAAATCATAAACATTTGGAACTCTTTGACATACTTGTCAACAGTTAGGCCTCTTTATCTCAGCTCTTAAAGCAGAGTAAAAGTGTCTTGTAAATAAGTTTCCAGCACAAATTTGTTTCTAAGTATTCTCTTCATTTTAGGCTAAGTATTGATCTCTCGATATCCTTCTCGCCTTCTCATGGCCTAAAAATTCTTCCACCACATGGCAGCATATCCAAAGAACTCAATAACAACAGTTCTCACTTTGTTGTACTCATCATAATGGTAATAATTGAAGACTTACTCCACCTTCTCTTCCCAATCTAAGTAGTCATCCGCATTCTTAGACCCATTGAAGCGTAAAATCTTAAGCTTCACATGGTTGAGTACTCGAGGTGCTTAAGCTTGCTCTTCTTCTTCATATTCTTCCTCGCCCTCCTCAACCAAATCTCCCAAGTCAATTCTTCTTCTCACTTGTCCACCTACTCCTCCACCTCAAACTTATTGAGCTAGAATCTAACCTCTAGCAGGTCGGGCAACCTATGAAGTGTTATGCGCGACTTCAATAGGTCTATAAGCTAGTACATGAACATTTCGAGTTAAATCTATAAGGATGTTAGCTACCTCATTAAATCTCTTGTCAGTACTTTTGGGAGTACCTTAGGATTGTCGGTTATGGTAGACAACACCATTGTGGTCATCCCCAATGCTAACATTAACACTTGAATCTGTCATTTGCTCTAAAAGATTCAAATCCCAACTCTTCAATTCAATGCAACAGTTGAAAATATCTCTCAAAATCACACTACACACTTCCTCCAAACTAGAAGCTTAACAATCAGTAAACATGGCAGTTAAATTAACATAGAAAACTTGCTTCCACACACTTAAGACAAAATAAGGACAGAACTTCAAAACAACTAGTACTACCCAAATGAGACCTCCGCTCTGATACCAAGATGATGCAAACCATGACTAAGAACAAATAAGGCCAGTCATTGAATGGGTTCAAGCTTGCTAAAAACTTGAAAAGAGTGATGAGAAATACATGAAAGAACAATAAAGTGAATGAAGAGTAAGCAAAACCTACGAATAGCACCAAAAGATATGACGCACCAATGGAACTTTCGAAAACTCACAACACAACTCGATATGACGTAGAATTGGTTTGGTGAGGTTACTCACCACTTAGCCTTACTTAAGAGTTTGGATGAGATTGAAATAAAAGTAAACAATTAGTGTTTACGAGAAGAAGAATATTCGATGTATTGTTTATTAGCTTGTTCCAACTATAAGTATAAGAGATATTTATATTCGAGAATTTAGGGCAACTTACCTAAAAAGGAAAAGACAAAAAAGGGTATTACCCCAAATAAGTAATGTACAAGAATACAACATGATAAAAATAAATATTCGAGAAAAACAATGATTAGTGTCGCAGATTCTTCACATGGTCTTGTACACATGTTAGAGAAGCATTAGTGATGCCGTTGGAGGATGTGGACAAAAGAGTACAATCAGATTGCTTATCCGAGCAAGGGTGACTGAGGATTAGTTTAGGGTTTCTCTCTCGGCTCTCGACAAGGATAAGTGAGTAAGTGCACGAGGTTTAGCAATTGTTCCGACATTCTTCAATTTGACATATAATCTCCAAGAGATGCGCAGTTATCCAACTTGGCATGTAGAGTAGCTCATTAAAGAAATACTCAGCTTCAATAGGAGTTAACTAGAACAAGAGGATTCGCCTTGCTAACCCCTCTAGTCTTCGGGCTCGGCTGCAAGTCAAAAGCCTAATAACCCGATTCCTAGCAAACATCCATCCCCAAAATGCCATACAAGCCACAAACAACCACCATAATTCCAAGAAAACCATCAACTCCTCACTTATAAACCAAAACCGAACTACCTCCCATTCCTTATACTACTCTACATTTGAGGCTACCTCAAAGATAATCCAAAGCTAAACTTAGCATTTTGGAGAAAGGACAGCCAACATAGGAGCTTCGAGAAGAGTTTCAATGAGCTTAAAAAAGGGCCGAAACTACAACCTAGGAGGCAATGAGTGATGTTTGAGCTAAGGTGTTAGAGCCAAGAAGATTAAATCCATCCTTATTGGTAGTATAATATTCTATCTCTTAGTCATTCTCTTTTGTATTCTTAAAGTTTAGTTTATATTTAAATATGATATGTATGGAGTAGTCATATAAACATGTAAATGGGTTTGAGTATACTTTAGTCTAGACATGTATTCTAAAGATGTTAGGATTTTTTTTATATACATGTTATTTACATAAATAGGTCTTTGTATCATAAATGTATTAAACACAAATATGAGAAGGATCATTAACAACACATTTTATCAAATCATTTCCTAAGTGGCCAAAACATAAATGTAATTTCAATGTTTTTCATTTTGCAATAAATAATGATTTATGTTATGAAATTGTCTTCAAAGATAGCTAAGAAACTCCTAAAAGTAACATAGTTGATAGATTTTAAAAGGGGCCTAAGATACACACCAAAGCCGATGCTATAAGAAGACTAAATTGGGTTATGTTTTATTTTTAGCCTAAAAGATGTTAAACATTATTACAAATTGATTAGGTTTAAAATAAGTTGTTTACATACTAATCTAGGGACTTAGGTCGAAAATTAAGTCTAAAACAATTAGTGGGCCTTAGAAATTTAATTTGGGCTCAACAAAACCTAACCAATCAGCAACAAAAATGAGTTTTAAGATTAAATAAAATGGAGAAATGCCAATAACCCTAATAAACTTTGACTTAGGTGTAGATTAAGCCTCTAAATTTTCAAAATCTAGTTTTTTATCCCCCTAAACTTTGATAAATTGGCAAACAACCCCCATAAATTAAGAATAATCCCCTTAAACTTTGATTTTGATGCGCGAACACACCCTAAACTTATCAAAATATACTTTAAAACCCTCTAAACTTTGACTATAGTATGACCTTTTTTTAACTAAAAAAGGAAATCTCCTTTATATTACAAATTTATCAAAGTTTAAGGAGTTAAAAACCACACTTTAAAAATTCAGAAAATCAATCCATACCTAAATCAAAGTTTATGGATGTTGTTTGCTATTTCTCCCAAATAAAATCCCAATATAAGTTACACAATGATTAGAAAAACCCATCTAAGGCCCAAAACTAAAACAAGCCTAAAATTAATGAAATAGGCCTTAAATTGACTATTGGGCCTAAAAGATCGCATAAGCTAAATATTTAGGTAAACTCATCCGATTTCTCAAGCCTAAACATCTAATGAAAGCCTAATAAAGAATAAAATTTGGCTAAAAATGAATATTTTAAGCTTAGACCCAATTATAAGACCCAAAAACAACAAAACAAGCCCAAAGTATAAATCAACAAATCTAACTAGGCCTATATCCAAACTTGCAAGCCCTACATACCCAATCCAACCCTATCATTTGAAAGTACATTCAAGACTTATGAAATCAACTATAAGAACTCAAAAAACAGAGTTAAAAATGAGAAAGTTATGGTTAAATCAAGAGGCTACTTGCAATCAGGAAATATAATGAATTTAGCTTAGTTATGATAGTATGTGGTATACTTATAAGCATTACTATTATTTCATTACCAAGTGACCTTGATATCGACCTGAAGATACCAAAGGAGTACTACCAATAGATGTCATGATCAAGTGAGTAATTTGATGTATATTACATTTGCTTGTACTTGTAGATAGTTGCACCTAAATTAAATAAAATGAATTTGAATTGTATAGAGAAATGGGTATATGTGTGTACTTGATATTGATTGCCTTGTTTGTGAAAAATTACTCTAAATATATATATATAAGAGTTATTGGATGTCGTTTCGTTTTACATTATTTGTTAATTGTCTACAAATATTGGTTGTTCATCTATGAAATTAAATTTCAACTATATCTAACTCGATTATTAAAATAGATTATGTATATCATAGACTGCAAATTGTAAAAGGCTGTCAACATTACAGGATTGGTAAAAAGAGGCCATGTGGATTGGGAATTGATATATATTATTTTTTAAATGAGTTTTTGTACTATATATTCAAAAAATACAACCTTGTCTTGATATTTTGAAACTACTCGTACCGAGTGACATCGTCATCTGGTTGAGGTTGAGTCCAAGAAGCCACCACTTAAGGGTGAGTAAGATTACATATACTGATTACATGCACACCCTTAGTAACTAAAGATGAGACGATTCTTAGTCTTGATCGTTTAATGGTTTAACAAGTTAAGGTGATTAGAACTTGGAACTACACGTAGATTATTTTTGAACCTTGGGGCATTAAATTCATGTCATGTACATTATTCTAAATGACTGTATATGTTGTTGCATTCATATGCACATCTCTCATTCATATAATTGATAATTAACTTGCTTATTATTGCTTAAAAGGTATAATGTGATGAATATCTCACTAAGTTAAATGTAGTTTATTCCTTAATAGTTTCTTTTGCAAGTTATATAAAAGTTAGAATTAGGCTAAAACCTGAGTGCAGAGTCTAAACGAGAGAATCGTATAGTTGAATTAGATTGTGAATTGAAGCTTTTAAAGTATTGTATATTCTCTTAAAACCAAGATTTCAATCTTATGATAAACTCTATGATTTGAAAGTTTAACTATCCAATCTTATCGTTTGGTACAAAATACTGATTCTCTACAGTTTTTTATAGACTATGAATTACTGGCTATCCGTAGTTATTTTTATAATTAATTGACTATATGAAATAAGATAAAGTATAATGAATGGTAATTTAGTTAGATTCTTACTACTTCTAACTTGTAAGGTGATTCTCATATTATAAATGTACTCATGATATGACAACTTTAAGGCAATCCTAGTATACACTTTTTATGGTGACATAAAAAGACTGAAAAATTATAAGGTTGACGAAAAAGATGAAATTGACTACAAAGGCAACCGCTTATGACAAAAGGGATGATTATTCTACAAGAGTAACACTTAAGGTTACAAAAAGGAGGTCCAATTAATTTATGACAACTTGAAAGGGGATGACCTAGGGATGATCACTATTTACAACCTAAAGGTAACGAATATTTACAAGCCTAATTTTTTCTTTCTTTTTCTTATTTTATGAAAGCCTTTTGAAAACCCTTTTTATTAAGGGAAGTTAAAGAGCATCTATGTTACAAATGATCAAATCGTTAACATTACTTTAAAAATGGAAGAAGTTACAAAACATGATGAAAACAATAAAGGAGCAAAGGTGACATTAATGATGGGTTTCAACATGAAGATGACAACTAAGAATGAGGAGCAATTATTTTTCAAGGGTTACACTTATTGTTACCAAAAGGTGGTGACAACTTAAAAGAGAACAACCTGGGTGACAAAAGCTATATACAATCTAAGAATGAGAAATATCTACAAACCGAAGGATTTTTTCTATTATATATACCTATCATTGTGCATTTTTCTTTTCAATACAATGAATAATCATAACAAACAACAAAGTAACCAAAACAAACAACTAAGTAGTATATAAAGTAAAAGCACATGCATGTAGATACAAAGTCTAGTAATTGAATAATAGCACGGCAATATATATTATTACAAAGGATTTCAAGTTGCAACTTTATTAAAAATTCCATGTTACCTTAATTATATTTCAAATAGGCTAGACCCTTGTTAGGTGTTCAATTTTTCTACAAGTATAAAACATAAATAAATTATAGAGAATATTATATAAAAACAACTATCACATAATAATTTACCAATAAATATCTTTGACATATAGAGGAATACATGGAAATATTATACAACCACTATATATATAGGAAAATAATAAATCTACAACTCATTGTTCATTATAATTTTCTTTTCTTTTTTAAGAAAAACATTACATTAATACTCATTTGCTAGCTCATAAAGATTGAATACAATGGAGTGGGTTTTATAGATCCTCAAACTCAACAACTTCACGTGTTTTGGAAAAAAAAAAAATTCTCAAGCCACATTGAAGCAAGAGTAGATAGCTTAAACAAGAAGGTCATTAAACCACAATTTTTTAAGCCTACACAATAGCCCCCAACCTAGGTTCCTAAATAGTTTAATTACAATTGTATTAAAACATATCTTTTATAAAATAAGCCCCCTAAAGAGATGTTGCTTGACCCATTGGATAGAATGTTGTTTATTTACAACTTAAAAAACCTAGTTAGTCAAGAAATAATTATAAACAATATAATTTTCACAAAAATAAACAAAAGCACATGTTATATTACATGAAAGGAAATTACAGAATAATCTCTCATAATTAATTTTTCTAGAAACAGCCCATGTAGGTAGCCCACTTTTAGAATAGACCTCCTTAATGGAGTGACCAATTATGTCAAGTTGTCATTTTTCCTTAAATTAACCTATACTAATTCTAACCCACTCAATATAAGTCGCTTGATAGTAAACTAACGAAAAACTTAAATTTTAGAAAGTTCTTTTAAAATTGGAGTCTCTAAAAACCTAAGTTGGAAAAATGGAGAAATTAAGATTAATTGAGTGGACTAATCTTAATTTTAGTTATTAGACTGCTAATTTTCTAAAAATAAATTTTAGGGAAAAAATTAACTAGAGAAAGTATGGGTTTAAAGGCTAATCTATTATAACCTTAAAGTTACTACATTAAGATTTTTCCAAAAATTAATTAATAGGCCTAATTCTAAAATTTCATGCATTTAATTTTTCCTAAATGATCCTAAATAAATGAAAATTTTATTCATTTTTCATATATATATTTTCTATTTTTAGTGATTTTTGGGATTTTTTTAATATTTTAATCGTTGGTAAGCAAGTAGCTATGTATTCGCTAGTCGAAATTAAATCGTTGTAATTCATTTTTTATAAATTTTTTTGTGTTATTGACTTTTATTTTAGAAAAATTGCTAGGTTTATGTTTTATTCAATTTATTTTTATTTGAGAGAAATCCGAAAAAAACCCAAACTTTATTTGTCTGTTTTTGAAAAATCTAAAACTCACCTTTTTTTTTTCAAACTAACCAATTAAGGGTTTCTTTATTTAAGGAAAAATAATTCTTTTAAGTGACAATATTGTTTTGACAGACCCTCTGACTTAACCAACTTTATTCTTTGTTATATAAAAAAAAGGTTTTTCATTATTTGTAGTTTTTACTTTTTATTTTTTATTTTTATTATTAAAATCTAATATAGGTCCTAATCAATTACCTAATAGGTCGTAAGACTACAACCCCTAAAGCCTATACAATTGTGTCCATCCTAATTATTATCTTAATAATGATGCTAATAAAAATTGTAAAAAAAAAAAAATAGAAATGATTGCTATTAATCTTTTAGAGAAGTGAAGTAAATATTTTTTATGTTTGTCCCATTTTATGATTTTTTTTTTTTAGGATTTTGTCCCTTTTATTTATTGTTTTCTATATCAAACCAACAAAACAAATAAGAAGGAACATATAAAGAAAATAAAAAGGGAACCTGGTCAAAAGAGGTTAGCATATGGGGGTGAAGTTAATAGGTTGTTAGACTTTAATTATGGATGTAGGTCAATTTTTAAGTCATGCATTTGGGTGAATGGCGAAGGGAAGGTAGTAGAATTTGGGCTACTTGTTAAGTGTCTCTAGTGATGACTAGAGCAAAAGAAAACATGTTGGCCTAAACCTCGTGAGGTTACAAGTTCAATAGAAATAGTAGTTTCAACCCAAAAGCAACAATAATGGCAATTCTTAAATACCTTAAGGCGGTCGACTTGCAACTTTAGATCGAGTTCTTCTTAATGATTTAGGAACAAAATTACAACTTTCTTAACTTAAAAACACTTAAGAATTCAAATGTACACTTGATTTCTTTCGATTCACCCAAATCTTAAGAGTTATTCTGGAAAGAGTGCTCACTGGACGTATAGGTTCTTAGAGAGAGAGTGGTGTATTATGCTCAATCCATATAGTTTTGAGTAAAAATGAATACATTTTCTAGACTAGGAAGCTCCAAAAACATAAAGGGGGTGGTTAGCTTACTTTGTTGTTGTGTGTAAGGCAATAAGGAGAAAAGAGAGGAAGTCTTATGGTAACTGCTAAAGCTAGAGAGAGAAAGAGCCTAGAGAGTTTGATTCGTGGGAATTTTCAAGAAATTAAAGGTTGTTCTTGATTACCTGATCTCTCATATTTATAATATTGAAGTTAGAACAATTTTAAAGCTATAGATGAGCTAATATCATAAATTAGTCAACATAGATGACATTTAAGCATATTTGATTTTTTTATCGTTTGAGACTATCAATAAAAAAAAAAAGTTAGATAAAATAAATCTTGTATAGTATTTTAGCCATTTTGCATCAAAATTCATGAAAAAATGATGAAGATATGATAAGAATTGAAGAAGATTCAAAGAGGGAAGGTTCGCTTGATTTTTCTCTCTTACCTGATCTTAGGGTTGGCAATTCGTATTATTGTGCTATGTCTTGTTTCCGTGTTTAGAAGTGCTCATATTTGGAAAACCTCAACTTGTGACCTACCTTATCTAGTGTCTAGGTTGTACCCATTCATCACCTCTTCTAATTGTATATTAATTTGTGTAAAGTTACTTTTTAAGTTGACAGTTCTATATTTGATTGTTTATTGATAAATTTCTCTTATGATGCACTATTTAATTTAGTGCTTTCCTTATATGAGGTGTTATATGTACCATCAATACTAGAATGTAGTATACACAAACAATTAGTCAAACAAACTATTACTTATTTTTTGGCAAGCAACAATTAATTATTAATTACTTATTAACTATCTAAGGATCTAAATAATTTAGAAAAACGAGCCTAAATTTTAACTAATATGCTAATTATTGTTTCACAACAATTATACTACTCTTAAAGAATCTTGTTTGGAAATGTTTGTGATGGTAAGCTTCACATTCTAAATTCTCTAAATATTGATTCTGGTTTAGGTACATATTAAATCTATACAAGCTTTAGAATTTGGTCCTAAGCCCTTTATTTTAATTCAATTAGTTTATTAAGTGTTATAAAACAATTTGCAAGAAAAAGATAAAGAAGAAGAAGAGTTTTGACTCGCCTATGAAATTTTCAATGGGAGATCTTAAATAAAATCAACAACAATAGATTAGAGGCCTAATTGGAGTCAGTTTAGCAATTCTTTCTAAATTATAGAAGACACAAATTTTTTAGAAAAAGAAGACTTACCCGAAAAGAAGATGCGATGCAAGTGCAGTTGCTTAGATATGGAAGTAAGATAAAGAAGGAAGAAGGAATGAACCCTAGTTGTGACTTGATATCTTTTACTTTTTACTTTTGATATTTTACTTTTTTAACTTTCGTTTTACACTACTGTATTGTTGGGGAAAATTAAAGAAAAAAAAACTAAAGAATGAAAATTCAAATTTAATGTTAAATGAGTTTATGGGTCGAACTTAGACTTGTTTATTTAAATGGGTCCATAAACGAGTCTGAGACCTAGACACGAATCCAGATACAAATTTAATCATTTCTAAATAGTTTTGACCCATTTAGGTTATGTCGATTTTTCTCCACACTCTAACCTATTTAAATCATATTATGTCATGGGGTCTATCGTGTTTCGGTCTCAAATTACCAACCCTACTTAATCTCCTCATCAGCGTACTTTGAGACCAGATCCAAAAAAATAACGTGACCCATGCTTCAATCCTATAACTGAGCATTTGCAAAGCATGTCTCTAACCACTCTACCATTGTTCATTGCACAAACATTATTGCAATTTGAAAATTTTTTAAGGATCTTATATTAAGCCAATCCAATTAAGCTTTAGAACCTAAAATTGGTTAGCTTCACTTGGCTCTTAGCATTATAAAAAACCTTTAGGATAATTAACTAATCAAAAACAAATATACAAAATGAATTTATCCATTTGTGTTCAATTTAATAAACTTCTAACTTTCAATTGGTCCAACATCCAGTTGATTAAATTTTCAATTTCTCATAAAATAATCAGTTTAGGTCCAATCAAAATCTTGTTTAAAGCCACAATTAACTTACATCAATTATATTTCATGATTAAAATATCTAAGTTAGACTTTACTAAAAATATATATTTTCAATAAGCTAAATAATTTTTACTAATAACTTAGAATAAAATGTCAAATCACATATACATATTTGATTATAAAATTTCTCTTTTGACCCAAAATTACACAATGACTAGACATTGACACTTTATTTCCATTTTTTCATTTTTTTTCAATTTTTATTTTTAATATTTTTTTATACTTTTTGAAATTTTCAATTTTTCAATATTTTTCTATGAATTTAGTAGAGAAAAATTAAAGAGAGGCAAAAATAGGTTGTTATTAAGCCCGTTTTCAATGTTTTGACTAAAAGCCCACTACCATCTCTAAGGTTAAACGGATAACCCTCTAATATTCATTTTAGTATCTCAAAATCTCTCTTTTTGCCTCTTGCACACTCTTTCACTTATGGTTACTCTTTAAGGTGAATAACTCTAATCCTCACTTTTCTCTCATGTTTTCTCTTATTAAACTATGCAAAATAGATGATTAATACTTGATTTAAGTGTTTCTATGCTAGGAATTGTTAAGGAATGCTCTGGCAATTTCGAGCTTGCCACTACTTTGAGAAAGGGAAGAAAAAAGGAAGATCCAGTGTTTTCAGGCCAAACCAATGCCTTTTTCTTGTTATTTCATTCACTTATATATTTTTTTTTTTCAAGTAGTTACAAGTCCCTTCAAACATATAGTTATTTTTGTAACTATAAACTAATATCTATAAAAATCTTTATGCTATGCTGGAAATTTGTAAACCTTTGATGATTTCTTTGCAACAGGTGTCTCCCCTTCTTAAAAAACAGCCTTGACTACAACGTGTAGTCCGGATATGTCTTCTAAAATAGATCACAATGCTCCCAACTAGTTTCATCCACTAGTAAAGCAAACCATCATACTAAAATCTGCTTAATTTGAGTACTGCCTCTTGTAATGATCTGATGATTTAATATACTTAAAAGTTATAATGGCAAATGATTGTCAATAGCATCCTTAGGTAAATCTAAAGATGGAAGAGAAGCATCGTGAGCTTTCTTTTAAATAGACACATGGAAGACATTGTAGATTTTAGCATAATCTAGTAAATCAACCTCATAAACACAAGTTCCTATTCTTCAAACCATTGCATAAGCCCCATAGTATTGCTTGGATAATTTATTATAAGACCTAGACACTGATAATTGTCTATAGAGTTGAAGCTTAATGAAAACCATATCCTCGATTCAAATTAAGTATTTGTTCTATAGCTGTCAATTTATGCTTTCACTCTGCTCTAAGCTTCTGATAAATTCTATTATAGGTTCCTTAGTACATGATCCTTATTCACAAGTTCTTCCTTTACATGAAAGAACTTGCCCTTACATATGTTGGTATAATAGGTGAAGTCTTACCATATACTATCTCAAAAGGGGTAGATTGAGCACTACCTTAGAAAGAGGTATTGTATGCATACTCAACCTATAATTAAAATTTTACTCATTGTATTGGAGACTATATAACATAACTTCGCAAGTATTATTGAATGATCATGTTAAACACCTCTATTTGACCATTTAATTAGGGATTAAATGTACTACTCATGTCTAGTCTTGTCCCTCTCAAATGAAAATGCTCCTTCCGAAAATGACTTATGAAAATAGAGTATATATCTAATGCTATTGTTTGTAGGTAACCATGCAACTTAACCACAATCTATAGAAATAAGGCAGCAACCTTTGTTGCAGTAAGGTATGGATCCAAAGCTTGCAAATGGTAGTATTTAGACAGTTTATCAATAGTGACCAATATAACTGTGAACATTTGAGACTTGGGTAGGCATGTCATAAAATCCATACTCACATCCTCCCATACACGTTCTAGAATAGGTAAAGGATTCAATAAACTAGCAAGTGATCTTGTGATATACTTCACTTGTTGATATGTGACACACTTTCAAACATATTCCTCTATCTAAGAAAATATGCCTCCCCAAAAAAATTATGCCACTATTCTCATATAAGTCTTCGACACACCTAAATGACCTAAACTTAATGAAGCATGAAACTCTTCTAATATGAGTAGGATAATATGTGACTGAGGTACCAAAAATAATCGCTTGTCTATATAAAGAAAATCATTATACCAATGAAGAGTCCATTTCATTTATCTTCCCAAATTCATGTCAGACAAATATCTTATGAAATTTTGGCATTGTCTTACATTCCTTTTTCAATTGTTCTAATATTTGAAAACATGGAGAAGACACACCTAAATAAATACCATGGTCATCCAATTGTCATGACAATGCATCAGCAACAATGTTGTCATTACCAACCTTATACACAATTATTAACTTTGAGAAATACTTTTGCTATTCAAGTGTTCGAATTATGTGATTCGAAATCTTTGTAAGACTCTTATGATTTGTCTTGGTTATGAAATTTACTCCCAATAAGTACTTTCTTTACTTTTTAACAGTTTCCACAATGGCATATAGATCACAAACATATAATGAAGCTCTATACAAATGATTGTTACTAAAATAGGCTTTCTGGATGACATGTTTGCAAAAAATAGCCCCAATACCCACACTAGAAGCATTAGTCTCCATAATAAATAACTTTGAAAAATCAAGAAACTTCAAAATAAGTGCTTGAGTTAAGGATTCTTTTAATGTTTCAAGAGCAATTAAAGCAACTGAGCTCCAATTAAATTAATAATGTTTAACATGTCAATGATCCCACGGTAACAGCATAACCTTTAATGAGTTGCCTATAGTATCCTAATAATACCAGAAATACTCACAACTTCTTCATTATTTATGGATGTGGCCACTTACAGATTGCCTCCACTTTAGCTAGTTCTAGTTTAACTCTTTCTTAAGAAATGATATGGCCTAGATACTTTATAGTTGTTTGCCTAAAAGAGCACTTGCGTTCCTTGAGGAAAAAAAAAATCATTGTTTGGTAACCTTTATAAAATCAAAGCCAAATGCTCATGATGTGCTTCCATGTTTAGGTTGCTAACCAGAATATCATCAAAGAAAATGATTACATACTTCCTTAAGAATGGTGTGAAAATTTATTCATCATCGCTTAAAATGTTGCTAGGGCATTGTATAAGCCAATGGGCATTCCAAGGAATTCTTATTGACCATCATATGTTATAAAAAAAAATCTTAGCCACATCCTCATCATGCTTTCTAATCTGATGATACCCAAATCACAAATCTAATTTAGAGAAAATTCTTGCATCATATAATTCATCCAATAACACATCAATTGTGGGTACAAGAAATTCATCTTTAATTGTGGCTTGATTTAGAGCCTTATAATCAATACAAAATCTTCATGAATCATCCTTTTCTTTTCTATAAGAACTAGAGAAGAGACTAGTTCTATCCTAAGTTATACCTCGTTTCAGAATATCTTTAACCTGTTTCTCAATCTCGTTCTTTTGAAAATGAGGATAATGATAAGGCTTTACATTGATCAGTGGGTTCCCTTCCTTCAAATGTATTCTATGTTGGAAATGTCTCCTAGGTGGCAATGATGAAGATGTCTCAAAAATACTGGACAATTTGCTTAATATGTACTAGCTCTCTTATTGGTGATACTCCTTGAATGTTCTACATCTAAGCCACCAAATGATAAAAAGATGCTATAACATTTGTACGAATCATGCATTTGAGTTGATGATTCGTTGTTAGTAAAACTACTTTTGCTTTATCACCATAAAGAGACACCATTATTCCACTGTAAACAAACTAAATGGTTAAAGTATTGCAACTAATAGACATAAGACCCAAATTTAAAGCCACTGCACCCCTCATACCAAATTAACTCTTTGTATTGGCAAATCACATAAAAAGTGATAATAAGTTCTAAGCCTTGAATATGCACTTTTACATTTGGACATTTGCCTTCATACAATAGTTTTGTGCCATTCCTAATCATGACATGAAAAGTGTGAGTTGGCATTATGGTAAATCCCTTAACTAAGCATGTTCGCAAAAAATTATAAATGATGCCAAAATCCACTAATATAATTGTAAAATGATTATTGATTGTTCCTTGAAAATACACAATACTAGGCAAAGGCATACTAGATAAAGCATGAAGGTTAAAGGTGAAATCTTCACTAGCATCAATGCGTTCCTCTACATGGTCTATAGCATCTACAAAATGCTTAATAGAATTGTTACAAATATTATCTTCTTCATTATCTAACAAAAGTAAAAGTTTTGGCTTACACTCATGTGCATTGTGATAATTCTTATCACAATTATAACATAAGCCCATTTCTCTTTATATAAGCATCTAAGTGGCAGATAGCTTCTCTATTGGTAAAGAAGGTGGTTTTGGTGGAATAGAAGAATTGGAAACAAGTCATTAGGTAAAGGAAATAGGTTTAAGAGAAGTGTTTGGTTTAGTGAATTGAATGGAATGTGTGGTTTTTGAAGTTGAAGTTGAAGTAAAGGGTTTTGAAAAATTCTAGGATCCACACATTTTAGCTAGCTAAGTAACATGAACAAAATCCGTAGGTCCAACAATCATCACATCACATCTCATTTTTATTTAAGACCATAAATAAAACAACTAACAAAGAAGCTATCAAAGACACCTATAATTCTATTACAAAGTGATTTAAACTAAGCTTAGTACCCTCCGATTATACCAACTTATGTGAGTTTGGCTATTTTCCCATGTAGATTATCATACTTAGAAGGGCCAAAACGCGATTGTAAGGCTTCAACAAAATTCCCCCCATGAACTTAGTTGTTTGTTATTGTACATCCATTGGTACTAGTTTAAAGTGTTATCTTCAAATGTAAAAGAAGCAACAGATATATGTTGCTCATCAAGGGTATTGTGAAAGTTGAAAAAGTTTTCTATTATAAAGATCTACCTTAATACATCTTCACCATTAAATTTTGGAATTTCTAATTTGATACCCTTAAGAAGCGCATCACAATATGCAAAAGATGATAAAAGGGAATTAATAGATGTTGATGATTGATTTTGTGCCTATTCTTGTTGCAAGTTCTTGATTTATATTTACATATCTTGAAAATATCCATTTCTTGAAAGATTTGAATTTGCCTATATTGAATAGATTAGCTTGCAAATATATAAGGCTCAAACTTATTTTTGTAATTATAGGGAGATAAAAGATAAAAGGCTCCCATTTTTAACGAAAATAAAAAAATAGATAAATAAATTCATCGGGGGTGTGGTTGCCTTTGGAGTTCAAAGAACCACGATAGGATAAGGGTAATTGGCGATTGCCTAGTCCACTGATTCTACAAAACAAACCAGAAGACCTGGCTGACTCTTAAAATATTGTTTCTATCTGCACCTTTTTCATTCCTTTATTAACGTTGTAAATGTACATAAATTAAAAATAGATGTATATACCGAGTTATTTTGCCCATATGTCTGGTAATTTGGAGATTTACATATTCATGTTATGTCATAAATAAATTTAATTATATATATATGCAAAAGAATAATTAAATAAATATATTGATATTTTATTAAAAATAAATAATTTACAAAATTTCAATTTAATATATAAGTAAAGATACTAACATTTTTTTTCAACAATATTATATATTACAAATTAAAAAAAAGAGATTCAAATCTCATTCCTTTGATTGGAAAATTAAAATTTATACACTTAAATTATAACAATTTTAATAATATATATTAACTTACTTAAATGACTTAAGTTTGATCTCCATGAAAACAGAACCAATGCCATCTATGTTTATCAAAAGTACTTAGCACGTATTCTCGAATCAAGTATTCCTTTACTCTTTATATTTGCATGGCATCATGTGGTGCTTGTAAGGATTGGTGTGCAGCTTTTGCCTCTTTTTTTCAACCTCGTGTTTAACAAATAAAGCCATTTTGATCGATGTGAATATCTACTAATCTACTATAGGAATATTTTACACAAGAAATATTATATTTTACATAATAATAATAAATAAATAAATCAAAATTATAATGTGAAATATTAATGAAAAGGTTTTACTTAATTTAATATTTATTCTAAACATATTTTATGTATTATTTAAAAAGTAATGATATTATGAGATCAATAAAAAATTATAAATTTTGATAAATAAATTTGGTTAAATATCCTTTTATAAAGTAAAAAATTATTTACAAAAATTGATTATTTAAAATACTGATATAATAGATAAAGCATCTTTTTTAAGTAACCCTTTATATGCACGCTCATTTTCCGTTGCAATTGTCTTAAGCGGTAGTAAATACTGAACACGTATTTTAGGGGATTTAGCAAAAATGAAAAGAAATGTGAGGGGGAAATGGAAAAAAAAAAAGAAAAAAGCATCGCATCTGAGACACACGCGCAACGCAGCACATCCCTCCAAGTCGCACTCGCTCTTGCTTGTTCGTTCCTTTTTTGGTCATTGATAGACTTAAGAGACTCCCAACTCCATTCAACACTGACTGACTCATACTTTGTGGCTCGATTGGCCATTTTTTGCCCTAGCTCACCTCCCCATATTCCAAGTCAAGTTTCTCTTTCATCCAACTCCAGGTAAGCTTCTGATCGGTTGAAGCTTAGTTCATTATTATTATTATTATAGAATATAAGAACGATTTCGTTTTCTCCTTATCTTGCGATTACCTTTCAATCAAGTAATCCTATGTTATGAATTCTCCGTTTTGATTTCTCGTACTTGTCATGATGAATTAGGTGGTAGTTATCACTTATTACTGAATTATTGCTTTGGGTTTGTGTTTTTGATCTTCCTTTTCTGGTCCAGCTAAGTTAGGTTTTTTATCAGTTTCTGATCTCTAAACAGAAAAAGGCCTTCTTCTTTACTGACTTGTTATGTAAACAAGCAACTTCCTATTTTCAATTACCTTCTTATTAAGATAAACGCTTTATGTTAGGGTTATGTTATTTCTGTGTTGGTAAATTTATGCTAGCTCTCTTTGATTCGTTCCTTCAATTTCTTTACTAATACATCATCTCCGTATTATCCTTTTTTTCCAGGGTGGTGCTTGTCGCAGAGTTCCGATGATACAGCCAAGGATCTGAGCCAAAACTTAGCCTTAGCCTTAGCCTTAGCCCTAGCCTTAGTCTGAACCCGTTGTGTGGATTTCACAGAACTGCTTGAGAAATGTTGGACGGACACGGAGCTCAAAAGTTCCCTGGAATTATAGGAGGTCTAAAGAACCATGATAACAATTTCTATGACTTGTCGCAAGGATTTTATCATAAACTCAACGAGGGTTCCAACATGTCCATTGATAGTAGTGGGAGCCTCCAGACAAGCAATGGTGGAGGATCTGTTGCCATGTCTATAGATAACAGCAGTGTAGATTCTAGTGATTCTCACACCCGTATGCTAAACCACCAAGGCCTGCGCCGCCATGCTAATGACAACTACTCTGTTGCGCACAGCGTCAATCACCGTGGAAGAGTCACTCATCCTTTGAGCGATGATGCACTAGCCCAAGCTCTCATGGATAGCAATTCCCCAACTTTGGGACTTGATAATTTTGACGAGTGGACTATTGATCTCAGAAAGCTCAGCATGGGTGCACCTTTCGCACAAGGAGCTTTTGGGAAGCTCTACAGAGGTACATACAATGGCGAAGAAGTAGCCATTAAGATCTTGGAGAGGCCAGAAAATGATCTTGAAAGAGCACAGCTCATGGAGCAACAGTTTCAGCAGGAAGTCATGATGTTGGCTACTTTAAAACACCCAAACATCGTTCGCTTTATTGGTGCTTGCCGTAAGCCCATGGTCTGGTGTATTGTCACAGAATATGCAAAGGGGGGCTCGGTCCGCCAGTTCTTAATGAGACGGCAACATCGATCTGTTCCATTGAAACTAGCCATTCGACAGGCTTTAGATGTTGCAAGAGGAATGGCATATGTCCATGGACTAGGGTTGATCCACAGGGACCTGAAGTCGGACAACCTCCTAATTTTCTCCGACAAATCCATTAAAATTGCTGATTTTGGAGTTGCCAGAATTGAGGTGCAAACTGAAGGAATGACACCAGAGACAGGAACATACCGGTGGATGGCACCGTAAGATCTATGCTTCTTCAGATTGTTTAAGAGTTGAAGCTTTCTATAATCTCTTATAATGAATGAATTACTTCTTTTCTTCTTCCATTTTCTTTTTGGTGTGTGTGTGCGTGTGTGGGGCAATTGTGTGAACTGGGTGCTGCTTTTTGTTAATTACCTGCTGATGCTTTTGTTTGTCTATAGATGCTGATTTTGACTCTTGTTTTTATCTTCATCGGTTTGGCTTAATGAAAATGTTCCTTACTTCTGCAGAAAATGACAGTGATATGCTGATGGGGCATTAATTACTTTCTTTGTTTGTTTTTCCTTTTCAGCATGTGGTTAAGCCCTTCCAATTAAGCACATATTTTGCCTAGGTATTACAAAGATGGTAACACATTAGAATTGACCTAGTAAGGCTCCATTGTTAGTAAATACAGTTATCGCGAAATTATACTATTCTGTTATCAGGCTGGCAATGCGAATGTGGTATCTTCTATATCCTTTGATGCTAGAGCTTGTGGAAAGTTAAGTAGTTCCTTGCTTGTATGTTTTAAAAATATTGATAATTGCTTTTCATAGATCTCACTTGAAACTGTTGCTTTGAATGTACTCATTATGACATTGTTATGGAGTAGCATACAAGTAGGGACATGCATCTTAAATGCATTTCATGCTTGTTGTAACTGCATAATGAGGTGGCAAACTCCTTTGACAGAGTGGCAAATGCCTGTCTTATGCCTAGAGGAAAAGATAAATTTGCTTTCCGGCTTTTTTGTCCATTAGCTTAGCATTAATATTGATGCAAGTTACAGGTGGCTGGTTGAATGTAGCCATGGAGATAATTTTTGTCGAATTGTAGAGGATTTGCCTTCTAGCGTTGATTTTACTCAATATGTACGGTGCTCTTATGCCAAGGCAGAAAACTAACCGACCACTTAAAAACCCACATCTATAAAGTACTTATTAAAACCCAAATAATTTAATTGAAGATTATATTCCAATGGTCAAACAAAACAAATTGACCAAAAGGGTACATTACTAATAGTGAAGCTTCTATTTTTATATAAAACGATATGATAAATTATAACTTTGATTCTTTTTCTTTTTAATGCTAAATTGCAAAATAAGAAATGTTATTGTTTGCAGTATTCTCTGACAGGACCTAGTAGGACGTTCTTGACTTGGCAAGTCAAATATTTTAATGCATGCCAATGCCGGACATTAATTCCCAGCACATAGCAACCCAGGGAAAGTCCCTTAATCCCACACATATACAATGCTTTCCTAAAACATTAGTGTTTCTTCCAATTTGGTCAAGAGAATGTATGGCTGTCTGGTTGGATATCTAGAGTCCAGGTTCTGGCTTTACCCGTTCTATCTGTCTGCACTGAGTTCAAGAATCAAAAAAATTTAATTGTCCTGATTTAAGTGCATATTCCGTGATTTTCCCAGTGCCGGACATATTTTCCATGTGGTGATGCACTGGAATTTTGTATCTGTCTTGGCTAACTTCCCGTCCTTTAACTTCACCACAGTGCTATCTATGTATGCTTGAATTATATTTTTTTTAAAAAAACAAAGATTGATGATATCACGTCCTTTACTTCTATTTTTTTTCTAATTCTTTTTAGAAGCTGGTCTTCCATGTCTACTTCCTCAGGATTTTACTCCTGTTAGACAGTTTTCTGTTCATCATTGAGGTCGCAATTTCATTATAACTTGTATTATGCATTTTTCTTTTTTATTCCTCTATGGATTATCTTAGTTCTTACCCAGTTTGCTTGGTTGTCTGTCTGTCCTCTTATGTATATATTTGAAGCAAAAACATTTAGTTTGTCTGTAATTTTTGTGCCCCATTTGCAGTAAGGATATTTATCCTTACTTGTGACAAGAGAACTCCTATTGTGATGGATGCTTGAAGGTAAAATTTACTCAACTGCTAGCAGGGTATGTCTAATTTGGATAATGGCACGGATTATGACATTAAATAGAGGGAAAAGAGCCATTAACTTCTTAATTTTTTGGGATATTTTGCATTTGCAGAAAGGCTGATGTTTGACATTGACCCTTTTCCATTATTGTTAAAGAATTGAAGGCTCACCGATAAGTAATAAGTATAACAACCCATGCAATATCTACAAGTTTCAGCTTTTAAATAACATGGTTGTGATTCTAATCTTAACTTGGTATTAAAGTGGGACGTCATGAGTTCAAATCCCTATGCAGTCATTTGACCCCCATTATATCAAATCGTCTACTTGATGGGCTTAGGTCAAAGTATGGTCCACAAATGATGGGGAGTGTTAAGCAATAGATATGATAAATCATGCTATATCTATAAGTTTAAATTTTTAGATCAAATTGTTACGGTGCTAATCTTGACACTTCTACTAAAATGATTAGGGATCTTCACATTATGAAGCATTTATTTGGATTGCTTCTTAAGGATGTGGAAAACAGTTGCAGTGCTTGCTTTGGGCGGTAATGGCAAATGTGAATAAGCCGACCTTTGTAAAGTGTGCTTGCAACTCAAGTGAGGGCAACAAGGTGTTGGGAAATGGGAAAATTATTCCCACCCTCCAACCACAGCAACAACACCACACATATACACCCCCAAAAAAGACAAAAAAAAAAAGGAAAAAGAAGAAGAAGAAGAAGAATGGCAGATGTAAATAATTCTTGTTTTTCCCTGTAAATATCATGCATGGCTTGCATTTTCATGCATGTCAACAAGCGACTGAGATTTTGAACCATTTATAGAGGAGGAGACATACGATACAGTCATTGGTTCATTAATGATATTAGGGTGCATTTTTGTGAAATAATTTGTTGAACTTAATAGCTATGTCAAATGAGAGTTTGGAAACTAATTCAAAAATTTTTGGTTTCTTTACCTTTTTGTGTGCAATGATCATCTGCTTCAATATTTGTTTAGATCTTGTTTGCAATTTTACCAAATGGCCTGTGTTAGATTGCCTTCAACATGATGCTGCATTTTTGCCCTTAGTTAATAGTTGAATCCTCCCTGAGGAGCTTTTCCATCACATCACCTATAAGAGTTGGAATTTAAAGTAAGTCTCTAACATGGCCACAAAGTTTTTAATAAATGGAAACAACTAAGAGCTACTGAGAATTTTATTTCCTCTCAACTTATGAAGGGTCAAGTTTAGTGTTGTTAGAGAATTATGATGGGTTGTCAATGCAGAAAATCCTCATATTTCAAGTGAAAGGTTGGCCAGATTTATGGATCTTGTGGAGGATGACCTTGATTCGATTGTAAGATAGGAACTTATTCATCCAAGAAAATATTGATATTGGTAGCTCACAGGGTAACATATGACCAATTGTTTCCAGCGAGAAAATAAAAAGCAGCTTCTTATTTGTGTTATCATTTCTGGTGAAGCATTTAGAGTATCAAAAGACCAGCTTTGTGTTTAAAAGTCAGGAGTCTGGCAAGTTGGATGACTTTGTTGAGATATGAAGGACTCTCTGATTTGCCATGCTAGTTTTGCAATTAGTTTGCAGCTTTGGATGAAATATTGAGTTTTTAAGTATAACTACCTGGTTTTTTAATTCAATCACATCACTTTGTGTATAGAATATATATTTTTTTCTTTTGTTCTTTTCTAAGTCAATTTTGTTTAAAAATTTGTATGGATGTTGTATCTGGTATAAAGAGATGGTTATGTTTTGGCTATGTTGGTATGAGGAATATAATGATGTCTCCCTATATCCTGTTTTTATCATTTAGCAAATCTCTTAGTCGAGAACTGGAATGGGGAAAGACAGCCAATGGAAAATTAATCGACCGACTACTAGGGCATTTGTAGTATAAGATCAAATAACTAAATAAATAAATGAAGGATCTGATTTAAAAACATTTAAAAGGATTTGAGTTTTCATTGTTGTTTGCCAATTCAAAGATTATACTTGATGTTAAGACAAAGGAATATGCTTGAAGAAGTTGGTTTATAGACTCCCTAGAGGTGGACTTGAATTTTCTTTTGTCCTTTGCCCAAATGTTGACATCAGTCTCTTAGGGTAAATAAGAGCAGACTCTTCCCAGAACCCTGCTCTTTCTGTCCATCCTTTAGTCCATCATCTGGTAAGTTAGGCTAGCAACTCTTCTCAAAGCTTTGAACGGATCCAGATTCTGGATTACTTACTCTGTCAGGTCATAATGTTGTGGCGATTGCTTAGTGTCTGTGCATCAAAGATGCAGCACCTTTTTGTCAACTTTGCTGAGAAAATACCCTTTTATCACAAGTTTATAAATGGTGCTAAATTTTTCAATGGCTTTTCGTCAAGACAAAAGATTGACTAGAGTGGAACCATATTCTAAACGATTTTCTATTTGCAGCTGTTTTGATAGCTTCACTGAACTAGACTGTTATCTTCAAGTGAAAGAAAGACTTGGCATGAAACTGGCATCTGATGAAGCACCCTCCCAAGATGGGGTGCCTGTAGGAACCATAATTCTGAGAAAACAACATGAAAATTTTGGAGCTTTGCATTTCATCCACTAAGAGATCATAGAGCTTGCTGTTGCCTATGTTTTTTAAATATGCTATATTTCAGTTTCCATGGTCCAGCATGTTCTTTATTGACTTAAATGCTTGGTAGATACTCACTGGTTATTATTTATTGTGGTCCACTACTCACTGGATATTATTTATTGTGGTCTACTAAATGTGCAGTTTTGCTCATGACAAAAGCCTTTTCCAGTCATTAGTCACAATTACTGAACTATACACTCCATGCCTATGATACTGCTTCAAATGCTGCTTATCTCAAAAAATTTATGGATGGGATGGTTTGTTATTGATTCTTCTTATGGATTACTACATATGACTTCTGGCACTTGCATAGGTTTTGCTGTTAAGCTTCTGGTACTAGGCTGGTTGAGTGTAGTTTTCTATTTACTTTGTAGGGAGATGATACAGCACAGGCCCTACACACAGAAGGTGGATGTATACAGTTTCGGGATTGTCCTTTGGGAACTGATTACAGGAATGCTTCCCTTCCAGAACATGACAGCAGTACAGGCAGCTTTTGCAGTTGTGAATAAAGGTGTCCGGCCAATAATTCCTGGTGATTGCTTACCAACACTCGCAGAGATTATGACGCGATGTTGGGATGCCAATGCTGATGTCCGGCCTCCTTTTGCTGAAGTTGTGAGAATGCTTGAAAATGCAGAGACTGAAATCCTAACTACTGTTCGCAAAGCTCGCTTCAGGTGTTGCATGTCCCAGCCAATGACTAGGGATTAATCCTAAGTTTTATCTAGAAATAAAAAGTTAAAAAGGGAGGATGTCGTAAATGGTGTGGAAGAGGAAGAAGGGCAACGAAATTATATGTTATATGTATTGTTGTTTGTTCATCAAGTTTCTTAAGGTGGAGAATGGGGGAGCCTAGTGATTAAAACCTCTTAAACCAGATATTTTCTTTAGCAATACCTGTTTGTCATTGGTAGTCGAGGAAGGTATTAATGTGTGAATACATGTATGTACGCTGTTGTTTTATAAATTTTATGCCGTGTACTTATTTGACAGCTACTTTTGCTCTGATTGGCATTCCGGATCCCAGGGGCATGGTGTTAGTTTTTCACTGTTACATCTCCACCATCTTTCTCTGTTCCACCTTTTTACCTTTTTGCCAGGTATGTTATGTTGCTCCATTTTAGTATACTATCATCGGGAGAAGCTCTTCATCTGTGACTTACCGCTCTCGTTGCTTGCATGCCCAATTTATGTATGCGATTCAAGGAACTTCGGAGAGAGACGTTGTGTTGCCTTATTTATGGTACCAGATGTGATGCTCTTCACCCAAAAAAAAAAGGCGGTTTTTGAACCTTTTGCAGCTAGTTAGAATGTCGTTGAAAGGAATTAGATGACAATCCTATTTGTTTGCCTATCTGCTTCTTGTTATCTAATCTAAGAACCGAGAACGCGATATAAATACATATAAAGAGAGGATTTTAAATTAGGGTGAGGAGATCAAAAGTGATGAAAGAACAAAGGGAGAAAATAGAGGATATATTATTAGCCTTTATGTCATGGTGTGAATGTTCTTGGGATATCAAATAAAAATTGTTAATGTCAGAAAGTTTTTCCTTTAACACAATACTAAGTCAATCATGTGCATTGTTATATTAAGGGTAAGTTACAAATATATGATTTACCTGCAAAATCTTACCAGATGTTCGATCCATCCATAGACGCAAGAATCGTTCGAAAAGATGCTAGAACCAGATGTTTCTAAAACATAATATTCGCATAGTTGCGGTTGTTCTGTCTGAACACATAAGTTTTATGTGGTCATGTAAGAAATCTTTCAGATGGTGTTTAGTATTATTTTGTTGCAAGAGCAATAACAACTGGATATCTGGAGAAACATATATGTTAAGAGATCCTTGATCGCTATGTTACCGTAAGGCTGGAGAGATAGAAAATGCTAAAAAGGTGCTTGTTGAAACGTCTGTTATGAATGTGGTTTTATGGACCGTAATTATTGCTGGGTTTTCCTTGGATTGACGAATTGATGAGTGCTTGAAATTGTACCATATGACGAGGGATTAAGAGACAAAACCGAACGAATGATTATACATTTATCGTCCATTGAGCGCTTGTATGGGCATGGGAGCTCTTGGACAGGGCACTATTATACATTCTCGGGTGGGTGAGTTTACTAATAAACGGGGCTCGTTTTTTTAAGTGCACACGTGACTGACATGTGATCTTAAGACAAAGTGGATGGAAGAATGGAGTTAAATACGGGTAAGCTAAAATAACACAGATTGGTTATTTACAAAAATAAGAAAACATAGGTCACATATTTATAATCTACCCAAACATTAATAAATACTCAAATTAGACGACGATTCAACTTAAAAAATAGTATTATGATTGTATATTTATGTAAAGATTGACTTGATAATATATTAAGGAGGAATTTCTTGATATCATATGATATTGATAACTTTCCTAAAATTTCGATATAATTTACTCAGAATTTTATTTTTATAGTAGCATTAACATATGGCTGGAGATAAGTCGTTGGCCTTAAAGTTGACAACAGTATCTTATCCCAAATACGAATGCTTCAATGAGGTCTACCATAGACCTATAAAATGAACCTAATTGGCTTAGAATTGATGGATCGTAATTACAAAACACATAAAGGCAGGCTGGTTTACTAAGCTTACCGGTTTACAAGTCGATTCATGTGGCCAATGAATCGGAATTTTGTAGGTTTTTTTTTTTTTCCTCTTATTTTCGTTTTGTAATACATATATATATATATATATTTTTTGCACATGATATGCAAATATCATTTGTAAATTACACATATACATATTGTGTGTAATATATATATATATATATATATATTATGTAATTATATATACAATTGAGTAGAAGAAAAGAAAAATAATCACTTAATTGCTAATAAATACAATGTAACGTTGAAAGTAGAAGTTGAGATGTTAGATCGAGGTGATGACAACTATCTACACATATGTTTTGTTTCACAAGAAGTAAAGGTAAGAAAAATTCTTTAGTTCTGTCGAGGAACATGATTGCCAAAGGCATCTCAAATAATTTATTCGCACCCTTTCCCTTCTTGCGAAACGTAAGAATATGGAAGAGAGCAAAAAAATTCCTTTCTCTGCAAAATGTTTGCGAAGATTTGAATTCGTGTTGTAAGCGCACTGGGCAAATATATATATATATGGACACATACACACATAATACAATGCCCAGATTTGAGTTTGTCTCTTTAACGTGTTTCTCTCTTCCCAAGATATGAGTTTGTCTTCTCCTTTCTGTCTCTTCTCTCTTCCTTTTTATCATCCCAATTCTAAATAATGGCGTACAAATGTTTTTTTTTTTTTTTTTTAATCTCTCGTACTTTTTCTTTGTTAATGGCATATATACAGAGAAATGAAAGTAAGGAGAAGCCGAAGTAAGGGGAAAAAAATAAGAAGACATATATTACGAGTGCCAAACACGTTATACAAGAAATGCATATGTTATAAATACATCATCAAATTTGATACAAATATGTCAAACTGAAATCTACATAGAAATAAACATGTAACAAAGTAATCAAAAAAGAAAAACATGTTACAAAATTATATTTTACTACGAATAGGAAAAAAAAAAAGACTTTTTGATACATGAAAAAATGAAAAAAACAAAATTATAATTTGACAAAAACACAAAAAATATAATCCACTTGTAATGAAATTATAATTAGTTGGGAAAAAGATTTTGTTAATTTTTAAGTCACCCGTAACTACATTCTTTCTAGTCGAAATTAAATTACTATAGTTTAGTATTTTTAGGAAAAGAAATTTAGTGTATTGATCAATTTTATATTTTTAAATAAAGACTAGTTTTACGTGATTATTCAATTTTGTTTTTTATTATAGAAAACTCCTACCAAACACGCTAACTTTTGTTTGTCCAACTTTTGCAAAAATTTAAAAGTAAAAGCCTTAGTTTTTAAAAACGACAAATTAGTTTTTTCTTTTTAGTGTAATTAGATAAACAATTTTCCCAAGTGATCAAACATTTCAAGTAATTGAAATAAATCAATCTCACCTTATGTGTGATCTATAGTAGATGATGTGCTTCTCACCAAGCGGTAGAAATCACTAAAGTAATCTTCTTCCTGAGTGGACATCCACAACTCCTTTCTCTATATTCCACTAATGCACTAATCTTCAATGTAGCCTGTAGCTTCAAGATTCACAGAGAAACGATGCCTGTCGATCATCAAGAATAAGGTTGGCTATACTAAATGTATGTTCAACTACAACCGTTGATGCAGTTTAATTATATCTATCTTAGGAGTTATTTTATTAGTGCTTTTTTAGATTTTTAGAGTGTTTTTCGTATAATTTGATACTTGATTTGTTGATATTTTATCTTTAACTTTTTATTTCAGTCATGTGTAAACTTTTATATTCTCATAAAAAAAAAAGGCTCAAATTCAGAAAAATATATACACAAGTTAAATTAAGTGTAACATTATAAGAAGAAATGGAGCAAAACAAAATTAAAGGCCCACGTTTGCAATTCAATTGACGGTCCATGAAATCCATTGCAAGCTAATTCATGAAACTTGTTCCAAACTTCAAAGGCAAAATGAAGATCAGCCATGAATTGAAGTTCACACGATCCAAGCAATAATTGCACAACACGGCCCAGAATTCTCCACGTCAAGTCAACGCCAAGTAAAAACCATTCACGATGTTCAGCCCATTTTTTATTTTAACGTAAAATCCAATATCGGCCCATGCAATGCAAAACAGAGACTCCGGCTAATCAAGAATTTGATGGCAGCGGACGAGAATGGAAATCGCAAAAGCAAGTCGAAGACAGTGTGGAGTAAAAATAGAAAGTACAAAGTAAACCGTGTTCAAGTCCACGCCGTCCTCACTAGCACGGGTAAAATCGAGCCGTGCTATGCAATATTAATGCCGTGCTACGATTGAAAATGTCCAAGCCGTGTGATGCCAATTTGGCGAGCAATTGAAGATAAGATTCATAGAGAGTTACACGATCAATTAGCAGGATTATGTTCGGAACCATGTTATTATTAAAATTTTATAGGATTCTTTGTACTATAAATAAATATATATATATAAAGACCATCCGATAAGAGTAATTTATTAATCCATTCATTAAATGGGTCTCAGGTTCTAAAGTAATTACTTTCTTTATGGAATTTAACTCTATGAAATATAATAAACAATATTTGAACATGAATAGGATTTGAAACTTCTGTCATAGTTTGTTTTCATTCCTTTATAATTATTCTTGCATTAGATATTATTAAACCTATTTTCTTTTGTACCCTAATTGAAATCATGAATAGTATCACACCTCAAATCATGGAGTTGTAATAGTCCCTCCATATAAATTAATATGAGTTAGAAGTTAGTCACTTTAACCACTAATGTGGATATAATTTATATAAAGTATTTACTACTCTACCGTTTTGAGTCATCTAATTTTGAATCTAATTAATATCAATTTGCAAGTATCTTCTAAAAATAGCTTTTAAAAATAATTTTTTAGCTCCAGTGTCCAAGAAAATCAAGCTTTACAAATCATATGAAGTACAAAATATTAATTTTTAACAAAAAGTTTCAAGAATTAAATTTATGTGAAAAAAGGAAGCGATTAGTAAAGGATTCGTAAATGTTCACAATTTTACAAAGTATAGTAGCAATATTAATAATTGAGAACTAGAGGATCACCAATGGAGACTATATTAGTTTACCTATAAGTTAATAAAACCAAAATAGATAAGAATTCAACCCATTAGTAATAAGTGTTTATAATTGGTTAATTCTGGATAACTATTCATTTTAAGAAAAAGGAGCTTTACCCAGTGCTTCACTGCCTTAAAACTAAATCGATTAAAGATTTTCAAGAGTAATAAGTGTTTATAATATCAATATTAATTAGTTTTCCATGCATTTGCTTTATCATAGTTGAATTCTTTAAAGGTGTTGAATATTTAAACTTATTAGAATATATTTCCTTTAATTCATTAGAATAGATTAGTTGTAGTATTACTCTTTAGATATTTAAAAAAATAATAACATCTTTAATTTGATTTGCTTAGCTTTAAATGGGACTAATATAGCTAAGAGCTACTATTGCATTCCTTGTGGATTCGACCTGATCTTCACCATTATTATACTATGTATACTAATTAATGCATTTGTTAGTAAAATATGCTTTAGTTATAAAATAGAGTTAGGTTCGATGTGTTAAGCATCCATCGGGCAATGTGAGAGAAGATTAGATGGGTCATTCTATGCATCTTCTACTAATCTAGAATATTAAAATCTCGAAGGCCATCATAATCACCAAACTCAAAGTTGATATTAAGATAGTACTAAAGCTTAGTTTAAGGTCCTCTCAACCTATGTTTTTTCAACTTTTGGGCTAACAATTGTTCCTCCTCAAGGAGTAACTGTACACAATCAGGTTGGCAAGGGAATAACTATAGCTTGACCACTACACACATACGAGGAATGTGAAAATAAGTCATTCATTTCCTTTGTCGCCCATTGAAGTTTAGTTCTTACTTGTATAAAATACATATCTTATATAGTAGAAAGGCATCAATAAATTAGTAACACATGTTCAAATAGTCTTAAAAAAACATCTATTTTAGACAATAGGTCTAAAATATGGGCAATAACATAAATAGAAAGAATTTATCACACCCCAAACTTGAAGAGTTGTAACAACTCCTTCATGTAAACCAACCTAAACTAGAAGCTATTTTCCTTAATTGCTAGTGTAAGTAAAGTCTACATAAGGCGAACGAACACTCAACTAGCTTTGAAGTAGTCAAATGAGCACCTATAATATATAATACATGTGCAGTAAAACTTTACAAAATATAATGTTCCATATTTACAGATAATCCAAGTCTTTTAGATAGTTTTATACACATAATAAGTTTTAAGGTTTCCAAAAGTACTATACAACTCTACAAAAAGACTCCATTATATATCGTATATATATCAACGAGCCAACGAAAACTTTAAGGCTAAAGACTATAAGGTCTTCCTGAAAACTATAAGACCTCCTAGGAAGACCTTGTAGTCTTCTTACAAAAGAAAGACAAAAATAACTTGAACAATGATCCATTCATTAGTCTTCAACTCTTCACTCTCTGGCTCATTGAAACTAAGCTATGGATTATTGTAACAAGGCATCTTTAGATACTACTTCACACTTGTAAAATAAGCTATTGGGATATGGGCTCAACTAGCTCGGTAGGAAGGAATAGAGTCATAAGAGTACATTAACAAATATGATTGTTCAATCATTATTTAAATGCAATTACAGTAAGTAAATGATACATCATCTTACAATGTTTAGCCGATCTATTGCGAAGTTAGAGAAATTTCATTCACTCTAACCTGGATTTTAAAGAGTTTCACTACGATACTATTAGACTAAATCCAGACTTATGCAATGGAGGACACCCTCCTCCCTAGATAACATTCAAACCATAGTTCATAGCCTTGCCGCGACTCTATCTCCTATCGTTGAGTTTGACTAAGGGTAGGATAAAATGACTATTTCTGCTATCCTCATCAAATTGTCTGTATTTATTCCGACAACCTAATCGTTATTACTATTGGGTTATCATTAATATCAAGTTAGATCTTAATCAACCTAAG
The DNA here is from genome assembly GCA_024138015.1 of Lumnitzera littorea. Classification (NCBI taxonomy): domain Eukaryota; kingdom Viridiplantae; phylum Streptophyta; class Magnoliopsida; order Myrtales; family Combretaceae; genus Lumnitzera; species Lumnitzera littorea. Next base: position 101,958,217 of record JAMXBB010000007.1, read on the forward strand.
ATCAATCTAAATTATAGGGTAAGCCATCAAGTTCATACATACTAAACATGATATGCTCAAGTAGAAAACAATACTCGAAGTTCAACTTCAATCATCAATTAGTATCACAAGCACATACATAGCACCTACACAAATAATCTAGTTACAACAATAGACAAGCACTCTTAATTCTCCAAGTATCGTGATATGATACTTCAACATGCCATGAAGTATTGATCCCAACTTACCTAGCATCAATATGGGTTAATCTTGCTTCTGGTGCTCAATTCCTTTGCAAATCCTTAAACAATCAATATAAATATTTTAGTTTTTACTAAATAGAAAGTATATAATTACTTTTTAATATCTTACATATAGTTTAGATAGGTTTATTAAGTCTTTGGTTAACTTTTAACTTATTACTAAAGTTTGTGAATATGGTTTTAAACATTAGTCTTAATATAGTTTTTGTCTTAGAACCTTTTAAACAAGTATCTGAATATAGCTTTATTAATTAGGTACTCTTTGAAGAAATATTTGAAAATAACCTTACTAACTAGAACTTCTCTAATTAATCTGTAGATACTATGTTAGCCAAGTATTTCATATCAAGTAGCTCTTTGATTAAGTCTTTGAACCTAGGATTAACCCATTTTTTTAACAAACTAACTTTCTGAAGAACTGTCTAAATATGGTCATCCTACAAGGTTTACTCAAAACAATTTATTCCAACATCATATTCCAGGTTATAAATATAATAAATCATGTTCATATACTAGGTTTATCATACCAAGCAACAATATAAACTAAATTCTTCAAGTTTATATACTTATCTATTAATGTATTAAGCCTATATCCACTAACTTGCACATATCTCAGCCCTAACTCAAATCACACAACTCCAGATTATTCTTTATAGTAAAATATGATCTGGGTAAACTTTAAAACTTGATACCAAGGGTTTCATCAAGCTCTATTCACAAAATCTTCAAAATTTAAAGGCTTGAAAATGTCTAAAAATTATAAAAATCATTTTTATCCAAAAACTCTTCATGCAATACTCACATGCAATATAAGGACTCTCTAAAAAAAGTTTAGCTTTGAAACTATGTTGATAGGGTCGTTTAAATTAGCTTAAAAAATTGATCGATTTCATTCAATTTATTAAGGAAGTCCCACACTCAATAAAAAAATTTATAATTTGACATTTTTCTTTAAAAGTATATGTTAAAATAATTTTTTTTTCATAATTTTTGAAATTAAATTAATTTTTTTTAATTTAAATGAAAATTGGGTACAAATTCAACTCACTGGAAATGGAACATCCGACCTCCACCCTATCGGCCCTCCTTGCCGCTGCCATCACTGTCAAGTGGTGGTAGTGGTTTACGCCCAGGTGCTCCTCATACTAGTGTTAGCCAATTCCACTGGATTCGTGCAGTTTCATTTTCAATTTTTCCAAAATTTTTCTACTTCCTTTTACTCCTTTAAATTTTTCCAAAATTCCTCATATCCTTAAGAACACTTAGAGAGGTTTTAGTGAAATTTCCTAAGCTTTCATGGTGTGTAATGGATGTTTTCTCTCTCTTAAGGGCATTTATCTTCTTAATCTTGCATATTTAAGTGTCCTAATGTGAAAGAGAAGTGTCAGCAACTATCCATAAAGTAAGTCACTCCCTAACCATCACAAATCTGGTGTTTTATCAATTTTTCCTATTTTTTATTATTTTTCCTATAATTATTTAATTAATTATATGTATTTTTGGATATTTTAAGCATTTTTGGGTGTGTAATTATAAATAATGATTATACCAAGGGTACGTGTATTATATATATTTATATATATATTATTATTTTATGGTATTTTATAATTTTTAGTGTTCAAATAATTTATCTCTAATGTTTAATTATTTTTCGTTACCTTAAATTACAATATAATATAATTTAGTAAAATTATCTATTTTTAGTTATAATTCTATTATTTTATTATATTTCTATATCTTGGACTCATGATGTGTTATTGTCTAACTCTTGAAACTCATATGTAAAATATTACCTTAATCGGTCAACTTTCACATACATTCTAAATTATTTGCTCAGAATCTAACATGTAAGACTATAGGCTCTTGGAATCTGATATGTGAGTTTATAGGGCTAACGGAATTCTCTCGTAATAATCTAGCCATTTGGTTGCCATATCAATTGTACATGTTTAAAGAATGGGGTCCCTATATGCATTAAGTAGAATAGTGGCTATATTGATGGCTTCCGTCATGAAGTAGTGCACGTTGGGCCTATAAACTTAAGGGAAAGCTTTAAAAGCATCATTGAAACCCTTAAGTGCCTACAATAACCTATTGCATGTTACGCCCCAAAGCAGCAGAGTCGTAACAGTCCCACTGTATAAACTATTATAAGATAAAAGTTGACCATACAACCGCTATCCGAGACCTGATCTACACAAGGCGTCTACGACTAATCCGCTTTAAAGTAAACAGTTTGTAATTTAAATGAATCATTTACCTAAGAAAGTGAGGAAATATATATATATATACACTATAATTCAGTTATTACAATTAAAGTTTACAATATTTCTCCGTAATATATTTTCTAGTTATTTCATTATTTAGAAATGAAAAATTCTAAAGTAAAAGCTTAGACCTTAAAAATATGTGTTTATTCTTCAAATATTTTTCCTCACTCCCCAAGATCCAACAGTTGTTAGCTTCAGAATAGTTATATGCCGCTTCTTAGCCAGCACCTGCACGATGTGTATAGGGATGTGAGCAACCATAGCTCAGTAAGTTAGGATGGAGGACTTAAAACTATACCATAAACATAACAAGGTTATCAATTAACTTATTAGGTGCAATGCATGTTCAAGCAAATGTCATCGCATGACGTTGTCCGACCCGTCGTTAGATTAGAGAAATTGCGCCCGCTCTAATCCGAGTTGAGGAATTGCCATTAATGCAACAACTCACGACTAAACCTAAGCTTGTGCAATGGAAACTTCGCTCCTCCCATGACTACCTTCGAACCATTGACTTCA
>JAMXBB010000007.1:101969583-102095447 GCA_024138015.1 Lumnitzera littorea
AAATTTTTACATTTTTCATATAATTACATAAATTCAAGTTTCTTATCAGATTTATTGTATATTTTTATTATTATCATAATATCAATTTTTATTCTAATTTTTTCTATTTATTATATTTCTAATAATTTTATATTATGTACTATTACTTATTATGTATATAATACACATCTAATATTTTTATCACTCTAATTACTATCTCCCAACATCAATTATCATTTCAAAATATTTAAATTCATCCTAAATCAAATTTTACTCCTAATTACCCTAATTTACAAAATTAACTTAAAATTTACTATTTTTCCCTATTACAAATTTACTTTATAATTAACCTAATAATTACATCTAACACCCTAAATATTACAAGTATCATACTTCATCAGATTTCAACATCTTAAAACATATAATTATTCACTAAATTAGTAATTAATCATTTAATTACTTAATTAACCCTAAATTACCCATTTTATGCCTCATTTTAAGGCCTAAAAATTTCAAAAATTAATTTTTGAAAACGGACTTATAGCACTGTTCTATATCATCTACGTAGTCCACAAAAAAATTTTGGGTTCAAAACTACACTCCTAAGGTAATTTATTTCTAAACCGAAACATACTCTATTTCGTATGATTTCTTAATGACCATATATTACGAGACATATTTTCATTAAAATAATATTTTTCTAAAAGCTACGTACAAAAATATTCCAGAATAACAAAATTTACAATTTTCTAAGAATATTTACTATTTTTACAAAGTTGTCGACCGGTCCAGGCGCTACCACCACCGTGTGGTGGCGATGGCTGTCTACTCCCAGGTACTCGTCTGGTGTGGGTTCTCCTTACAAGCCCCAATTGCATAGTTTTCTTTTTTTTTTTACCCGAATTTTTTCTTCCAATTTCGATGCTCCTAATTTTTCTCTGATTTCTAACTGTTCAAATGAGCTATGTGATTTTTTTCCCTATTTATAGAGCTTTGTGGTAATTAATATGCATTAAATTGGACATGACATTGCTCAAATCTCTTAATTTTTTGCTTTTATGTTGTTTTAATTTAATTAGCTAATTTTTTTCTTATTTTCCCCAGCTACTCTGACCCAATTCTGGATTATTCCTTATTTTTTCTAATTTTTCTTTATTTTTCCTTAATTAATTATGAATTTTCTTTAATTATTTAGTATTTTTTAGCACATTACGCGTATTTTAAGTAATTACCTGTATTTCTACCTATATGTAAATTCATATATAGTACAAATAAATATTTCTAAATATTATTTAGGTCATTCTATGATTTTTAGTATACATATAATTTATCTCTAGCGATTCGTTAATTATCGGAATGTATTTTACATATTTTCGATAAATAACGAGTTATATATTTAAAATTTGGAATTTTTATAATCTTTTATTTTATTACTTATTTTCTTAAATTCAAACTTATAGGATCATTTTTACTAATATTTTTTACTTTACTTATAATTTAGGCTTGATCGAATCTTTCAGCCGATTAAAACCTTAAGTGACTAATTATAGGGTTTACATTACATACTTCCCAATCGTTCAAGTGAATTTTAGTACCTGATCAGTTAAACAAACAAAGACATAAAAGGTCTCTATAGTTAACCATACTTTCTAACATTTCATACTTCGAAATCCACGATGTTTTAACAACTTTTAAAAATTTTCCCACCCTTTTATTGTTTTGCTGGCAAAAGTCCTTCCATAACTTATGCATAGAGGACTTATATACTGAGGATTTTATAGTCTGTCTTATTGGCAACATTTCATATTCTCGACATGACATTCCATTCTTAACACAAATTCAAAATATGACATGTACATCTTATGTGGACGAATGTTTTACCTGGTGTAGGTTGGCACAAATTCTTAAGGTCCTTGATTAAGGCGTTGTTTATGTTAGCATTATCAAACACAATTAGAATAAGTTTTTCTAGCCAAATGATACTTATTTAAAATAATACTTATAATTCTATATATGTTTGGTATTGCATACCAGTCATTGAATACCCAAAGCGCTAACAATGTTTTATATAGTTGCCAATTTCCATTTATCTAGTGTCTTTTTATTCATATGTAAGATATTCCTTACTACCTATTTGATCACATATCCATACATATTGAAACTTACATATCTAAAGAATTAAATTTACCTATTAACTCTCACTTACCTCTATGATGTAGTTATTAGTTGGTTTTACTCAATGTTTTTGTGATAAACCTATGCGAGTTAGAATTTAATGTTTCATATTCATATTTCAAATACTAAGTGACGCTCCAAAAGAGGTGCATATTTACACTGTACTATTTCAAAGCCTAATTTATGCTTCTCAACATTTACTAAAATAATAATGTAGGCTTTAAACTACCACCTTCGGGGATTCACTGTCGAGATTTGTCTATTCCAGCTTCTTTAGGGTGCTTCCTTTGCAAATGCCTAATTAGAGTACCATATCCATCTCATTTTTTCCATTAGCTCAAGTTGTAGTAGTTGTGCCATGCCTAACTAGTCCTATCCTCACTTACAATTTTATTGAAATGTTTAGAAAAAATTTTCCAATTTTACTGGTTTAGTTGACTTACCAGCATCGCTACGTTAGTGCTGTAAGCTCCACAACCAATCGCTTAAGGTTTTGATCGGCTGAAAGATCCGATCAAGCCTAAATTACAAACTATTGAGAGAAATATTAATAAAAATGACCCTGTAAACGTGAATTTAAGAAAATAAGTAATAAAATAGAAGACTATAAAATTTTCAAATTTTAAGCATAATAATTGCTAATTACTAAAAAAGCAAAAAGTGTAATCTAATAACTAATAAATTACTAGAGATAGATTATATGTATACTAAAAATAATAGAATGACTTAAATAATATTTGAGAATATTTATTTGTACTATATATGAATTTACATGTAAGTATAAATACGCGAAATGTGTTAAAATAATACTAAATGCTTAAAGAAAATTCATAATTAATTAAGGAAAAATCAGGAAAAATCATGAATCATCCAGAATTGGGTCGTGGCAGCTGGGAAAAATAAGAAAAAATTCGGCCAATTAAATTAAGACAACACAAAAACCAAAAAATAAGGGATAAGGCAATTGTCTTGTCCCATTTAATGCACAATAAATCCCCTAAAGCCCTATAAATAGCAAAAAAAATTCAGAAGCTCATTTGGATAGTTACAAATTAGAGAAAATTTGGGAGAGGCAAAAATTGAGAGAAAAATTCGAGTTAAAAAAAAAAAAGAAAAACTATACAGTTAGGGCTTTTAAAGGGAACCCCCACCAGACGAGCAGCTGGAAGTGGACGGCCACCACCACCACACGGTGGTGGTAGCGCCCAGGCCGGCCGATAAGGCCACGGTGGCCAGCGGCCGGTGGTGGCCGAAGCCACCCAAATCGGTGAGTCCAATTTCCAGCCCGATTCTTGTGTAATTTTGTAAAAATAGTAAATATGATTAGAAAACTACGAATTTTTTTATTCTGTGATATTTTTGTATGTAGTTTGTAGGAAAAATATTATTTTAATGAAAACATGTTCCGTAATATATGGTCCTTAAAAAAACGTGCAAAACCGAGCACATTTCGGTTTAGAAATAAATGACCTTAGGAGTATAGTTTCGAGCCCAAAATTTTTGTATAGATTACTTAGATGATATAGAACAGCGCTATGAAGCCATTTTTCAAAAATTAATTTTTGAAATTTTTAGATAATTTTTAGGCCTTAAAATGAGGCATAAAATGGGTAATTTAAGGTTAATTAAGTAATTAAATTATTAATTACTGACTTAGTGAATAAGTAGATGTTTTAGGATGTGGAAATCTGATGGAGTATGATACTTGTAGCATTTAGGGTGTTAGATGTAATTATTAGGTTAATTATGTAGTAAATTAGTAATAGAAAAACATAGTAAATTATAAGTTAATTTTATGAATTAGGATAATTAGGTGTAAAATCTGATTTAGGATGAATTTAGAAATTTTGAAATGATAATTGATGTTTAGAGATGATAATTAAAGTGATAGAAATATTAGAAGTGCATTATATACATAATAGGTAATAATGCATAATATGTAATTATTGGAAATATACTAAATAGAAAATATTAGAATAAAAATTGATATTATGATAATAATAAAAATATACAATAAATCTGATGGGAAACTTGAATTTATGTAATTATATAAAAAATATAAAAATTTCTCACATTAGGAGTGAATTCGGTACACTAATATGGATTTAAGTGTACCGGGTAAAATAAATACTGATTAGGGGTAATGATGGTATTTAGGAGATCGGGAAGTAATGTGATTAATTTCACATTATGGGTTGAAACAGATTTCTAGGGTTGGAATCTAGAACATTACTTAGAAATCGAACTAGAACCTAAACCTAATTTAGAAATCGATGCGGAAACCGAACCTGAAACTAACCTCAAACCTAGAATAATTGTAAAAGCCTTAAGACCTAAATAATTAGGCATATTAAACCCTAAACAAAACATAACAATAAGCGTTATAGGATAAAATGAACCTATAATAGTTATATGAAAAACTGAAACCACGTTTGTGTTATAGGGATGATCGGCGATGGCCTAAGCAAATCGGACCTCGAGTGAGTGAGCGAGGAGTCGAGGTAAGTTAGGATTAATACAATACTGTATTTTGGAGGCTTGAGATTATGCTTGGTTGTGCTTAATAGATAGTTGGATGTGTGCATGTGCTTGATTATGGGTGATACTATGATTCTGTTTGATGCTCTAGCATGTATTGTATGATTTATATGAAATGATTGATCACCCTAAACTAGACTTAATCAAATATATGACCAGTAATCATAATCGGACATGCATAGCAACCCATTAGGGGAACTTAGGACTCTCCGGCCAAATATCGACCCCCTTCGGAAGGGATAGCGCAGGATTGTCCCTTCTTCATCCTTAGCCGAACTAAGTGACAGGAGAGGAGGTCGCGGCGAGGGTGAAGTCAATGGTTTGAAGGTAGTCGCGGGAAGAGCGAGGTCTCCATTGCACAAGCCTGGGTTTGGTTGTGAGCTGTTGCATTAATGGCAACTCCTCAACCCGGATTAGAGCGGGCACAATTTCTCTAATCTCACGACGGGCCGGACAACGTCGTACGATGGCATTTGCTTGCACATGCATTGCACCTAATAAGTGATTGAAAACCTTGTTATGTTTTTGGTATAGTTTTAAGTCCTCCATCCTAACTTACTGAGCTGTGGTTGCTCACATCCCTATAGACATCGTGCAGGTGCTGGCTAAGAAGCGACAAATAACTACTCTGAAGCTAGCAACATCTGGATCCTGGGGAGTGAGGAAAAACATTGAAGAATAAACACATATTTTTAAGGTCTAAAGTTTTTATTTTAGAATTATTTTTCATTTCTGAATAATGTAATAACTAGGAAATATATTACAGAAAAATATTGTAAACTTTAACTACATAGTGTATATACATATTTCCTCACTTTATTAGGTAAATGATCTATTTGAATTACAAACTGTTTACTCAAAGCGGGTTAGTTGTGGACGCCTTGTATAGATCAAGTCTTAAATAGCAGTTGTAAGGACAACTTCTATTTTAAGATGGTTTACACGTCGAAGCTGTTACGACTCTGCCACTTCGGGGCGTGACAATTCATATAAGTGAACATCCTATTGATCTTTTAATGGATATAGTTGTGCTCCTTGACAGATGTGAATTCTTTGAATATGTACATATGTTGTAAGATATTATACACTTGTGATTAAGGCGTAAAGGGGATCTAATGTGTTTTAAGTGACCAATCTTGGAAGTTCTTTGTATATGTAAGAATGGTGGTGGAATTGTAATACGAAATTACACTCAGGTTATGAATTCTTTAGTCTCTGATGAGTAATTAATTTAAGACTTGTATTTTTAGAGTTATAAGCAAGTATAAGTAAAGCAAAATAAGTATGAAGTAGATAGTAGGATCTTTATGTTTTGTCGAGATAAACTGAATGACATCATTATGTGGAACTTATGTTTGAATACAAGAGGTGGATGGTTATTAAATGGTACATGAGAAAAGAAAGTAAGATTGTTAGGTAACTATAATTAAATATGTATTTAGGTACCCTAAAAGAGTTGCAGGATGAGTGACAAGTGATAGTGAAAATGGAATTAAGACAAAAAGTTTAGAGAGGATTAAGATTTTTAATTACAAGATCGATTTAGAAAGACATAACCCTTTAGGAAGTGAATCTTGTAAGACAATTATCTATTGGTAAATCAATTATGAAAGGATGATAAGGAATGTTGATCACAGATAATTATTTAAGGATCCAAGCTTAAAGAAGCCAAGAGATAAGTAGTGATTTCAGCAAAGGACTTTCATTTGATTTTAGTTGAATAACAATAAAACTGAACAAAAGGATCGGTTGATAATAATAAGAATCAGTACAATTATTGCATGATATATATATATATACAAATGGATGAAATGCAAATGTAATAATGATATTAAGGTGTTCATTCCTTATAAGTCAGAAACTAGTAGACGAAAAGGAATTTAGGGTGATTAGTATTATCATTACCTGACAGTTGGAAATTATATTGGAGGAAGGATATTAATCTAAAAAGACTATAAGATATGATTAAAGTGGGATTTTAAAGGAAAGCTACTGATGGTAGATTATGAGAAGTTATTGATATTTACAAGTAAGAGACTGAGGAAAATACTAATAAGTATTGGATCTACTAGTAACATATAAAAGTTCAAATGTACTTTTGAAGATTATTTTGTGGATATTTGAATTTCATGATTAAGTTAATCAAGAATCAAACCTACGGTCAAAACTCTGCACTGGATGTTGTAAATGAAACCCTAAGAGTTATAGGAGTGACTGCCAATTTCTAGAATAATATTAGATTGGAATGATATCAATATAAGATCAGTATAAAGATTGTATTCACAGAATTGGGAGAAACGTATGCACGCCAATTGTATATGAAAACGCTTGTTGTGGTAACTGTCGATAGTATTTTGATATACAAAGTATCTGTGGATAACATTATTGAAGTTGAGTAATCATAAGTAGTATATTGAAATGGAAGATGTGCGATTTTCGGAGGAGATAATACTTCTTTCATTAAGCAAGTTATATTTAGAGAAGAAATTTCTACAGATATTAAAATGGTTGAATTGGTGATTGGAGGAAAATCTATTGAATTCTTGATGATTGACATATATGCTTGGTTTCAAATAGATTCATATTAGTTATTGAGTTTCTTCCTTGTTAAGTGATTGAAGCTTTTCATACGAGACTTAAAGTTGTTGATTTCCAATTATTTGCCAGGTTGTTAGATTTGGATTCTATGATTAATTTGGATTTTGTAATTGATTAAGTTTCAGCTTTCCAGGTACGTGATACTTATTTATATGATTGTGCTTATTAGAACACAGAATGTAATTAGACTAATTAATATACAGCCTAAATAACCTTGATTATTTGTTGTGCTTAACCCACTTACTTTAGGGGTCTACAGTGGCAATTTCCTAGAGGAGCAACCGTTGATCATATATAAGGTTTCCCTCGTAGACTCGTATATGGGATGATGCAACTAGATTCTAGGTTTCTGGTCTCTTGACTCTAGACTCTAGGTATAAGGGACTTGAAGAAAAACTTATATTATATCTACCTATATATATTTTAGTATTTTTGGAAAATTATAAAAATAAAAGCCCATTAATTTTTTTTTAGTTTTTACATGGTGACTTAGTCTTAATAAGTCAGTCCTCAAACCTGGTTTTTCTGGTTTAATTTTCTAAAAATCAAAATTTTTTAAAATATCCGCAGACTAGTGGTTAAATTAAGATTTTCCCACTTGAAAACCTTAATTTCATTTTTTACCAGTTGAACTAGTTAGCAACTCCAATTTTTAAAATTCTTTAGAAAAATATTTCCTTAATTTAATGTTAAATAATTTATAATAAGTGAGCTGGGCTTAATATAGGTTAAATTAAGGAAATCGAAATAGGGCTCAACAGAATTGGCAACTCCATTAAGGAGCTTGGTGGGCTAGCTATGTGAAAATTAAAAATATTATTAATGGACTTTTGTATTATTATTTTCTTTTTGTTTTGTATTATAGTTGTATTAAATGTTTTTTTAGTGATACAGGCCTTAAGAAAAAGCCTGACCTAATGGGTCTTATTGGGAAATTAAGGGAGGGTTATTTTATTTTGTAATAATCATTTGCAAGTTTAGATGTAGTCAGACCTAGCCTACCTTAGAAACTTATGATGGGCTACCATTGTGTAACCTTCAGGTCGTTGAGGTCTTTATCCCTACCTAACAGTAATAGGTGAGCCCACTCAGGTTTCGATGTAGCCCACTAGGTTTCTCTCCGGAAAGCCTTGGAGCTACAGAGCCTGAGAACCATAGACCCCACCCTCTTGCATCATTCTTTTTGAAAAAATGAGTAGCTTTTTTTTTAAATTATAGGAAAAGCCCAATCAATTTGCGATCAGTTCGATTTTCTTTTTTTTTTTTTTAAAAAAAAGGGAAATTTAAAAAAACTAGTAGCCCTTATATATAAGTATTCACGAGCCTCATTAAAAAAAAAAAAATCCTATTTCGGACCTACTTATATATAAGGGTACTTTTAGACCGTGAGTTTATCATATTTCCTATAATTTATTAATTACTGGCCCCTGTTGCATTACTTGCATATGTAGCATACTGCATCTTTTTATATATTTGATTTTATTTTTCCCATGCTTGTTTCTATCCAATCATTTTCATTTCTTGTATTATATGTGTTTTATTTTTATCGTTTATTAGTGAATGAAAAGCTACGTAATTTCTAAAAATTTTTTTGAAAAAGCTGCAAATTATTAATGTCATATCCAGCTTTGTTGTAAATTTAGCAGTCTCATTATAAATAATCGCGTCATTTCGTAGTTTTACGTAATATAGATATGGAAAGTTAAGTCAGTATCGACCCCATGAAGCTTGTCCTAGCCAGATTTGTTGGCTCATATAGATATAGGATTTGAGTTTTTTCAGAAAGATTAGTTAGGAGTTTTCTTTTATTTTAGTCCATTATATAGGTTAGATTTTATGATTGCTAATAAATTTGCAGCTTTATTAAACGATAACCTTTATTGATTACATAGTTTTTATACTCATTTTTTAATTTCTTGATAGTTTCCTTAAACAAAAATAAAAAATCAAACAAAGAAAAACAACAAGAAAAAAAAAAACAAGTAAGAAAAACTTTTGTATCAACTTATAAATTTTTAAGATATGTAATCATAGAAATTAACTATGATAAAGATTATTATGGAATTGTCATTTTTTTTTAAAAAACTTTCCAACATTTAAAAAATAAATAAATAAATTTCAAAAGATATTTTATGATCAAAAACTAGTTTCATGATAGTTATTTATTTGGTTGATTTTTATTACAATACCTTATATGTACCATATTGTTAGGAACTAACAAAATACAAAAAAAAAAATCAAATAAATAAATAAATAAAAAGATTTAATCATTAGATCTCCATTGTAAATTAATTTCCATCTTAAGGTTCAAGATTCCAATAGCCTAAGTGTTTAAGCATTTGAGAGATGTGGAACTACTAACATGCGAAAACCCAACAAGGAAATACAAGCCAAGAGATCGTGACCCCAACAAATAGTGTGACTCTCGTGTAGGCAAAGTAAGGCATACCATTGAAGATTGTTGGAGATTGAAGCATAAGGTGTAGTATTTGATTGATACTAAGATTATTTAACCAAAATTTCTAGAGACTAATGGGCCGATTAACCGTGACATTCCTTCCTCGACTTGTGAAGAAGCATCAAATAGACAACCTCCAACATTGGGTATTGAGGATTTACTATTGTCATCTGATAAGGTGACTTACCATTTGAAGCAGTTGGGAGGTCAATTTAGTTAAATGGGCCAAGAAGTAACAAAAATACGGGCAAGAAGTAGAAAAAAATTTTAGTTCTTGCATTTTTTTTTAGAATAATCTTTCATTTTTGTGCTTGTAATAGACAAGAGTTATTGAATAAAGCGACTTTCATGTGCATTTTTGTCTTTATATGCTATGAAGTTAACTCAATTCAAACAAGGGCATTTCGAATAAGTGAAAAGGGAAAAAGAAACTGTGAACTTGAAACTTAAAACTTTCCACTTAAGGAAATGATAATACATTACTTAAAAAGTTTAGGATGAAAACAGGTAACCCCTATCCCAAACACTAACCCTAGACTCAGATGAGAGAAAAGTGCCATTAAGGTGAGTAATTGGGCTCATTCCTTAAAAGAGGTTTGTCTTGAACTTAGTATACGTATCAAAATGATATTAAGCCTTCATTTCATCATCCCTAAATATGATTATCCCTTGCAAACCCATTTGAACCTTTAGGGGATTTTTCTTAAAATTAGCCAAGCCAAGAACCATCCCAAACTAGGGTAGTTAGAAGGATAGGGTTATTAATTTGGAGAAAAGGAGTAAACTAAATTGTGCTTACCTTAGTTGTGCCAATTCGTGAGCAAATATTGTTATAGATAATTCAATTTTTTTAGAATGAAGAAAACCTTCGAACCATATATACCCCACTCAGGTCCATACCTTTATTTAGACACATCAAGTCCATAGACTTTTCCCAAGCACTTTAAAGCCATATACACTTCTCCTAAACTTATACACTTTGAACCTATTTTTGGTACTTTAAGTCCTATTAAGTGAAAACTCAACAGTGAAAGGTGATTACCTTGACCCAAAAAAAAAAAAAAAAAGAGTGAGAGAAAAGAAAAGGCAATAAAAAAACAAAAGAAAAAAAAGTGAAAAAAGAGATTGAAGATATTAGCAAGGTGATCTCCTTCAAAGAATAGCCAAGTTACCAATAAAGCCAAAAGTTTAAACTTGTGATGGTATTTGAGGCTAAACACTTTCAATTCCTAAGGCCAAAAGTAAAGCCCCCATTTTATGATCCTACTCACTATACTAGCCCTAATGAAACTCTTTTGACTAAAAAAATGGATTTATCTTCAGCAAAATTTGCTCATGAAACTAGGGTAAGCTCATGTTTAGTCTCTCCTAGGTTCTTGAGTTTGCAAGCCAAAATACATTGATATCCATTTACTTAAACCATTAACCAAAAGCCTTATATTACAAACCCAGAAAAGACCTATTAATTGACCAGAATGTACCACTTACAAGATAGGCTATAATTTTTGGAATTGATGCTGAGAGTAAAAATAGACCTATGAGAGTACAAGTAAGTCTAGTTTGACTAAACATTTCAAGTAATGGTATCTATCTACTTAGCAGAAAATTGAAGAGTTGAGTACTTTGTAACAAACATGAATGGTCATTAGTACTTCTTAAAAGGTTCAAAGATCATGAATTATGCTCTAGGAAGCAAGACTAAAAGAATGAGTAATCAACAGGCAAAGGGCAAGCCAACCCCTTGTTTATGATCTTTAGAGTTTTTGAGACTTTATTACTTACTAGCAACACAATTTTCCATCAAAGAGTGTTTTTTTTTTTTTATTTCTTGAAAAAAGAATGAAAAAGAGAAAAAAGAAAAACCTCTTCAAAAGAGAAACAAAACCTTTTAAAAAAAATTTGTCAAAGAACAAGTTAATATTTTCAAAGAATCATCAAAATCCTTCAAACTCAAGTCTCAGATCATTTTGTCAAATTTTTCAAGGAATCATCAAAATTCTTTCTAGGATTACCTGCTCAAAGGAGCGTTGTCCTATCCTTAGTTGGATCACTTGCTCAAAGGAGCGTTGTCCTATCCTTAGTTGGATCACTTGCTCAAAGGAGCGTTGTCCTATCCTTAGTTGGGTCGCTTGCTCAATGGAGTGCCATCCAATCTTTTATAGGATTGCCTGCTTAAAAAAGCGTTGTCCTATCCTTAGTTGGGTCACTTACTTAATGGATCACCATCCAATCTTTTCTAGGATTGTTTGCTCAAAGGAGCGCTATCCTATCCTTTTGAAGACCGCTTGCTCAAAGGAGCGCTATTTTATCCTTAGTTAGGTCACTTACTCAGTAGAGTGCCATCCAATCCTTTTTAGGATCACCTACTCAAAGGAGCACTATCCTATCCTTAATTGGGTTGCTTACGCAGTGGAGTACCATCTAATCCTTTCTAGGATCACCTACTCAAAAGAGAGTTGTCCTATCCTTAGTTAAGTCGCTTGCTCATTGGAGCACCATCGAATCTTTTCTAGGATCGCTTGCTTATAAGAGCGCTATCCTATTGATTCGTTTTTAGGATCGCTTGCTCATAAGAGCGCTGTCCTATCTATTCATTTCTAAGACCACTTGCTCATAGGAGCGTTGTCCTATCTATTCCTTTTTAAGATCACTTGCTTATATATTCCTTTCTAGGATCGCTGTCCTAATTATTCCTTTCTAAGATTGCTGTCCTATCAATCCTTTCTTGGATCGCCTGCTCAAAGGAACGTTACCTTATCTATTCCTTTCTAGGAACGCTATCCTATCAATCCTTTCTTAGATCGCCTACTTACGCTGTCCTATATATTCTTTTGTAGGAGCGCTGTCCTATCTATTACTTTATAGGATCATTGTTTTAGTCATTTTTTAGGATCGCTTGCTCATAGGAGCGCTATCCTATCTATTCCTTTATATGATCACTATCCTAGTCCCTTTTTGGATTACTTGCTCAAAGGAGCACTATCCAATTATTTAAAAAATTGCTTGCTCATGAGAGCGTTGTCTCATGTCATCTTATCTTGTCTTTAAAATATCTATCTTTTCGAGCAATTCATCCTGAAAGAAATATATCCTCTTCGGATTATCCACTAAACCAAAACATTTGAAGTCTCGAAGAGATCTATCCTCTTTAGATTATCCACCAAAACAAGTTTTTTTTTTTAATCTTGAAAATATCTATTCTCTTTGGATTATCCAAGTTGGGTCTGGCAAAAATGAGTATTTCTTTTGTCTTTATAGTGAAGTTCGAATCTATCTTTACTACAAAGAGGGACAACTATAGACACCTCATTTTTGCCATTTTTCATTTTTCATTAGTTGAGCTAGATTAATAAAAAATACGAAAAAATTTAAAAAAACTAAAATAAAAAAAAGGAAAAATGAAAAAAATAGAAAAGAGAGTTGAGTCAAATCGAATCAAGTCGAGTCCAGTCGAGTCATATTGAATCGAATCATATCGAATCAAGTCAAGTTGTATCGTATCGAATCGACTTAACTTGTATCGAGTTAAGTCGTATTATATCGTATCAAGTCAAGTTATATTCTATCGTATCAAGTCAAGTTATATTGTATCGTATCAAGTCAAGTTAAATTGAGTTAAATCAAGTCAAATCATATTGAGTTAAATCGTATTGGGTCACTTAAGATCAAATCGGATAACGGTGTGTAGTTAATTTAATAAGTCATTAAGTCATTTAATAATTGGGTTTTATTAAAATAATTTTGGTCCAATCCGATTTAAAATAGAATTTTATCTAATTTATATTAGGCTAGAATAGACTTAAGATTTATTAAATAAGCTCTTGGACTAAATCAAATTGAATCGAATCAGGCCCGATAAATAAAAAGCCCAAAGAGGGCTTCTAAAAGCTAGGTCGAATATTCATTGTATCTTTTGTTTACTAAAAATCAAATCCATAATTAAAAGATACAAAATATTCAATTGTTAGTTTATAAATAAGGAATTTATCGGTAAAGTAAGGTGGTTTTTTTTTTCTATTTTTATTTTTTTAAAACATCTACTTCAATCCCCCTAACAAAACAAATTCCAAATCCAAAGCCCACCTTCCAACTTTCTAATCCCCCTGACAAAATCAAATTCCAAATCCGAAGTCCCTTAATCCAATTTCAATTCCCCTAAAGAAAGCCAAGCCCCTTGCTTAATGCTAACAGCAATCCAATTCTCAACAAAGGTCACATCCCACACAATTCCAATTCAAGTTCTAGGCTAAAATCCTGACGTCATCTATGCCAATGAAGTTCATGTCGCCACAATTTCCGAAGCCACAAGTCCAACAAACCAAACGAAATCCGAATTTTCGAAGTCCACAATCCAAGCCGAAATTCACATTGTACAACAAACAAACTAAATTCCCTTCAATAATCCATAAAGCCGATCTCAATGAAGTCCAAATTTTCGAATTCCGAATTTCTGAACTCCATGACACAGCATATCATTCGCACATGGAATTTACATTGCCATACTCCCCTGAATCCATAAAGCCATCACACCTAAAGCGAATATGCCAATGACCAAGCATGTTGATTAACGCTTGGAGACATGCATGATTTCACCTTACATCATCAATGTACTTCACGTCCCACATGTACGCGTACGGACACAACATCGACATGATCATACGCAATTTGAACAATTTAGGTAAAAAAAATTTATTATTTTTTATTTATTAGTTATTTATTTTATTAGTTAATTTTATTATTTTTCTTTACTAATATATTTTTATTCAAGTGTAGTTTTTTTTATTATTTATTTTATTGCATATTTTTCTAGACAATTCCAAATTTCCGTAAAATTTAGTTAAATTGCATTTTTAATAAAATCATGTTTTTTTTTTTTAAACATACGTATCTTACGACCTTGCGATCGAGATACATATCTTGCAATTGGGATTTAGAAAAGATATGTATCGAGATATGTATCTAGTAGTCAAGATTTGGAAAAGATATATATGAAGTTATGTATCTCACCGTATCTTAGTAGATCTTATAGTTATGATATAGAAAAAATATATATTTTTTTATAGGTAGTGGTTTTAAAAATAAAAAAAAATCTTAATTAGGATTTCCAAAAAGATTTATTTAGTTAGGATTTCTTTAAATTTAAGCAAATTAGAATTCTTAAGTTTTTTTTTAAATAATAATAAATTAATAAATAAACGTAAACCTAGCTCAATTTTTAAAATAAAAAGAATCCACCAATTAAACTTTTTATAAGCAGAGAATTACAGCCAGTTTGATCCCGATTAACGGTTACGTAGGCACATTCGAGGCAATTGCATAAAAAATATTTTTTTCCCTTTTTTGTGAAAATTTGTAATAAAAAAATTCACTTTAGTTGTCTTTCACTTATTTATACATATTTTAGTATTTTTAGGAAATTATAAAAATAAAAACCCATCAATTTTTCTTTAGTTTTTATATAATGACTTAGTCTTAATAGGTTGGCTCCCGAACCCAATTTTTCTAGTTTAATTTTCTAAAAATAAAATTTTTTTAGAATATCCATAAACTAATGGTCAAATTAGGGTTTTCCCATTTTTTATCAATGGAATTGGTTGGCGACTCTAATTTTTAAAATTTTTTAGAAAAATATTTCCTTAATTTAATGTCGAGTAATTTATATTAAGCAAGCTGGACTTAATATAGGTTAAATTAAAGAAATCAAAATAAGGCTCGACACCCTCTACTATAGTAATAGCTTTTGAAATATTCTCCACCTCACGCCGCTCCAATTCTACCTTAACCTAAGGTTGCAAGCTATCCAAGAACATAGTAAGAACATCATCCAACTTGAGGCTCGATATCTCTAACACAAGTTCTGAGAATTTTTAGACATACTGCTTCACACTCGTCCTTTGCTTGGGGTGTCTGAGCTTGATCTTGACTTCCTTTCTTGCATTTTAAGGAGAGAATTGGTCTAGGAATTCTCTTACAAAGTGGGGCCATAAGGTAATCTCATTCACCTTTCTTCTCTACCAAATCATTTTAGTATTCCTCAAGTATAAGGCCAATGTCCTTACTTTACTTCCACCATTAGTAAGCCCCATCACCTCAAAGTATTGCTCAACTCACTACCAAAAATTGTCTACTTTTCTTGTGGATTGTATTCCCTTGAAACACTTTGGCTTCGGCACCTTCACCCTTATGATTGGCTAGATAGTTACTTTATTAGTAACAACAACCTAACATGCTGCCACTTGATTCTTAAGGTCTTTAATCTCCAGATGCATAGCCAAAATGACAACATTAGTCCTAATCTTATGGTCCTCTTACTTAGCACCAAGAGCAACTACCTGACCTTCGAAGGCTCCCTCCTTTTCTGTGATAGTCTTGTCGTGTTGTCAAAGTTTCTCTAAGGAGTGGTTTAAGGCCCCCTGCAACTCGCCCCAAGGTTCTTCCTCAACCTCTACTATACGGGTTTAAGATTCATTAAGCTACTCTTTCACCTTAGCTATACTCAACTCAGCCTTCACTTATTCATACTAACATAGTTTGTTTTTTACACAGGTTGCTATTAGTTAGTTTCTTAGTTATTTAGTTTTGCTTATATTTAATTGTTATCTTATGATTTTTAACATTTAGATAACATTAATGCATGCAATATTAGTTTTTCCAAAATTGACATGGCTAGGCTATTTTGTGTAGTATTATATTAACATGACTCTTTTATAGGTGTTTTATGATAGTCTCCATCGGTTAGTAGTTTAGTGTGTTTGTTATTATAAAAATTGCATTTTTAGAATAATAATTGCATACATATCATGTTTTTTGCATATTTAGAAAAATGAATTGTACATTTCATTATAAATTGCATCTCAGACATAATTACTCTAGGAAATTTTCTTTCTTTTTTTTTTTTTTTTTTTTTTGCAAAATTGAATGTTTTAAAAATTTGCATCCTTTACAAAAGTTGCATTTTTTTTTTTGTATAATTGCATATTTTTACCAAGAATCATATCATTAGGATAAAATGTACATCTATATCACATATTTTATAAGATTAAGATAGGATTATATCTTTTCTATGGTTCAATAGAAAATTGCATTTAAGCACTTTAGGATTTTTCTAAAAAATTTTATCACATAGAAAAGGTTTTTCTCTAAATAAAATTTGAATTTGTTTTTTTTTTAAGTTAGGATTTTTCAAAATTGGACAATAAAAATTGCATTTAGGCACTTTAGGATTTTTCTTAATAATAAAGTGACTAAAAAGATAAACCTGGCGCTTTTTCAAAAAATAAAATTTATCCACATACTAAAGTTTTCTAAAAAGTGAGAACTACGATCGGTTTGATCCCAATTAGAAGATACATAAACACCAAGGGGTAATAGTAAAATTTGTTTTTTAAATTCATAATAAAAATCATAAAAAATCATTTTCATATTTTTGAATATTTTTGCATCTCTAAGAAGATCATAAAAATTAAGGCCCATTAATTAGTTTTTTTTTTTATTTCTTTATGGTAACATTGTCTTAATAGGTTAGCCTCTAGGATCATTTCTCTGGTTAATATTTTTTTTAAATTATTTTTTAGAAAATTTGTAAACTTATGACCCAGTTAAGGTTTGTCTACCTAAAAAACCTTAATCTTTTTTTTTTACCAATTTTACTAATTGGTGAATCCAAGTGATTTTCAAAATATTGAAAAATGTTTTTTTCTTGAGAAAAATGTTTTTTTCTTAATTTTATGTCCAGTATTAAGTAGATTGAGCTTAATATAGAATAATTAAGGAAAATCAAGATCGGGCTCGACAAGTGGATAAGTTTAGGAACTTATCTTTGCTTAAGTGTAGGCAAATAAGGTAATTGGGTTAGCATTGCTTTTCCTTCCTCCCTTGAATCCTCTATTCGAATTTCAAAACAACTCAAGTTAGTTATTAGGTCACCTTCTAATAAATTCTCTATAGAGCTAGAATTCGATCGTTAGCAACAAGTTTCCCTAATGGGTGTTGGTTAGGGTGCATGATTAAGTGGTAAGTCAAGGTTGAAACCATAGACCACTTCAAAAGGTATCTTGCTTATAGTACTATGCATGGATTAGTTATAGGTAAACTTCGTTATTAGCAAGCACAAATCCAATTGGTCAAGTTTCTTCTTACAATAGCTTGAATTAGAGAACTTAAAGTCTTATTGATGACCTCTATTTGTCCATTATTCTGTGGATGGCATGAGATGTTAAACATCACTTTTGTACCCAAGTCTACGCTATAAGGTCTTCTAGAAATGATTAAGAAACTCATGATCTCGATTAGAAAGAATACTCCAAGGCTCTCCATGCAATATGATAATCTCTTGCAAAAAAAGAGAACAAATATATAAAGCATCATTAGTTTTTGGTAGTGTACAAAGTGTGTCATCTTAATAAATTTGTCCACTATTACCATAATCGAATCCTCTCTTTGTACAATCTTAAGCAAACCAAAGGCAAAATCCATACTTAGCTCTATCTAAATGTCAAATCAAGACATGTAAGGGCATGTTACTTCCTTACTCAACTTTGCTCTTCGCCTTCTTGCAAAGATCGCACCTTTCAATAACTTATTGTACATCTCTTATCATTCTAGGCCAAAAGAATCTTGCCTCCAGTAACTTATATGTCTTCTTTTCACCAAAAGTAACTGAATAATCCTCCCCTATAAGGTTCTCGTACAAGTAACTCTCTTGTAGAATGTCTCGGTATACATAACTTGCTTCCTTGGAAAAAAAAAATCCATCCTTAATGAACTAATCATCCATAGTTCTCCCACTACTATGGTTCATAAAGATTGGACCATAATGGTAGTCCTAGATGATACACTACACCAATGTCAATCATAGCACAAACAAGGTAGTAACCAACAAGAATAGTAAATGGCTTTGGGGTTCTGGGTATTTAATGAAGGAGATAGTAAAATTTAAAGGATATGAATGCAAATATGATTGGATATAACACATCAAGCACAAACATGAGTTGGGTATGAAATGGAAATGGGTTTTCGTATCACTCATAAACTCTAAATCAACTCTCAACTTTCAAATGTGGATTAGATATGACTCACTAATCTGCAAATGAGGTGCTTACCACAATCACTTAAGGATGATTAATAAGAACAAGTGGATTAGAGAGTAAAAAGAAAAACACTCAATAATCTAAAGAAAACATTAAGTTTTCATTAACAAACTTACGAGCGTCACAAAGGAAAACACTTGAGTATATTTTGACAATGACTATGGTTAATTACAAGGTTTATGCTATTTATAATAAAGGTTAAACCCTAGTGGCAAACATGTAAATATGTATAAGGCCCTTAAACCATAAAGTAGGCTCACAAAGCTAAACAATGATGAAGTAATAAAGTGTACACAAAACAATGCATTCTAGGTGAAGGTTGGAACTAGAGCTTATCCAAGCTAGATAGGAGCAGCTTGGGTTGAACATAGAGCAAGTTGACAATTGATTAAACTAGCTCAGGATGGAGGGCTTAAGGTCTCTGGATGCTTGCTCAAGTTACCTATCAAGTTGGCTCATAATTGTCTAGCTCGAGAGCAAGTTAGCATGTGTGTCTGAGTTGTTGATTCAATTGCTTGTCCATTATCTAAGTAGGAAAATAGACGTATGAGTTGCCTTCATCTTATAAGGTTTGGTGCTTGGGCTTGAGTTTGGGCTCAATGATTCTAAGTTGGCCTTCTATCCTTAATCCTAGAGTAGACGAAGCTCAAGTTCCCTAAAGGTTGATAAGACTTGTACTCCCTTTAACCTTATCAACCAGGTTTCTTCTTAATCTTTGGCTTATTTGTAATAGGTCAGGCAAGTGGAGAACAATTTAGCTTAAATTTAGAGAAGGTTAGCTGAGGCTAGGAGGGGGAAGAGGCCAATTCCTATCATTAGGCTTACAACTCCTTAATGGTTAAAAATCTTAATAGACTTGATTGCTATTCGAATAGTAAGGTATGTCTTCAGGACAAGGCATAAGCTATTATATCAGCTTTCCTTCTCTTGTAATTGATCACAAAGGAAAACCCCTCCATAAATTTAATCTACTTGGCCTATCTTTTGGATAGCTTTTTGTTAGTTTCTCAAATACTACAAGGACTCATGATCTATATATGTGACGAAATCATTTGGTAACAAATAATGTTGCTAAGTAGCTAAAACTTAAATAAAGGTAGAACTCCTTAACATATATGGAATAATTCAACGTGGCTCCTAATGAGCTTCTCACCATGGTACGCAATAAGTCGGCCTTTTTACATGAGCACAACTTGAATGCCTACACTTGATGCATCACAATTCATGTTAAATACTTAATCGAAATTGATTAGACCTAGGACAAGGGTAGAGGTAAGTCTATTCTTCACATCCTCGAAGCTCTTTTGCTCTTTCTCTCCCTATTTAAACTCCACTTTCATCCTAGTTAGTTTGGTCAGTAGGGCCACAATTGTATTGAAGTTTTATATGAATCATCTATAAAAAGATGTTAGGCTACGATAGCTTCTCACATTTGCATAATGGTCGGGGTCGACCATTCAACAATAGCTTAGATCTTCTCCTTATCTACCCTTCTAACCTCTCCACTAATTACAAGTCTAAGGAATATGAGCCCTTCCTAACAAAAATTATACTTCTTCAAGTTACCAAACAATTTCTCAACTTGAAGACTATTCAGAAGTTGTTACAATGACTTAGTAAGTTGTGACGATACAAAAGTAAGACCGTAAGAAATTTCCCAATGAAGTTCCTCAACACACGGTTCATCATTCTTACAAATGTGCTTACTGCATTAGAAAGATCAAAAGGCATGACTAGCCACTCATAAAATCCATATCTACCCTTAAAGGCAATCTTCCATTCGTCATCCTAATCTATTGGTATCAAAACTTGATGTTAATCTCTGAGAATACTTAGGCTCGGAGAAGTTTGTTTAACATCTTATTAAGCCTTGTGATAAGTTATCTATATTTAATTATAATCTTATTGATTGTTTAGCTATTGATACATATCCTTCTTTGCCATCAATAAAGTAAGCATAACACATAGGCAAATACTCTCCCTCACATAGCTTCACTTTATGGGCTCATTCACTTACCTCTAGAGTTTGGTAGCTTATTTAGGGTTAAATCCATAAGCGAGCTTATTTGGCAATGCAACCATTAGCTATAAGTCAATACAATGTTTCATCCCTTTGAGCAAAGGTAATCCTTTGGGTAATTCCTCAAGGAACAAATCTTAGAATTCATCAATCAATTTCTACACTTTAGCAAGCAATTCTACTCGCTCTTTCATCTCTAGTAGTCATCCAATCAACAAGTCGTTATGTCCAACGTCAATATCTAATCTAGATCTCCATTGTCATGACTAAGCTCTTCCTCTGAGTTTGGCTTAATTGTATCTTCATGTCTTTCACTTTGCTGGGGGTAATGAGTTGTAAGACAATTCTCTTACCATCATTTTCGAAGGCATAAGTATTCTTACCATCGTGAATTACTTGCCTATTGAATAACTCAGGTTGGCCCAAAAGTCTGTATAATCCATACATGCGTAAGACATCACATAGGACCTCATCATGATATGCTCCCATTGAAAATGGCACTACGATTTGTTAGGTGACATGCAGGGCGACATGTAGGGCACTCTTCTTATGTAGTTAATGGAGCCTGTATAGCCTAAGCTGAGAAGTAGTTGACTACTTTAGTTGCTGCACCATATTTATTGAAGCAACATTTGTACAGCTTCCACCACCTATGATCATACTACATAACTAACCTCTAACTTTACATTTAATATGAAATAGGTTCTCTCCTTGCTCGTTTTCAACTAAAGAGACTACATTCATAGCTGGCCGTATAACCATGTTCATGAATTCCCCTTAATTGGTGTCAACAGAAACCTCTTCCCTAAGCAATTCTTCTTCTCTAGTTACCTTCTCTTCCTTTAACTCCTTTACTTCCTCATCCGTTCTATCCACCTCAAAGGTTGGTACATCTCCCTTGATAACTATGGTTCATCTGTTAGGACATTACGTGATTGTATGTTCAAAACCCTAGCACTTAAAACATCTAATCTCACTAATCTTCCTTCTTGAGGTATGACCTTTCTCAAACTTCCTTCATCCTTTAATTCTCCCTTTCTGATTAGTCTTAACCTCTTCAGCTCAAACCACTTGTCCATCTCGCTTACTTAGCTCTAAATTAGTTGGTCTTTGAGAGCCAAACTGAATAGAATGGCTAGATTGAGCAGGTTGGCTCATTTGAGTTCGTTATGGATTATTTCTTCTCTACCTTTTTACTCATTGAGCAACCTTAATAGCCTCTTCAAGGGTGCAAATCTCTACACCTCTATAACGCTTCAGATGTCATACTTTAGGCCAGTAAGAAACCTTGATACAATAAGCTTTGGGTTACTCTACTTTATATTGAATCATAAGCATCTGCAATTCTCTTACATACTCACCCATCCTTTAGCCTCCTTGTTCCAACTCTTATAGCTTCTCAAAAGTGTCCTACAAGTATGAGTCCAGTATAAATCTAGCTTACAAAATCCTCTTCATTTCTACCTATAGATGAAGAAATTTGTGTATATAATTTCATGAGCCAAACTCAAAATTAACTAAACCGTATTTAGGCTAATTATTTAGATTAGTGACATGATCTAAATATTAGACTTGATTTTGGGATGATTTCAAGAGTTTTGGGTTAGTGGGCTCGAGATAGGGTTTGTTAAAATTATCTTAGACATTTTTTAACCTTTCTCAACAAGCTTAGGTATCACTGGGCTCCACTATATATAATTGGGCTTTAGTATTCTCTTTTTAACCTGTTAAGGTTACTAAACCCTAATTAATCTTACCCATTAATAGAACATAAAATCCAATGATAATAATTACTTATTACTCATTATAAAAATGTATATACTATCTATGAGAGGAGAGGGAAAAAGTAGTCCAAATCTCTACTATTACTTATCACTTGTATCCTAGGCTTATTGAGATCACCTATCCGCCTTTTTAATCCCTCTCTACATCGTTCTTTTCTTTTGTTCCAATAATCCCTTCCTATTCACATGAAGAGTGTAGACGCATGTTGCACGTACATGATACTAATAACGAACCCATACATCTACATTTTGGCAACTTTACTAGGGAATGGATAATTCCATGAATAATGTTTCTATGAAATGGGTTCATTGTTAAGGGGTCAAATATCTCGAAAAGTGTTGACTTTCTTTTGAATGTTGATATCAACAAGTGTATAATCTCTTATTGATACTACAAATTGATGATTATATATTGATATTTTAATGTAAACTATTAGGGCTAAGATTATACATCTAAGTTGTATATATATATACACATATTTCAATAACTAGAAAGCTTATCATCCATGGTTTGTTATGGTGAATTCATTTGATGCAATGTATATTAATTTTGATAAAAAGCCTTCATGATTTTCATGTGCATTACTCTTGATAATGGTGACTTACTATTAACTATTTTTTGATGAATTCTAGAGACATAACTCGACATATAATCCTCATTAAAATATAGGACAATAAATTATTAGTTTAAATATCATATAAACAAACTCTAGGAATGTGGAAAAAATGAGTATTTATAATTTTATTTCCCTTTAATGAAATTAATATGCCATAAAGGTGATATATTTCCTTTTCTCATTTGAGTTTTTCCCATTTATTTATCTTTTTTTTAATATTATTCCTACATGATGCACTCAATAATGTGGATGAATTATAAGATTATTTATCCCATTTCTTTAAAGGGTTTTGCCATGCTTTTAAAGTTAATTTATAGTATCCCATTAATATTTCTAAAGAATTGGACTCTTTAATGTGAATGTTATAGTTTTCGACTCCTATCTTCCAATTGCAGTTATTGAAAATCTTTAAAATAATTGGAAATATTTTCATTTGGTAATTTTGCTACTGCTCAATAATACATTACGATGCATTTCATAATCCTTCAAAACTTGCAAATTTTTCTATAATTTTATTTATGTATAAAATTTTGTAAACATAAAACTACACAAATAACCATAATGAAACCATAAAGTAAAGTTATACATAAATGAAAACCCAAAAACATTCAGGTCTCTTAAATGGTGTGAATTTAACAAATCAGTTAAGGTTTTTCACGATTGCACATGATTAGATAAATCAGATTCAATTGGATTCATATAGATTTACTTAGATCCATTTTAATCTTAAATTAGATTTGATTTATGATCTAGTTTATAAGGATATTTCTACTAATAACATAAGTTTATTTTATTTTTTAGATTTTACATACCTAAATTGTGATTCTAAAATTAGAATCCATGAAAAAAAAAGGGAAATTTTTCATCCTATATGATTTTTTAGTTAATATGTTGTTTCTTAACAAATGAAAAATACTTTAATGATAAAGTAATCAACTTTATTCATGGAAAGTCCTCAATCTTTTTCCCCTTTACCTCAATTTAGAAGAAAATTGATTTTTTTTTTCACTATATCTTAGAAATTTTCTATAAATGATTAAAAGGTTCATCTTTTGTCTATATAAATATAAATATAAATATTTATTAATTATCACGATAGTGGAGCTAAAAAGTCTTAACTTTAAGTACACAATTAATGAGTTATAGAAAATAAAACGAAGTTTATTTTTAATTTTAAGATCAACTTAAAAAGGTTTTTTTTTGCTTTTTCCAAGATGACATGTGTCGCTTATCATCTAAGAGAGCTTTTGGACTTCTAACTTGAATTCTATATGGTTTAAAGGATGAATATCTCAAGGGAAAAATTTTTGCAATATTATAAATGTCAATTTTTAATAGAAAATAAAGAGATAAACATAAAAAGCTATGATATTATCTAGAATATCTTGCACATACATGATTTTTTATTATTTAATGATGCAAGCTTATGCTATTCTTTATTTTTTTTATTGATGATATGATGGATATATATTAAAAAAAAGAATATGTATAATGGACATCTAATCTTTATGAGGTAGTTATTTGAATATAATTATCTTAAGTAACTACTAATTTGTGTATAGTTAAGTCAAGTACAAAGGATTAACTATAATATATATAATATTTCTTTTCTCGTTTGAGGAATATGCAAATGGTACAACATTTTAAATTGTTCAATGTTTAACTGCATGTTTCTTGCTATAAAATAGGATCAGTTTTGTTCAAAGAAAAAAAGAAAAAAAATTATATTAATTTGTGGTCCAAAAATATTCAAATTAGATACAAATATTCTGCTCCATCTACTATTTTCCTTTACTCAATTGTAAGGGGCTTTAAGGCTTTTATATATCTCCAATTGCATAAGGAAAAGTAAGGTTGGTTTTTCCTGGAGCAAATGAATTTATTGCTTACAAGTCACCTTAAAAAAATGTTTTCGATATCATTATATGTATGTATCTATATATACACAAGTATGTATCATGCAAAAAGTTGAAAAAAAAAATATCCCCAATCTTATTAGATATTTGTCCACCAAACTCAATAATTAATGTATTCATGTAGTTTATGGTTCTCATTTCTAATGTCATCACATTCATAAAAACTCATTTATTGATTTTAAAGACTAAAAGTTTGAAATGATAACTGTTATGCAAAAACGATTATCTATATAAATATGTCTACTTCTTTGTCAAATATATGCAACTATGTTCAACATGTGTATAACATATACTAAAAATAAAAGACAATTGCTATTATACTATATTTGTAACACTATGTGTGTTTGATTAGACATTAGTGGACCATAAATGTACACATCAACAATTGCACTTTTATACTAAAAAGGTATTGATTCTAATTATAACCAATTAGGAATTAAGAGTTTTTATTTTTGGTAAAAAAAAATAGTTAATTGTCTACTTGATGTTGCAAAATGACCATCAACTCATATATTAAGATGAGATTAACTTAATAAAAAGTGAATTATTTCTTTAATGTTATTAATATGAAATATCTTGGTAAGCAAACTCAACTTATTAAGTAGTTGCTATTACTAACGTATTCATAAATTGCTACATCATGGAATTATTCAATCTACTTAAGATCATTAACATATTAGGTCAAAATTCAATAGGTATAGGGATACTCATTTATTGCGAATAAACACAGTCAACGTTATGACATTCACCTGCCATGATGATACAGGGTCCACGCTATAATGCTCGTTTGCTACAATGATGTACGATTCGTGTATAATGCTTGCCTGCTGCAACGATGTACAACTACTTGCTTACTACAACATGCATGGTCTATGCTGCAATGCTTACTTGCTGCAATGATGCATAGTTTATGCTACAATACTTACTTGCTACAATAATGCTTAATCTAAGTATTAGAACACTATATTCTTCACAAAATACTATTATTATAAAATTCCGTTTTTACTGTCAAGCAGTGAAGCCTTTCCCTTAACAAATATTGTTGTGTCAAGAAAAGTTAGGCATATTACAATACTATTGCTACCTTATAATGGAGTAATCTCCTCAATTAATATTGACGATCCAAGCAAGTCTTGGCATATTGAAACTACCATTGCTACCTTTTGGAAATCTTATAGACACATTATATCTCTCTCAAATAAGTTTCCAATGTTTGTTTTTATTGTCAAGCAATAAAGTAATCCCATTAATACTCACTAAGCTCAAGAAATCTTTGTTTAATTTTACAAAATTTATTGCTACTTATTGGTAATTTTTTTCATTCTTGTTATTAGATAATATTAATTATATTGGTGCGTAACACCAAGTATAGAATGTTCACTACAACCTATCTTCTAAAATGAAGCAATCTTTCTAACCCTAAACTTAAAACTCGAACAAGTACTTATGGTTGGTCTACTAAAGTGCATAATGTATTATGAAAAAAAAAAAAGCTAATACTTTTATTACTTTATGTGACGTATGCTTGAGACTATATTTATTGTGCTAGATATTTGAGTAACAAAATATTGCTTACTCTTTAAAATCCTAAATCTAAGTATATTTATTATTCATATGGTTTCCTCATCTATGTAACTCACTATGTGATTACTTAAGTTCTAAATAATGCTTTTCACAATATAAAAAATGTATGATGTTTGTTACATGAGATACGAACTTAAAGAAAGCTCCAATACTATGATATTTATTTATTTATTTAGCAATATTACTTATTTTCAACTACGATATGTCTATACATTTATTATTGTATCTTTATACTAAATGCCATTAAGTAGGGGCAAGTTACTTCAATCGGTCTTCAATCATAGTGTATTACTATTCTTAAACAAAAATAACAATAACAATTACATCGTTTGTTCATTTATGGCATGACAAGAAACGATGATATTTTTCGATAACAGATATACAACTTCTCAATCTTTGGTTTAACTCTCTTCATCTTTGTTATAGAAACGTAACACTATATAGAATAAATCATTCATTTAATGTCATTGTTATTACTTCACAAGTATAAATATACTATTACATGAGTAAGTGACTTGTGTATTATGTTGCAACATAAATGCTAAATAATTCACAAGATCAACAATACAATTAAAAAGAGTATGCATAATATATGCATGTAACATATTACGTAATATTCCATTTTTAACAACATTGGCGCAGCATATGGCTATCCACTAAATAGTATGTGCATTAAAGTGATAACTTAATATTAAAAAGTACTTAATTACTGCCTAAGAATTCTTTCTTCTCAATCAATAAAAAATTATTGGGCAAAAGGCAAAATATAGATGAAGAAATTTGTACATATAATTTCATGAGCCAAACTCAAAATTAACTAAATCGTATTTTGGCTAATTATTTGGATTAGCGATAAGATCAAATATTAGACTCGATTTTGGGACAATTTAGAGAGTTTTTGATCGGTGGGCTCAAGATAGAGTTCATTAAAATTATTTTAGACATTTTTTAACCTTTCTCAATAGGTTTAGATATCACTAAGCTCCACTATATATAATTGGGATTTATTATTTTCTTTTTAGCCCATTAGGGTTACTAAACCCTAATTAATTTTATTTATTAATAGAACATAAAATCCAACGATGATAATTACTTGCTACTCATTATAAAAATTGATATACTATCTATGAGACGAGGAAAAAAGTAGTCCAAATCTCCACATTACCTATCACTTGTATCCTAAGCTTATTAAGATTGCCTATCCCATATTTCTAATCCTTCTCTACATTGTTCTTTTCTTTTGTTTTGATAATTCCTTCCTATTCACATGAGGAGTGTAGATGCATGCTACACGTACATGATAGTAATAACGAACACATACGTCAACACTACCTATGTTTGAATACCTTAGTATCCATTTCTTCTTCGATTTGCTAGGAAATTCTTCTATCATACAGCTACATATCTTAAAACTTAAAGGCAACTAAAGGTACCTTATCATAATCCTCATATTTGTAATAATCAAATAACTTTTCGACTTTCTTTTCCTAATCTAAATATTTGTTATCATCTTTAGTACCAATAGAGGTTAACATTTGCATCTTTACATTGTCTATACCTCTAAGAGCTCGTGTTCCTCTTTTTTCCATCTTATATTATTCCTCCTTATCTTCATCCTCTTTGTCCATGTCATCTAATATAATATGTCTTATGTATCCATTCTTCTTCCAACTCAATTGTTCCAAGCTAGATAATTACTCATCACTCTAAGCTTCTTATCTCCTTTCTTTAATGACTTCATTAGCTTAGTTAGCTTCAAGGGCTACCTCAATAGGTTAGGCATTAATTAGTTGCCATATAGCATGAGTCAACTTAACCATCATGGTGTTTAACTCATCAAACCTCTTGCCTATAAACTGGGGAAGACAACAACATTTCGGCCACAATTCGAGGCATAACTTTCATTCTCTAATTAATGCTTGTACACATGGGTGTGATATTCTCAATGCTAACACAATACTCCTCTAAACAAGGGTACTAACAACATAACTTAACAACCCCTATAGTAACCTGAAACAACTAACACCACTACTTAACAACCCAATAACAACGACCACTTCACGACAATTAGAAACCCACTAAAGTGACACGACCTAATAGAATTATTGTGTAACAAGCAACAAGGTACTACACACACAACTCAACATAGCTTTTACAATAACGTCAACCTTTAATCACAATAACCTCAAACACTAAAGAAACTTCAAACAACACCCTATAAATTTACAATAAAACAAAGTGCAGCAACTTAAATACATTAGCTCTCTTTGTAGAACCTTGAGGCTTTAATATTAAGATGATACAGCATAACGTAGATGGGCTACAAATGCAATAGTATTGAGTGAATTGAGGGGAGAGGTCTAAACTAAATTATGGTTCAAAAACTAAATAGAAGTCAAGGGTTTAGTATAACTCGTGAATTGACTACTAGATATAACACCACAAACCACACACAAACTTAATAACTATCTTAATATGATACATAAGCTAACTACAAGGGTTGCTCATCACAATCCTAGCTAAAACTTCAAAGGTTTGATAAGAGTAGGGTATTGAAGTTAATAGCTAACTAAGATTACGCAAAGGAAGAAGACAGGTGTATGTTTTGTATTCAAGATAACTGATTTTAACTTACATGAGAAGAGGGCATTTATACAAGCCCTCTTAGGGTTACAAGACAGGAGTTGCAATGACTAAAAAGGGAAAGATACTGAAAAGAGAAAGCATACAAGGTTTAGTATAACATGAAATGGGTAAAATGGGTTAAGGACAAAAAGGATATCCTTACAGATAGTACAATCTATGATGATGTTAGGGACATGTCTCATGAGATGCTTGGGTACTGCCTTACTGCAGAATAATGAATAAGGTAGGCTAGTATAAATAATTCAGATTCTCGTATGAGGAGCTAGAAAACAAGTTGGATGGGTTATTAGTCAACTTGGCTGAATTGTTTGGGAGCCCAAGAGAGCAGGCACATTAGTTCATAGTAAGGTATAAGGCTAGCAGGAATTTGGGAAATTGAACAAGTCGGATGAGTGCAATAAGGAAAACTCTTATGAAGTACGTTAGAGGTTAATGATTCGACATACCAAGTTCTTTAAGCCTATGACTCAAGTATGGGTAATCGATCCTAAAGTTTGATTCCTATCAAAAGATGTGTATCATTAGTACCAACATTGGCACGGAAAGAGATGACGTAAATCTTTAGTTGTTTAAATTCAATGCAAACAAGACAAGACATTAGGTTTAGATGATGAATACCAATGTTGTAACCCATGGAACGAATTTATACCTACTAAGAAATGAAATCAGATAATTTATACAGAGTACATGTTGTTTGGCCAAAAAGGATACATTAGAAACAAATAATAGATTGATGAGGAATGGCAACGTTGTTACCCATGTAACAAATTTATACTCACTAAGAAAAGAAAAGGAAACGGACAATCTACTATCTAGATACGGATTACATGTTGTTTTACCATAAAGGATATATCCAAAACATAAATAGACAATCTACTATCGAGAGAATGTCAATTATAACTCCACGTGTTACATTAAGATTTCTTCCATATTGTTTATATTACTCATAATGCTATTGCTAGGTGCCATTACTTTAATTGATCTAAGCTGAGTCATCACTCCGAATGCTACAATGTACGGCCACGCAACATCACAAGCCAATTTAATATTTTGCAATCATTTATTAATAATTTTATTGAAGTATATTTGTCCTATATTCTATATTTTGTATTAATATATATCTACATATACTAATTACTATGTGCATTTAGTAAGTCCATATATATTTTTACACTTTCACTCCACATTAATTATCTTTATAAGCCTAAACAAGTTGTCTTAAAGTCTTATTGCATCTTAGAGCTTCAATTTTGAATTTATGATAAATAACAAGCTATACCAAATTGATTGTATTATTATCTCTATAAGAGAAACATGTTACTACATCATTTGACTTACTTTTTGAATGTTGTGTTTGACTTATGTCAATCAAAGCTTATTCTCCAATAGAGGCAAGTGGATATAGAGTGGGTAAGGCAAGTGGATATAGAGTGGGTAAGGCAAGAGTATCTACCAGTATCTTACCATATGATGTAAAAGTTTTTAAATTTTGGCATCGGAATCTATCTTATACCTCTTGTATCCACCATGGAATCTTGAAATCTTTATTATATAAAACCTACAAGGAACAAAGTACCCCATAGAACCAGGAAGTCTTCTTTTTTTTTTTTCTTTTAAAGTTCAAGTTTATATAATATTAAAAAAGTAAACTATATAGGATATTACAAGTTTTTCATGTACAAAACCTATGAAAATTGTAGCAAAATCTATGAAATTAAAAAAGTAATTTATCCTACGTTCATTATTTCAAGTTATGCAATCTTATTACTTAGCAAGCAAGAAAGAATAAGAGGATAAAATGGAAAATATAAAGTTAGAGAAAAATAAAAGAAAGAATGGAAAACTTAAGGTGAGAGAGGTGGCATTAGGTTTAGCCATTTAGGATTATTAACTTATACAATTAGGCTCATTTTCTTTTTACAAAAAAATTTATCTAACCAGAAAATATAATATTATCATTTGTCAATATTATTTAATAATTTTTTCTATGATAGATACAAGATATATTGAAATCTATACCATTCATAAAGTACAAGTTCTAAGGTAAAGAACCTATACCATACCACATCCTGTGACAGTTGATCTTAAAAAAATTGTATTTGAAACCTATCCTGTAACCACTAATATCACATAATACCTACTTGATCAAGCAAGGTACAAGTGGCTCCCTTGCATAACATGGCTACCTTTTCATCCTTACATTTTAACTACTAGTTTTTTTCATAGAAATACTTCATTACCTTTTGGTTTTTTACCTTTAACTTTTCTTGAATCAACTTAAAAACACTTTAAGATCTTACTTGGATTGTCTAATTTTTCTTTGTTTGTATCTATTTGAAATTTGATTTTTGGAAATCTATTTTTTCTATCTTTATTTTATAATTATGATGAATATGGTGATTGGAGTGGGATAATTAAGAAGTAAAAATTTATGTAATTTTAAGAGAAAATATTTAAAAATATATATATTCTATACATTAAAAAATGATATTTGAATTGATATTTATATAAAAATAAATAAAGTAAAGAATATATAAATTTAAATTTATGGGGATTTGTTAGGTATTTTATTTTTAAAATAGGAATATATACATATATGAAATTATACTATCATTTTTTTGGTATTTTATTCTTATTAAATGAAAGATTTGTATAAATGTCAAGAAAATGCAAAAATGATGAATTAGATGAACCTTAAATAGTCCAAACAATTTTTTTTTCCTTGTAAAGTAGAAATGGTCCAAACACTTTATTCATTAAATTATAAAATGTTAGTACTAAGTTAACTCTTTTTTTTTTATTGTCACTAAAACCAAATTAGGAGATTTGTCAATTACTTTTATTACAAGATAAAAGGGACTTTAACACACATTAGGGACGTTATAGAACTGGATTAATGGGCTTTGTAATGATATTTTATGTTTGATGTTTTATAACAACTCTTAATGATATGTTATGTACTTCAACTATGTAATTAGCTCTAATTATCATCATCATATATAAAACTGCTACTTTACTGAAAGAAAGAAATATAATATACCTTAACAGCTCATTCACTTCACCGTATAGAAAAAAGTTGTAATGGAATCCCAATTCCCATTGCATGGAATAGGTCTGTAATAGGGTTGAGTGTGTATTACAATGTTCACTTGGCTATCATAGAATTACCATTCCTTTGTTTAGTTGACATATATAAGGTCATAACATAAGTTCAACAAATAGAGAAAACACCAATAATGTCCTTTATTAAAAAACCCTCCATCCACCTCAAAAAACATAATAATAGGACATATCAACACCCTTTCTTCGATAATAGAACCCTAACCCCATGACATCATCATCGAGATTGGAAACATTCGAAGTTGAGTAGCATGACACAAGATCCATGACACCTAAAGCTAGTATCAAAAGCTAGAGTTAAGCAAATGGTAAAAAGTTTCTACATTTGTTTTATTTGATAATAGACAAATCACAAGTAGTCAAATAGAAGTTTGAAAAATCAAAAGCTTAGAAGAGATTTTGAGAAGAGAACATACCTAGATGACTTTCCAATGAAATGGAGGGAGAGAAAGAAGCATGATGGTGGATCTCCAACAAGTTAGGCGAGATGACTTGTAGGAGAATAAGGTTTCTCAGTTCCAGATTGGGGTTTATTGAGACAAGAGGGTAACATTTTGATTTTGTTGGGTATTTTCAAATTTAGATGAGATCAAGTATGGAAGAAAAAAAAAAAAGAACATCTCATGAATCACAATTCGTGAGTTTCAAGCGGGAATCCCAATTACAAGTTTTTAAGTAATATGGATTTTGTATGAATGGCTATTGCAGGGGTAGATTTGAAGTGAATGAAGTGATGGGAGTTGGGTAAGGAATAAGGGAGGAATGGAATATCTATTCCCCCTAAATGAATAGGCTTTAAATTTTGTTTTGGTAGTACCATTCAAATTGGTGAAGCCTAAAGTCTAAGTGCTTTTCACTTTGGCCTAAAGAATTATGCAACGCATGGAACAATGGAGCTCCATGCTCCCTTATAGTGTAAGAAGATAATATTGCCTTCTCCTTTTTCCTCCCTTTTATTTGTTGATTTAATTAATAATAATTAATGTAAAGACAATCAAACAAATTTGTTTCAACGTAAGAAGTAAAACATAAAAAGATGTATAAAATTAAAATTGAACCATATATTTTATCTAATAATCTTAAAATCCTCTTTATTTTTTTTTTAACAAACTTAATACGACGCCCTAGGTCAAAAGTAGTGAATAGCCTAACTAACAAACACTAATGAACCCATTTCAATCGCTTGGCTCAAAAGTTATAACTATATATTAATAAGGCATTTATTACCATAACCTTATAAATTAGTACTCAATCTCCTAACTAACAAACATTAATAGGTTTATTTCAACCACTTAGCTTAAAAATTGCAACCATGTGTTGACAAGACATTCACCATGAAAGCCTTATAAACTAATACCAAAACTTTATAAGATCTATGTGATAAACTTAACTATGGAGTATCACAATCTCTCTCTCTCTCTCTCTCTCTCTCCCCTCCCCCCCCCCCCCCCCCCCCTCCTCTTAAATAAGTGTATGAAACCACAAAGGATTTTTCTAACAATTATATGTGATTTAATAAAGTTTTGAGCTAAAGTTTATGAATTTTCACTAAAATCATATATAATTACTTAATATAAGTGTAATTCATATTTTTATGTTTTGATGCCCAAAAGTCGTATATATTCAAGGAATTTAAGCTCTTCGTGTATGATCTTATAGGTCCTGGGGCTACCATACATGGTAGCCCCAATTCATGAAGTCGGAAATGAAGAAAAGAGTAAAGAAGGAAACTTGGAAATTATAACTACCAGCATGATGGTACATCTATCTACCATCAAGACGATACTTGGAATAGAATTGAATCAAGTTGCAAAACTAGAAGGATATACTAGCATGACGGTACCAAGCTACCGACATGATGGTATGCTTAACTCCTTAAGCAAAAATGCGTCGTTTCATTAAAAGAAAAGAAGAGAAGTGCATGCCACGCATCCATCAATAAGCCAGTACCCTTGCTTACCGTTATGTTAGTAATGACCCGATATAAAATTCTCTTTTTCTTCATTTTTTGCATATTTGACTTTGTAATTTATAAGGTTTAGGGTTCTAGTTTCCGCTATTTCTCTCTTTTTTAAGCTATCTTAGGTTACTTTTAGCATAATTTTATGATTTTTATGGAGTTTTCTTATATTTTCATGATTGTAATGTAAACTATTAGTGAATTTTAGCTCTTTTCAAAGTTTGGGTTTATGGATTTTTATTGCATCCATGGAGATTGTTGGGAAAATCATGAGGAACTCCATTGTTGAGGTTGAGGAGCTTGGTTTTATAATGTTTCTCATACTTTTTCCATGTTTAATACGATGTTTATTTTCATGTTCGTATGTATCATGTGTTGAATATTTATTCTCCATGAATGTGATAAATAAAGTTTATTATGCTTATAGGTAGTATGTGAACATGATGAAGTAGTTGTGGCCATTGATGTTTTTGTATTGTAATAGTGTAAATTTCGAATTCCAGTTAGTTTTATGGTGTAATTACATATAACTTTAGTGTTAGGTTAATGTCAAGCTAGGTAGCATTTCCCACACATTGGGCCTTCCTCTTGTTATCCTAATAGAGTTTAGATATCGTAGTAGGATTCAAAAGCCCCGAATAAAACTTAGGATTCCTAATTTAAATGGGTAATTCTTGAGAATTAGGACTTAAATCCTTATACTCACCTAGAGCTAAAAATTAGTTAGAATGAGAAATCAATTCTAACATGTTTATTTAAGTAGTGACGGAACTTGAATGGCTAGCTGATGGTGTAGATGAGATATTAATAATATAATGTTCCTGCTACATAATAGAATTTACAAAATGAGAGTTGGATAAATTATGTAAGTGTGAGTAAAATCTATGTTTAGACTATCATAAATACTTTAATAGTATGGCCACAACAATCTTAGACGATTATTTATTCATTACTCATACATCTTTTATGGAGAAATCTATATCCTAATGCCAAGAAATTGCTAAAATCTACACTTAATTTCATTATAGTTTTTACTTCTATTTAGATAATTTACATATTCTTTCCCCTAAAATTGCTCAATTGGTTACTTACATTAGAGTAGAAATAGTAAAATCCAATACTTAATTATCTTTCTAAACTTTATTCTTTTTTTCACCACAAAATACAACCTTAGTTACTCTCCCTGTATTATCAATAAATCGGTATGCTTGCCGTTCATTCGAGGTTCTACTAAAATTTATTCATTTCTATCCACAAGCGAGTTCATGGATAGTATATCGTTCCACCATTTTTAAAAAGGGGCAAAATTCTTATTTATGTATGATATTAGTGGAAGTGAGATCGTGATACAATCCACATACCCCACCCCATCCCCCACCCTTCTTCTTAAATACGCGATGTCTTTATAGCAAGACCTTACAATTAGGTCCAAATCTTCCCCTTTGTCTAATGTATAATTCGAGCCACCCACTACTTATAGCCAGACCCGAATTGTCTACTTACTAGTAGGTAGTCTGCTCTAACACCATTTATAACGCCCTAAGTAATAAGCAGTAAATAACTAAATCAACAAACATTAATAGGTCCATTTCAATCACTTGGGCTAAAAATTGTAACCATGTGTTAACAATGTTAGGTTTTATAGATCATAAAGATTGCAGCAAAAATAAAAATATTACTATAAAACATATGCTAGGATCCATATGTAACATATGATAAAAAAATATATGTCAATAAAAGACATTAAAATTACCTTTTTCCGAATGAAAGTACTGTTTTCTCCTGGGGATGGGGTTTAATTGCAATTTGAATCTAATTTGTTGTTTTTAAAATATGTTCACCACAAGAACTCCAAATATAGTCTTTTTAGCAGTATCCACACAAATGTTAATAAGAACAAATTTTAATCTTTTATATTACTACATAGCTCGAATTAGCAATATTTACACACAAGTTAATAAAAACAAATTCTAATTTTTTATATTGCTAGATAACTTGGATTGGATTAGAATTAGAAAAACTAGGAAGCAAATTGTTATATCCTCTCTTTTGCCTTTTCGTTAAGTGTTTTTCTAAATAGAAAATCATAGAACTCTTTTTTTGCCCTTTTCTCCTTTTGAACATTAACTAAAATTAATGAAAGAGACTTTTCATTCCATGAATTTTTCAATTGCCACAACCTTTCAATTGCATAATAATAAAACATGTAATTAACGGCAAACAATTTTTCAATTATAATTGAATATGGAATTAATAAATTTCATATCATTTCAATTACCATGAATTTTTCAATACCAATTGAATATGGAATTAATAAATTTCATCTACATTTAAACAAAAAAGCAATAATAAAATACATAACATTTAAAAGGTACTTAATCACAAAAATCACAAATATATTCTATGCGATAAAATAAATTGCTTCCAATTTATTATTTTGGATCAATTTATTTTAGCTTCCAAATAAATAAAGATAAATTTTAGTCTTATCAAAAACTTTATTCTCATTAATTGTATTATAGTGTGTGACTCTCTAAGTTTCTATACACGAAGGTAATGTCTATTTAAACACAAACCAAGATAACCATCTAGCAACTATTATTGGTCATCTAAAGTAATAGAAAAGGTGTAAACAAGAAAGCACTAAAAACCGATTACTATGTAAGTAAGTTTCTTCATCAAATGATATCCCGACTAGACTATTGCATATCATGTCATTAATGTTTAATCATTTTACTTGATTTCTAAGATAAAATAGAGTCAATAATACTTATTATAGCCATGGGCTTATAAGTCACTATTATCTTAACCAAGCAACCTTAGATGTTGACTCTCTAATCCAAAAGAGCAATGAATTCTATCTTAACTCATTATTATCCTCTCTATATTTCATGTTATAACCAATAATCATATTATTTATAATCTAAATAAAGATCGTGTTTAACGACATCAAAGCATAATATTCTACATATGGGATACATGAAAGTCTCAAGTTTAGGGATTATTTACATACGTTCACATAGAAGAGAGACCAATGACATTAAACATGTAGTGTCCTTGATTAATAGGTTTAAGTTCAATGTACCTACTTAACTTTGGCCACTTACTTGTATGACTCGGATATATTTTCCTCGGTCTAATGAGAATGACCTTAGTTATATAATGTGTTAATCTAAATATTTATGTACCCTTTAGATATTTATCCAACCAAGGATAACTTTTAGATAATACGATGTTATAAAATCTCACCGATAATACACATTTATTGTAATTCCATACATACTCTAATTATCTATGGGACTTTATTATAAAATATATACCAATAAAAAAAGTATATAAATACAATAAAAACTTGCCTTTTATAAATAATATTCATAATTACATCAAAAGTGCCTTGGCACATTGTGCACGAATTACAATACTCTCACTTGCACTATTATCAAGCACAATAAACTTTAAGTTCTAAGCTCCTCACATGGGTCTCATGTTTCTACTAAGGTGAGGCCTTTGTGAGTAGATCAGTAGCATTTTCATTTGTTTCTACTCTATAAACCAACGCATCACCCCTCTGAATTATCTCTTTAAGGATGTGAAACTCCTGAAGTACATGTTTAGACCTCTAGTGAGACCCTAGTTCCTTAGCTTGAGCTATAGTTGTATTGTTATCACAATATACTTTAATAGGATCTGCAATACTTGGAACCACTCCTAACTCAAAGATAAAGTTTATGATTCATACGGCTTCTTTAGTTGCTTTAGAAGCCACTATGTACTCAAACTCTGTTGTAGAGTATGCTACTATCTATTGATTAGAACTTCTCCAACAAACAACTCCATGGTTTAAGCAAAACACATAACCTTACTGCAATTTCAGATCATTCTAATCTGTTTAGAAATTAGCATCAGTATATCCTTTTACAGCTAGTTCCTTGTCTCCTCCATAAACCAAGAACAAATCTTTTGTTCCTCTCAGATACTTGAGAATAATCTTAACAATAACCTAATGACCCTCACCTAAGTTGGCTTGATATCTACTCGTCATGCTCATAGCATAAGCAATGTTTGGCTACATACATACCATGGCATACAGTATGAACCCAATAGTCAAAGCATATGGTACTTTGTCCATTTTATCCTTCTCGCCTTATGTTTTTAGATACATTGCCTTGGAGAAATGTACACCATATGATTGATAAGAGGCAAGTGCACCTATTAGTTTTAATATAGCGGATGTAAGTCTGAGTTAATTCCTTAGAAACCTCGAGTACTGATACTAACCTTAGCTCTATTATCTAATCGGAAAATTGTAATGATTTAAGTAAATTAAAAATACTAAAATTAACAACTAATCTAATTATAAGACTTGACTAAGCAATTTAGGAAGCGATAAAATTAAGAATGACTTCAAGAAGATAAATAATGTATTTAGGAATTGTTTCCCCTAATGTTTAACATATGACTGCTAAAAATCTATCTAATTCCATCTCTATTATTTTTAATCGAAAGGATTCACAATTGAAGTTAACACCTTTTTCAAGCATATTAACCTTAATCTTAAATTATTTATCGAAATCTCTTCACTTAGTAATATAATTTAGAATCGCATTAATGTACAATGAATTCCTACACAAAAATAATAACTTTCCGAAAGAATCATGCATCTTATCTCTAAGTATACATGTAATTGTCTTTAATTATGTTAAGATCTCATAACCCATGTGATTTCTCGATCACCATGCATAATATCATAGATTGATATCCTAGAAATATTAATCAACAATGAAAACACATAATTGAATCAAGAAAGATAAAAACTTTATTGAAAATTATTAATAAATCCAATAATCACATGAAACCCTAGGTTCCACAATCCTAAATACAAGAATCTTAAGCTATCATGATGAACTTAAAAGAAAAGTGCAGCAAAATTAAGAAAAAAGACATGAAAAACCCCTTTTATCGATGAGAAATCTCTTCAATCTTGAAGTTAGATGTTGCTTCTACCTTTTTCTCTTCCTTCCCCTTTAAGTCTCTTTTCTTTTGAATATCAAAAGTTATATGCAAAACCCTCACAAGTCCTATATAATGTATTGTAAAGTTTCTTTTTTATCATAAGACACAGTTGTGTCCCCATCTTGTGTAACTTATTAACCTTGGCACAAAAAACCACCTTAGTTGGACAATTATGTCCCAAACTATGTAACTTTCTAACAAAAAATTGCCACTTTCTTCTATTGTTTATGTAACTTTAAAATTTCATAACTCATTCATTTGAACTCCAAATTAAGTGAAACTTAATTCCTTTTCTTCATTTTCAATCCGAGAATGCGTTCAAACCTTGAAATTAAAATTTTACTTAATTAAGTATCAATTTCTTTAAAAACAACAAAAAATATATGGGAAATGCTACAAAATCACTATGTGAAGTGTATTTAAAATAAGAGTTATCATTGACATAGGCAAAAATCCTCTCTTAGAATTTTGCATATTGAATCTATTTAATACTTTATTAATGTACGTGCTTTGACTTAGTTTAAGCGGCCTCCTATACCTATCTCAGTATATCTTAATTCCTAAGATATTGGCTGCTTCTCCTAAGTCTTTCATGAAGAAGCACTTACCTAATAAAGCCTTGGTAGACTTTAGGATAGGAATATCATTTTCAATCAAAAAGATATCATCAACAT
This sequence comes from Lumnitzera littorea, assembly GCA_024138015.1. Taxonomy (NCBI): domain Eukaryota; kingdom Viridiplantae; phylum Streptophyta; class Magnoliopsida; order Myrtales; family Combretaceae; genus Lumnitzera; species Lumnitzera littorea. Next base: position 102,009,755 of record JAMXBB010000007.1, read on the forward strand.
ATAAAACTAGAAACACAATCATGCTCTTACTCACCTTCTTGTAAATGCAAAGTTCTTTTAGATTCTTAAGATAGCCAAATTCCTTGATTAGCTCATCGAATCTCAAATTCTAGCTTTAAGAAGCTTGCTTCAATCCTGAAATGGATCGCTTCAATCCATAAGTGGACCTCTTCAACTTATAGATTTTATTAGCATTCTTAAGTGCAATAAAACCAGGAGGTTATACCACATACACTTCGTCCTTTAACTTTCCATTTAGGAAAGTTATTTTAACATCCATTTGCCAAATCTCATAATCCTTATAAGCTGTTATTGCAAGCAAAATTCGAATGGACTTAAGCATTGCTATTAACAAAAAAGTTTCATCATAATCAATTCCATGACATTGAGTGAAACCTTTTGCTATTAGCCTAGCTTTATAGGTGCTTACATTCCCATCTATATCAGTTTTCTTTTTAAAGACCCATTTGTACCTTATAGGTTTTAAAGTAATTGGTGCATCTACCAAATCCTATACTTGGTTGGTGTACATGGAGTCTATCTCAAATTCTTCTAACCATTTCTTAGAGTCTAGTGAAGCAATTGCTTCTTCATATGTCAATGGTTCATCATTTTCGACAAGTAATACATCTTCTTGATGTGTTATAAGTAGATTTAACCTTTTTAGGTTCTCAATGTACTCTGGTTAACCTACATGGTTCTTATGTATCAGGAGCAATCTTTGGTTGTAGGTGCTATAGGTAACGGTAGGCAAAAAAACTGTGAACTGTTAACTAAACCGAAAATTCGATTTTTTAAAATTTAGTTCAATTAGGTGTTGGTCATTAGGTTCACAGTTTGGTTCAGCATAACAAACTAAACTACTTCATTTAAACCAAACCGCATCAATTTTTTTTAATATATATATAAAAGGGAAGACTAATTTTTGTAGTATCTAAAATTGCATACTAAACAAAACATTTGTTGTAACCTAAAGGTATAGTGTGAAATTTGGAACCTTAGAAATTTCATACTTACGAAATTCAATGATTTTAAAGGTTACGAACCATGCCAAAAGGGTTACCATCATGCCAAGGTTATATAACTTGAAGCTATGCGTATTTGTGGAGAGAGAGATTAGATTTTCTATTAGTTGATTATGATTAGGGATATTCTCTTATGATGGTTTGTCATCAGCGAAGTTTGGAAATTATTGATATAGAATAATGGTGATTTCTTTTTGTTTTTGTACAGAAAGCATTTAATTAGTCTATACTGTGTTTGTTTGGTATTAGACCCTGGATAATGGAAGTTTGTTCAGACAAAAAAAAAAGGTATAATGTATAATATATTAGGGCGAAGTAAAAACAACTTTGGGTTTTAAATCTTATTAATGTACCAAAGATCCTTTTCATTTTTATGGTGCAACTAGATGTTGTCCTTAAATTAGTAACTATCCATAAACCCTTTAGTGTTTAGTTTCTAAAATACAATGTAATACTATTTGGTATTCAACTTTATAATATTTTATTTAAAAAACAAAGTTTGAACTGCAAAATAAACCATATCAAACGGTTTATTTTTAAGTTCAAAAAATTTATAAACTGAACCATACAGTTAAGTTCCATTTAAGAAAAAATCGAACTGCTATTTTTAGGTTCAGTTTGGTAAGGGGAGAGGGCAAACTGTACTGAACTAAACTGTATCTATCCTTAACCACAGGTACTTGTGATGTTTGTTTCACACCCAATTGCTCATGTTCTAACTCCTTTATGGGACCTCATATTTCTTCAATATCTACTTTACTCCCACTACTTTCTTTGGAGATAACCTCTCTCTTTAAGAATGCGGTATATCGATCAACAAACACCTTGTGTTCACATGGAAGGTAAAGGTGGTATCCCTTAGCTTCTTTGGGATATACTATAAATGTGCATTTAATAGACTTTGCTGTAAGCTTATCAAAGAGTCTACTTTTCACGTAAGCATCGTAGCCCTAACTTTAAGATAAGATAAATTAGGTTTTCTTCCAAACCATAACTCATATGGTGTTTTATCTATTGCCTTAGTTAGAACACAGTTCATTATATACGTTGTTGTTTCCAAGGCATAACCTTAAAAGGTTAAAAAAAGACTTGCATGAATCATCATTAACCTAATCATGTCCATTAAGGTATCGTTCCTCCTTTCCGAAACACTATTTCATTCTAACGCTCTAGGAGGTTTGAATCATGAAATTATTCCACACTCCTTTAAATAGTTAATGAACTCTTGACTAAGATATTCTTTACTTCTATCACTACGAAGTGTTTTTACCTTCTTGCTAAGTTGATTTTATACTTCACTTTTAAATTCTTTGAATTTCTCAAAAGCCTCTGACTTAGCTTAATCAAGTAGATACATTCATACCTACTCAAACCATCAATAAAAGTCACAAGTAAGAAAATCTACCTCTAACTTAAGTTGATAATGGCCCATACACATTACTATGTATGAGTTCTAATAATTCTTTTGCCCTTTCACCTTTCTTGGTAAAAGGTTTCTTAGCCATTTTGCCTCATACACTTTGTAAGTATCTATGGATTTAAAATCAAATGAATCCAAATACCCTTCAAAATGAAGTTTAGCTAAGCATTTCTTGTTTACATGGCTAAGTCTATAATGCCATAGGTAAGTTAAATTTGAATCATATGCTTTATATTTCTTAGTCTCAATGTAATGAATTCACTAGTATTAAGAACATAAAGACAACTAACCAATGTTCCATCACCATAAACATTCCATTCATATAAAATGAACAACTTATATTTTTAAACTCAAAAACAAATCCCTTAGTATCTAAACATGATACCGAAATTATGTTTTTAGTAAAACTAGGAACATAATAACAATTCTCTGATTTTAATACAAGTCCACTAAGTAAAGAAATGGTATAGGTTCCTATAACCAAAGCGACGACTCTCGCTCCATTAGCTACTTATAGGTCTATTTCTTCCTTGGACAACTTTCTGCTCTCACTTAAACCCTGTAAGTCAACACAAATGTGAGAACCACATTCCGTATCTATGACCCATGTAGAAGAAATAGAAAGATTGCATTCAATCATAAAGATACCTAAGATATTATCCTTACTTGACATCTTCACTTGAATTCCTTTTCCAATAGCCCTTCTTGCCATAATGGAAACATATTGCTTCCTTCTCATCAAAATTGGGCTTTTGTTGCCATTTCTTAAGCATGGATTGCTTACCTTTCTTTATTTCCTTACCCTTGGAATTGTTAGTTCCATAAACCTTTCTCTTTTTAGACTTACTAATAAAAAGTACCACCAAAGGCATCTTTGACTTGGACTTCAAGTCCTTTTCAACTGTCCTCAACATGGCAAGCAAATTTGTCAGAGACCTCTCTATTCTATTCATGTCATAGTTTACAACAAATTGGGAGAAGGAATCTAGTAAAGAAGCTAATATCAGATCGATAGCCAAGTTATCATCTAACTTAGACCCTAAGTTCTCGAGCCTTTTCATGTACCCCATAATCTTGAATACATAGGGTCCAACTTAACTCCCCTCAGCCATCTTACAATTAAATAGGTCCTGAGACATATTATATTATTTAGCCTTAGCACTTTCCTAGAATAACTCTTACAAGTGAACATATATCTCTTTTGCAAACATATTCTCATGTTGCTTCTGCATTTCAGCTGACATTGCAAACATCACAAGAGACTAAACATCAATAAAGTCCTCTAAATATTTCTTATATATCTCATATTCTTCTATGGTGGCATCCTCGCCCAGTTCTTTAATTTCTTCATTTCTAGGCATAAACAAACCCGAGCCTTTTCAAGTTGTTCAATGCCCCCCCCCCCCCACCCTCCGCTACATAATTCTTCTAAATTTCAAATAGTCCTTTCATGCTTAAGGACAATTTTTAATTTCTTCAACCAATCATAGAAATTTGGTCCAACAAGGATATTGTCTTTGTTAAAAATAAACTGTAGCAAAATGCTATTGTTGCTATTTGCCATTTTAGATCTATAAAATAAATGCAGAGTTTAGTGTTTATGAATTTATTTTATAAAAAGGCTTTTAAATTATCTCCCATTATTTTACTCAAATCTAGTAGCCTTCTTCATGAGATTTGAAAAACCCCGTTCTAAGGGTTTCTAATGAATCTAAAATCTCAAATAAAATTAATATACACACAGTTGAGCTATACTTATATATTATATTATTTTAAGTAGGCCTTAATTAACTCTCCAATTGTAAATCTATATGACTTTTGGATTTCCTATTGGACTACTTTTTTAAAGTATAACTTTAAAACCCAATACTTGCCCATTACATTGTCAATCTTAGCTAAGCTAACAAATCAACAATTCAATTTAAGTCAACTTAATAATATATTATAAAAATTATAGTTATTTAAAGTGAGCCCACAACTGAACTGTATCGATTCACTTGAAATCCTGACTAGTTTATAATTTATAACTAGAGGGCAACATTATTGAACCCTGACTTAATATATTTAGGGGATTTCATTATGTCTCACCAATCATGTATATTATCGCCGATCATCAACAATACTTGCATACATAAAATAAATAAATCAACTATAATAAAACAATAACGTAATGATCATGGGCTAGCTAAAAATATATGGGCAGAGACTAAGCCCATACTTGAAGGTTATGGGACAAAAATCCATTAACTCGAATGCAGCTTCTCTTTAGTTTTCCGAACTTCTCTATGTCTCAAGTAAATATGGACCTCCAACCTTCCATTTATAATACTAAAACTAATTTTATAAAAAAAAAAAGTATTTAGAAAACAAAGTACAAGAGGAATTTAAATTTAGGTTCGCAGACCCACATACACTCAATTTACTTTTTATCTATGGGTACATAGACTTAAAAAAAGTAAAATTGCATCAGTTTTTTGAACTTAACCCTTCTGAAGGACACACAATTCTTATTTAATAAATCCATAAATATTCACATAAAATTCGTTCATGCTTAGGCCCATTATTATGCGCAAGCAATAATAACTCCATAAATAACATAAACCATATTATCTAATTGATACAAAATAATTATTATAATCTAGATATATATACTTGGGATTACTATGACCAAATTTTCATAAAAAAAACTTTATTTATGGAATTTCTCGATTCATAGATCAAAAAACACTATTGTTAAAAAAGATATAGATGTTTTCAATTCAAAAGCAAAAAATCTCATGTTTCACATCAAATCCACAATATAAACATGAATAAATTGATCTCATCAAGATCATAGCAATTGTTCTATGAATCAAATCTAGGTCAATACCAATATATATTTTACATGTTACACAAGTTGCTTTGATATTACTATTAGGTTTTATAGATAAAAATATTACTATAAAATCTATCATAGGATCCACATGTAACATGTGATAAAAAATATATATTAACAAAAGATTATAAAATTAACTTTTTCTGGATGAGAAGTATCAACTCCTCTTAAAGATGGAGTTTAGTTGCGATCTGAATTCGATTTGTTGTTTTGAAAATGTGTTCATCATAAGGACTCCAAATGTAGTCCCTTTAGTGATATCCACGTATATGTTAATAAGAACAAATTCTAATTTCTTATATTAATAGATAACTTAGATTATAATTAGAAAAACTAAGAAGTAAAATATTATATCATCTCTTTTGCCTTTTTTGTTAAGTGTTTTTCTAAATGGAAAATCGTAGAACTCTTTTTCTACCTCTTTCTCTTTTTAAATATTAACTAAAATTAATGAAAGAGACTTTTCATTTTATGAATTTTTCAATTATATAACAATTAAACATGAAATTAATGCTAGATAACTTTTCAATAGCAATTAAATATGGAATTAATAAATTCCATCTATATTTACACGAAAAAGGAATAATAAAATATATAATATTTAAAAGGTACTTAACCACAAATACTTTAATTTATTATTTCAGATCAATTTATTTTAGCTCCGAAATAAATATTGACAAATTTTAGTATCTATTAAAATTTCTTGTCAAAAACTTTGTTCTAATTAATCATGCTATAGTGTATGGCTCTCTAGGTTTCTATATACAAAGGTAATATCTATTTAAATATAAACCAAGGTAACCATGTAGCAAAAATTATTGGTTGTCCAACATAATAAAAAAGGTGTGAACGAGAAACCACTATGAATTGATTATTGCATAATTAAATCTCTTCATAAAATGATATCTCAATTAAACTATTATATGTCATGTCATCAATGTTTAATTGTTTTCCTTGGTTTTCAAGATAGAATAGACTCAATAATACTTGCCATGACCACGGGTTTACAAGTCACTATTATCTTAACCAATATTAACTCCTTAACAAAAGAGAGTGATGAATTCTATTTTGACTCATTATTATTCCCTCTATATTTTATGTCTTAAAGACTGTGTTTAACGGTGTAAAAACACAACATTCCATATATATGATATGCGAAGGTCTCAAGTCTGGGTATTATTTACATACATTCATATAGAGGAGGGACTAATGATATTAAACATATTATGTTCTCTATTAGTGGGTCATGTCTAGTATACCTATTTAACTTTGGGCACTCACTTGTATAACTTGAATATCTTTCTTTCGGTTTAGTAAAATAACCTTAATTATACAACGTGTTGATCTAAATACCTATGTACCCTTTAGATATTTATTTGACCAAGAATAACTTTTAGATAATATACTGTCATGTAATATCACTAATAATACACATTTATTATAATTCCATATATACCCTAATTATCTATGAGACTTTATTATAAAATATATACTAGTAAAAAAGTATACAAATACAACAAATACAATAAATACTTGTTTTTTTATAAATAATATTCATAATTACATCAAAAATGTCTTTGTACATCATGTACAAATTACAACAAATAAGACCTTCACCATCATGACTTTACAAATTAATATTATAACTTTTTATAATTCATGTGGGACATTTAACTATGAGATATCACACTTAAAATCCTCATTTGACACTTTTCAATTTTATTTTTTTAAGGGGAAAAAGATTGTATAAAATTTTTATTTTTATTATTCTCTTAAGTCTTGATGATTCCCATCTTAAAAGCCATTTGATTTTTATGTTTTTTTTTTCTTTTTTCTTATTTAAAAGAAAAATTAATACCATAGTACTATTATTTATAATAGGTTAAGGATGGCTTGCCATCAATGTAATTAAATTTCATCCTCTTGTACCAAGTACCTTGTACTTAAAGCTGTAAACGAGTTGAGTTTAGTTGAAACGACACAATGTTAAGCTTGAGCTTAGGCTTGACTTGAAATTTCAAAGCTCAAGCTCAACTCAAGCTCAATTAAATTAAGAATTTTGAGCTTAAGCTTGACTTGATTAGGCTTATTTAAGCTCGATTCATTTAAAAAATATTTTTTTATTATAATCATAATAACATTAATATTAAAACTCGATTAGTATTAATATTCGACTTAACCTTGATTAAGCACGCTAATTAGTTGAGTCAAATACTATAAAGTCGAGCTCGAGCTCGAGAGCTCGACTCGATTAACTATTTGAGTAGCTTAATGTTTTTGAGTCGAACTTAAGTAATCGTCAAGCTAAACTCGAGTAGGTCATAAGTAATTTGACTTGTTTACACCCGTACTTGCACTTATACTTATACTTCCATTCCATATACCTAGATTAGTATTTGTAAGACAACATTTTTGTCCACTCAAATAGATGTGTTGTCTTCATTCTATTATCTTAATCATCAAAGTGGATTGACTCTTACGATTTAACATAATTTAATCCCGATTCAACTATGGCCTAACTTCCAATCAAACCTAGTTCTTATTTAAATTTTTTATCTTTTTGTATGTTTAGATCAACCATCTAAATCGAGTCTAATAGTATTGGATAAAACAAATAAACAAATATGAAAAAAGACCATTAGACTAATTACACCTAAATTTATTATAATTTTTCGATTTATTTACCAATTATTTCTCATAAGAGGTTAGGTTACCGAGAATAGTTAAATCGGTTTGACCATATGGTTCATTTTGGTCCAATCTAATCTTGATTTGGGGTTTTATACAAATACGACCTCTATTCTGAAAAATATTGTGGAAAAAGGCTTGTTTTAAAAAATAAATAAATAAATATGGTATCGTGAAGGTGCATGCAGTTGTGGATAGTTTTAACATTGAAGGCGCATCCAGTACATGCACTTTCAGTAGCCCATCAAGTTGGAATTTGAATTAAAGATGCATATACTAAATGGGTCTTCAGTATCAATATTTACACTGAAGGTGCATCCAGTACATGCTCCTTCAATTTAAATTCTACACATCATTTAATTTGTGATTAAAAATAATAATTATTAAATGTAGTAATTTCCTACAATCCGAAATGATAAAATCACAATTGGTGAAACGTTTCAACAAAGATAGCAAGTAGGGAAGAAATAAGCGTACGGAATAATCATCCAATGACCATACGAGTTGGATACAAGAAAAAATAATTGCAGATTGTAATACTAAGATAAATAAACAATGTATTAAATTGTAATATCTAATAAAATCAAATTATATTTCAAATAATCAATATATATGTAAAATTTGTAATGAGTCAATGATAACATCAAAACAATTGCCAAAAAAGGAGGAAATAAAAATAATAGATAAAACATATCTACCGACGCTTATACCGTGTAAAGGTCTTTACGGTACAAGAAAGAAGTGAATGCTCCCATCGATTGTGTAATTGAGTAAGCTAAGGTAGTAGATCATCGAGATTAAGTTCCCTAGGAGGAACTAGGTCGGCTAGATGGGCTAGATGCAACTAAATGATGCCCTCACCCATGGATGACTGTATGGGGGTGGAATGTCGCTTTTTAAGCGCTGGTAGAGTTTACAAGATCAAGATATTGCTAGAACTTGGGAATCATGTAAGAGCTAGATCTAGCCTTGGAGCTGAATTTGGCTCCCGAGGTGCAAGCAACACCTGACCTAGTCTATGTACTATATCCCCTACTAGTATGCCCTAGGTCAACAGAATAACGCATATATGATGAGATATTGTCACTGAGGTCTACTCGACCACGTCCTGCTCGAGCCCTACCTCCTTAAACTCTAACTTTACCCCTAGGTGGTGCACGGGGAACTAACATATTCTCATCAGTAACTGGTCTCTGCTCCCTGTCGTAGTCTACATGGGGTAACTTTTATACGACCTCCTGCTGTGGGTAGAGGATAAGGCCACTGTACTGCTCAACGAAATGAAGTACCCCATCTACAATACCCAGCGCTGTAGAATAGTTAAGTGCCAATTTGATATTCTTAAATGAGTTTACTTGAAATAAGTAGAAAAACAGCTGTCAGCACATATGATAGCAAGTATGTATGAGTGTAAAAAAAATAAATAAATAAATAACAGACGATTTTAAATGTACGTACCAATTGACCAATAACAGCTCCGTAGTATGTAATGTAATGTCGGGTGATCTGTTTATACCACGGCTAATAACTTTCGTCAACCCCGCGAGGACCCTAGATATGTACTAAGAATCCGTGTCTCTATCCCCAAGCCTGAATGTAGGAAAAATGCATGTTGATCTAATCAACATTCGTCTTAACCCAGAGGTTCAACCGATGGAGCTGCTTTGAAGTGTCGATCTCTTGTGGGACATACTAGTATCCGCCAAACTACTAGACAACATGGTCTAGAAAACACCATTCAATGATTTCAAAACATATGAGCAGTACTCGAGCATTCTAAATGTATCGCCCAACAATATAAAAGTGAGGCAACAATTGCAGCAAATCTTCTGTATAAAGTTACTACACAACTTAACGGGTACAAGAAAAAGAAAAAACAATCAGTGAAACAATGATGGTTATCACTTATGGTCGAGAAAAGAATAGGAAAGAGGATAACTTATCTTATCATTTCCATTGCATCGTCTACATGTTAAAAGCTATGCAGTATGCATCTATGACATGCATCGAATGCTGAGTCGTATCCTACACTATCCTCCATTTGACCGCCAATGGCCTGTCTCTGTCAATAATAAACTTATATCGACTAAGGGAAGCGACATGTGGGAATCTATCCCAAGCTTAGACCTGTAGTACAATCGCGGCCCGTCCAAGCTCATGCTTGTCGGATGACAAGGCAGAGCATAGTTGTCGGTACAATCAAACTAAGTAAGTGCTACCCTAGCTAAACTGCCTAGCTACCGAGAAGTCCTCTAGCAATGGTAGGAACATCAGGTGAATAAGGCTAGAGGATTTATCCATAAATATGAATCCTCCCCTCAAGTTAAGTATATATGCATGTGCATATTGTAGGGCCGTCTCATCGTCCGCCCTACGAGAAAGTATTAAGAAGTGCTCCTGCAACCACGTAAGAGATAAATGAGTACCCCTCATCTGAGCAGGCCTCATGCCCAGTAGTTTCTCCCTTACGTTGACTCAATTCTCCTCATCACCTGTCTCTTTTCAACTCACCACTGCAAAACCATTAACTGGAAGTCTAAGCTGGACCTCAACATCCTACAGTGTGATGGTCGCCTCTCTAGTAAGTAGGTAGAACATGTGTGTCTTGGGTCTCCATCTTTCGATAAGTGCCATAATAAGATGACAATCCAATAAAATAAATGGGAGTTATGCAACTCTGTAGAACCCAGCCTCCCCTATGTAAGGCTCTACCTTAAGATGTGTAACAATATCCTGCTCATCCTTACGTAACAATATCTCATTACGTCGCACTCATAGTGTATAGGCCACCTCCTACACAAACATTCAATGCAGTTAGCAAGTAACATATCTTTAATAAAAGACTTAATTATAAATGACAATGACATTACTCACCCTGCCTTCCCAAACAATCTGTGAATGGTAACTGGCCTGCCTCTCAATTATGCGTAGATTAATAAGTCCTGACTCCATCTATCTTGCGATCACATACAAATATGTTTAGTAGACAAAAAAAAAAAAAAAACTTGTTAAACGTTATACTTATGCATGTATTATAATGTAATGCTTAGATAGAAAGGGAACATGTACCAACCCTATTAATTTGTGGACAACTCCCCCTACTATGTCCTTCCTGCTTACATGCATTGTATCTAATTTTGTCCGACTGCTCTTGAATGCCCATCTCCATGTGATATTGCTTACGCTTAGGTTTACCTTTCTTTTGTAGTAAGTCAATGTTTAGGTAGAGATAAGGGAAGCTAACTTACGGTTAGTTTAGCTCGTCACCAATTGGGTAAAAATGGGCTTGGTAACAATCTATCTGGTTTGCCTACTTATACTATAGCCCTATTGTTGATTTGTTATCCAGTCTCATATTTGCTATAGCAACATATGCATGGGACTAAGGGATCTTATATATTTGCCACTTCTGATAAGTGCAAGTGTAGTCCTCGAAGTCAACTGTATGTGTCCTTCCTCTTCCCTTCAATCTTGTCCTCATCATTCGACTGCCAGTTAAAACCTCGAAAATACCATTCTATAAGCTAAATGAAACGACTTTATGTACACTTGCTCGCCCCCTCCAAGTTTCATACATCTTTAGAGCATAATTAGTGTAGGTCTTGCCAGAATCGATTGCCTCCTTAGTGTCCTTATGCCTCTCCTCCCAATAGGCGACACAGTTGTAAAATATTTTTTTCACTAATGCAGTGATGGGTAATCTACGTATTGATTTCAAAACGAAGTTATAACTCTCAACAATATTTGATGTCATGTATCCAAAACGATAACATCCATCGTATGCAAGAGTCCACCTGTCCAAATCAATATTATCAAACCACGTGGGAGTGTCGTCCTTAGCTTAGGCTAACTTCTCCATAAAACATTCGAATTTCCTTTGTTGTGCCTAAACACTTGCAAACCATACAAGTTTCTTGCACAATTGGTTTTTGTAAACCGTATTGAAGTTACTAACAACGTGACACAGATAATATCTCCAAATTGCAAATAGTGGCTGCCAACTTATTAATGGTTCTTTATACGTAGAATCAATATCGGATACTCTGTTGAATATAAGACATAAGGTTTCCTCTCCTTTTGGCCGATTACATGCACTTTAAGCTTTTGTAAGAATCACCCTCAAGTTTCTACCGATTCTATGTCAATAAGAGCAAATGCCAATGAAACTATTGAATTATCCTTATCCATACTACAAGCTACCAACAACTTATACCCATACTTTCCATATAAAAATATGTTATCAACACATACAATAGGTTGATAGTATTTGAGGGTTGCTATACATAGCTTAAATGTCTAAAAAACCCACTTGAACTGGGACTAACCTTACTTTGGCAAACTACTCCAGCCTTAATCTACTTGCGTTCTTAGGTTGCTTAACTTCGCATTTAATAGTCTTGACAACTCATTATATGACTTCTCCTAATTACCGTATGCCATCTTAACAGTCTTTCGCTTGGCTTCGAAAACTCTTCTATTGCTTACTAAGTACATGTATATAGTTTGCATGTTAGTTACAAGATCAAATATCTTAATATCAAGGTTGTTCTGTATACTATTGATGAATAGTGTAGCCATTATGTTGTTGTCAACTTGAGGATGATCTTAGTTCATTATAAGGTTCACACAAGTATGCGGAACCTCTATAATTGTTATTTTGAAAAGACACTTTACTTTCTTCAAACAAGCCCGTAACCTCCACTTACAACCCTGTTGTTTCTTCTTACAACAGACTGTGTATACAATCGGTTTTGAAATGTCCACATGAATATCACAGTGGTTCCTTAGGTGGAATGACTTCACCGTATTTACGAGATCCTTCTTTATGTTGAAAAGCATACCGACAATCAATTCATCGGAACTGCTAATGTTGCTGTACATTTCATTAACATCTCTCTCAACCGTTACGTAGTTACTGCCATCGTATCAGTTGTTGTAAAATGGGGTAGGATTTTTCACAAGCCTGTCCACTGGTCAATTTATTGGTGGTAAGTCTTGAAACTTCCTGAGGGACAATACTTCACTAGTACGACGATGGGGCTTGCTCGGGCCATCTCTGTAAAATGGCTGGACCAGCACACTGCTCCCAACAACACATGGTCTCACTTAGGCCTCTCTCAAATCCTCAACGTGGTCATCTTCGAGGCCAACATTATCCTCGTCACTATCCCCATCGTCCTCATCATCATCTACATCTACCTTATCCTCTCTATCATCGTCGACATCTATGTCCATGTACATTCTTTCTATATACGGATAATAAGACTCTTTATGTTCGATAATAGAACCCAATGCTTCGTCAAGTTACTCTTCTGGGATATTCATGTGCTCATACTCAGAGAAATCCATATACGGTTCATTTGACTATTCCATATTTGTTTGCTCCACACCAGTCATTGTTAAATATACATTGAGATTTAAAAGGGTTAGATTGTTTGGCTTATGTATTTCATGCTTGTCCCGGGCACTTGATTCCTCAATGTGCTTTACATACACTTTTTGAATACTCCATTCCCCAAAAGACTCCACCATCTTAGTGAAATTCTGAACATCCTCATTGTTTCTAATGGCCATTAACTTGTAAATAACTCCAGCATCATGAATAAAAGGATGCCTATGTACGAGTTTAATACCACTCGAGTTAACTCCGGCATATTCATAAATTCTCCGACTGAAATGAGAAAAGTTTAAATCCTTCCGAATTTTCAACTTCTTAATGAGCTCTCTATTATACTCCGGCTCCTAGTTATTGATCACTATATTTTTATTCACATAGACAATAACTTTCACGTAATCTGCCGTTTCTACCCTAGTAATGCCACAATGAACCGAATATTTAGATGATATTAAAAACTTTATCTACATACTGAGTAATAATTTTACAAAATGCACTTAGTCATTTCTTTAAACTGCGTCGCGTATTATCTAACTTTAACATTTTAATTCGACTAAATACAATAAAAACACAAATATATATATATATATACACACACAACAATTTCTACCTATATTTTAATATTTTTCATACACACATTTGTATAACTTATGTACCGTAATACAAAAATTCATAAATTTAGATAATATATAATAAATTTTCATGAAATATTAATAATTTACATAATTTACGATACATCTATGATTATAAAATCTAGGTAATTAAGTAACAAATTTTCTTCTAAAAAAAATTTGCATGATGTCAATTACTACTAAAATTAAAAAAAAAAATCATCCCTATACATTATAGATTATTACATGTTTCAAACGTACATTTATATTAAAAAATGGTTCGGTATTCAACTATTGGTTTTCTTGAGTTTTTTCTATGTTTTAAAAATTTTAGAAATTAATACAAATAAAAATGAAGTTTGGCTGGGCAGATTGGAGTTTATATAGTTAGAATAGTAAATTACATATACCTTTAGTTATAAAGAATTATACTGAAAGTCTATTAAATATATATATTTTTAATATAAAAAACATAAATAAGTAAGTGAAAGTATATGTAGTTATGTCCTTTTTTTATTTTTTGTAAAACGAGCTCTCGTATTGGTATAAAACTCCCTGTTTTGATCCGTCAACCCGATTCATCTCTTTTTAACAAGCAACGCTCTCGCGTCACATACAACACTGCTGAAACTTAATTCAAAAGTTTGGAGGGACAGAGTGAGTAGGCAATTCGTTCCCGTCGCCACAAAGGACCACGAAGGATCTCGTAGCTCCCACTCAGATGACTTGCAGTCCATCAGCTTCACGAACGCCACCAAAACCCTAAATTCGTGCGGGCTTTGCTTATGCTCTGGAAGCCATCAGTGGGACGTCACTATCGTTTACTGTGCACTTGGTGGCAGGGAAAAACCAATTGGATGTACTGAAATGCATCTAAACAGAGGGCTCTGTAGGAATTTCCAACGTGGGAGGTGTTTGCACCTTTACCTCCTTTCTCTTATTGATTTTTGTTCCATAGAGGTCCTTACCATTTGATCGTCAATGGTTCATATGTTTATTCTATCTTCCTTAAAAAGGCTTCTTGTAATTACGTAGTTCGAGCCAAAACTTTGTATTTCAATGATTGTTCATCTAGAGCAAGAAGTTTTGGGAGACCCTAATGCCTCATCCTTTGTGTTTTGTTAAATTGTATTCATAACTGGAAAGTGGTAGCCTCAGTTCATGGCAGTCCTTTTGAGATTGGGCGACACGAGCATTATTCGATGCTTAATGGTAGTTTTGAGACTGAGAGAAGAAACCTGCATTACACTTGTTTGCAACTCTGGGTTAGGGTAAGGCAGTGTGAGGGGTGATCATGAGATGATCTTATGTGATGGTTCCTGCGGTGGCAGGACAAGGCAGGTTTTTTGGTTTGCCTAGGCTTTACTATTTTGAATTAATGCATTGTCTTCTTGACGACATGGGTAGGCTTGTGTGGAAGATTTGGGTTCTTGAAGTTGTAAATTTGCTTTTAGATTGTTAACTAGTCAACAAGTACATAATGTAATTTGGTTCAAAAGCATGTATTTTTTAGTGTGATGAGGAATGGGTAAGAGATCAACCTCAGGCCTTTCCCTTGAAGTACCCCTTAGACAGGAAGGGAAAATGATTTGGAATCCTCGATACTTTCATTAATGAATGGGAATGATTGACAGTTGCATCACAAAACTACTTTTATCCATGTCCTCACAGATTGTGAGGCTGTCCACAATGAGAATATAACATGTTTTGAAATTGTACATCATTCATCGAAATCATGTTTCCATTCATTTAATTCATATTTTGGTCTTTTATTTTTTCAGCTGTCAATATGGAGATAAGTGTAAATTTATCCATGCGGTGCAACAGCAACCCAAGGCTAATCCTTTTGGGTTTGGCACTCAAAATGCATCACTGCCCTCGCAGAAGCCGAATCCATTTGGTTTTGGTGTTCAAAGCAGTCCTCAGCAAAGAGGAACCACTGACTTTGAGTCAAGACCTAACCAGTTTAAGGTTTCTACGTCCTCTTTGATCTTTATAGATTGTTCTTTTATTTGTAACATCATGTAGAAGATACGGCATGCGTTTTCTAAGAGGATTATCGAGTTGGCCATTGGCTCTGATAATTCGTTCATAAGTAATACATGTTAACAATGTGATCTAACTGGTTGCTATTGACTTTGATATTTTGTTCTTGGACCAGCCATTCGAAAACAAGTGGAGCCGCTTCTCTCCAATACCTAATGCTAATGCTCCTTCATTTCGCCAATCCGACAATCAATCTCAAACACCAAATCACAAGTAAGTGCCTAATCTGTTTATTTTATTTTATTTCGTTTTTTTTCAATCAGGCCATGTGTTGCAACTTTGATGCCTTCATCATTTGATTCTGTCACCATTCTTGTCAAATACCATTTTGGCTAATTGCCTTTTTTAATAATGTAAAAGATGCACAGATCCTGAGTCTTGCAAAAGCGAAATTGCCAAGGATTTTGAGAATGAAAGACCAATTTGGAAGCTTACATGTTATGGCCATTTGAAATAGTATGGTTTGCTTTCAACTTTGGTCTCATACGGATTTTCTAGATCATACTTGGAGCACTCATGCATGTTTATGTTCCATATATGCATTCCCCCAGCCTTTGCTAAAACTTCATATATTACTAGGAGCATACAGACACCTAGCCTACCAAAACCCTATGACTCCTCACCATCACTAGGCATGTATCAGACCAAGTTGTACAGAGTCATGCGTTCACCCACGCTTGTTGTGTTATGGGCTCTGGTATGGGATCTAGTCTCTATTCAATGTATAAACGATTGAGTTATGGTAGGTTTACCCTTGTAATATTTTGACCTTTATTATAAGAACCTATGATGAAATTGGATTGAGGGCTATTTCAGAGAGAATCCTCCAATCTCTATAAACTATAACTATTCTAAGAACTATTTAAAATAATTGATAATAATCTTTCTATTTGTTCATTACCGATCTCAATAAAGATATTTATGTGAGATACATTGTAGATTAGGAAAATAGAATCAAATGACTATTAATAATCTGCATCTAAATTGTGTCTATTATGCATATTTTCCTAGAAAGCAAACTAAGTCTTAACGCATCTATTACTTGTTTATTTTTTCTTGAAAACAAAACCACGTCTATCACACTGGTTCTAAATTGCGTCTATTACATGTATTTTCCTAGAAGGCAAACTTAGTCTAAACCGAGTCTATAACGTGTTTATTTTCCTTTAAAATAAAACTGTCTATTACATCTGTCCTAAAAAATTGTTTCCCCAAACAAGCATCTCTAACATGTTTATATTCTAGACCTGTAAGGCTACCACCCAATTGAACACTCAGATTTAGCCTTCATACTTGCTGCCTGACGTACACATATCTCATTCGTTATGACCTTCTGCCTTTTTCATACTAAGTGTAGTCTATACACACTATTGCACCTGGTGTCCTCCCATTATACACATTAGCCAAATGCATTCTCCTTATGCACTATTCAATGCTCATACCTCTCCAAGCATTAACCAAACCCCTCTACACCTTACGCATGGCCCTAACCTGAAAACCAATACCAAAAACTGCTTAATGCATACAAAGACAGCCTTTGATGACGGCATATTATCCAAGAAACAGGAACATACCTGGTTTTGAAATACTAGACAAACAACCACTTATAGAACTAGGATCATTTTGTCATGTAAGTTTTGATTTTGTTGATAAGAAGCGCCCATTATTATTTGAATCTACTCTGTGCAAGGTGTATAATCTAATTCTGTGCACAGCTAGTAAAAACACATTGTTCAACCTTTTGATATTGTCTGAAGGCGTTGGATATGCAAACAAAACGTGTGCATCCATAGGTTTTAGAGGTAAATTGAAATATAATTGTGAAGTTGAATATTTTTTTAAAACAATCAAAAGGTGCTTCATACTCCAAAACACAAGCTGGCTTTCTGATTATTAAACAAGATGCAGTTAAATTAGTGTTACTCACCAAATATTTTTTAGTGTTCATTTAAAATGTCATAGCATGTGTTACTTGTAACAGGTACTCGTTTTTTCTTGATTTAGATATGATGTCACAAACCCTCTGTATGATATCATCAATTGTTTTCTATAGTCACTGCTTTTTTGCTGCATTTCACCCCAGCTGTTTAGCTCAGCATATTAAAATTATTAAGACATCACAACTTTTCCCTAGATTCTTATTGTTGAATCCATCCATATTGAAGAAGTATTCTCACGATATAGCAAAGCATTACATGACATATTCTTTTAGACTTATTTGAGACAATTGTTTTCCTTCAGTGCTCCCTGTGACATCTGCAATGATGTCAGTGCTGAAGAACTGCGGGCTGCAGCATATGAGGATGCCAAACGTGGGCTTAGCTTGCAGTCAATTGTAAGCGATTTGCTGAACTTTGATTTATTTTGAGCTTTTAATTTTGGATAAATGTTGTATGGTGAAAATTAATTCCTCTGTTTATTGCATGCTATGGTGCATATGACTAGAAAGAAAGAGGAGAATTTCTGGTGATATGGATTAGAATATGCAATTCTTATAGATACATCTTGCTTTCATATTTGGTCATTTTCTGTTAACCCTGAGAAGTGCTTTCATAGTTTCATTTAACGTGTGCCCTTTGGGCAAGTAGTTAGCTCCATTTTTTTCAGGTGTATCGATTTGCTGTCCTGTATACTTTTATTATATTGTAGACATCAAACCTGGGATTAGATACTACTTGGGCCATAGACGTCAAATTATATAAGAGAAAGAGGTGACAAAGCGTGCTTCATGACATGTTAAAAAAGCATGCTTCAGCTTCTAGCCTAACAAGACTTCGACAAACTAGGGTCCACGTTCTCAGGACCTTATAGATGAAGTCATCCCAAATGGATATGTGTTCACAATGGAGAAGTAACAGCAGCTATATCTTATTATCGCCAAAAGCCTGTGAGAAACATCATTACAAAAAAAGTTAGCATAGGTATACACAGGAAATTAAGAAGATAAAGTATAGAAATCAGAATTAAGAGAGAAAGAGCTGTAGCTTTTGATGCCTCTTGTTGATGAAGTTAATCCATCACAATTGTAATATTTCCCAATTTAATCAAGAATGTGTTATCTCAATAGTCTGTGAGGCTGTAGAACTTTCAATGCCATTTTATTCGGTCATTTAGCCCAGTGGTTAAGACCTTGTAGAAGAATGACTAATTGTATGAAGTCCTAATTTCAGTTGATGGTTCATCTGTCAGAAGATAGCTGTGGCTGATCAATTATTTCTTAGCCTCTTCATAATTGAAAGGAAAAAGATATTGTTCCAATTGTTGTGATTTCTGTTTAATCCTCTTTCCTGGCTGTTTTGAACCTTGATTAAACTTAGTTTGGTTTATGCTTTGATACTTTTTTGAGACTTGCTGGAAAATGCCAAGTGCAATTCTTTCTTTCTTTATTTACTTATTTATTTTTTTTCTTTTGAGTAAAGGAAAGTGACACATCCCCTATATCTCAATACAATTACTCTTTTCTTTTTTATTTTTGGGTCCTTCTCTCTTTTCTTTCTTGGGTTCTGTGTGTGGGGGCAAGGAGAGGATTATACAATTACTGAAATTACTTTTTAAAAAATCTCTTTCTTGGTTGACATCACTGAGCATGGTATAACTTTTTGTTGTAGGTTGAGAGGGAGAGGAATTTACTGAATTCCAAACTGGCAGAGTTTGAGAATCTCCTTCGCAGACCTTATGTAGCTCCATCAAGCTCAGCTGCAAGCCAAGGTGCTGTCCCTGGCCTAACAACAAATGCACCCTCGAACTTCAGTCAGACAAGTGCTCCTGGCTTGAATAATTTGCCAACCCTAGACAGAGGTAAGCTTCTATACACTGATCTGTATTTTAATGATACATACCATGGGTGGATTGGAGATGCCTGAGGTAAATATGATACTGAAGCTTAAACTATATTTTAAAGAGAGTTGTAAGGTCTGGAGACAAAAGATATAGGGTTTTGTAAATGCTGAGAAGGTAGTGACAGCCGCCACTTGTCTGCATTTCAATAAGTACTACCAAACAGATAAGGAAGTAAACGGTAGAATAATTGTTCAAAAATAGTAGATGCTTTTTAGATGCCAAAGGTTTCAGAGTGAGCCGCAAGTTGTAAAGTTACACTATAAAATGTGCCTGCAGGATCATCTTTCTGCAACAAAGACATGCATCATCTAAATGCTTTAATTCTATGAAATTGTGATGATCAGGTGCTTTAAGGTCTATAGCTCAAATGTTGAGAAGGTAGTGACAGCTGCCACTTGTCTGCACTTCAATAAGTACTACCAAATAGATAAGGAAGTAAACAGTAGAATAATTGTTCAAAAATAGTAGATGCTTTTTAGATGCCAAAGGTTTCAGAGTGAGCCGCAAGTTGTAAAGTTACACTATAAAATGTGCCTGCAGGATCATCTTTCTGCAACAAAGACACGCATCATCTAAATGCTTTAATTCTATGAAATTGTGATGATCAGGCGCTTTAAGGTCTATAGCTCAAATGTTGAGAAGGTAGTGACAGCCGCCACTTGTCTGCACCTCAATAAGTACTACCAAACAGATAAGGAAGTAAACAGTAGAATAATTGTTCAAATATAGTAGATGCTTTTTAGATGCCAAAGCTTTCAGAGTGAGCCACAAGTTGTAAAGTTACACTATAAAATGTGCCTGCAGGATCATCTTTCTGCAACAAAGACATGTATCATCTAAATGTTTTAATTCTATGAAATTGTGATGATCAGGCGCTTTAAGGTCTATAGCTCAAAGCTAGGGGAATGAAGATATTAGCTTATTTTCTCTGTATGTGGGTATGGAAGTGACTGATATAGAAACATATAACATTTGTAATAGAAGTTTGATGTGCAAGCTAATTCATATTAGTCAATGAAAGTTGAGTTGTGTGCATTTTAAGGGCTTTGATGGAGATGATGCATTGTTCAGAAACTGCCAAAGTCATAGCAGTGTCGCAAAACCTCTATAGGAACAGATTCTATTATCATCACTTATTGGGGCTGCCTATGTTTGTGGTGGCATGGTTTTTTTTTCTTTTTCTTCCTTCTTTCTTGGCAAAGGGAGGGGGACAGTGGGGGAGAGAGGGTGCATGAAGGGAACTAAAATCGAGATATAACAAGTTATAATTTAACAGTCATTGCCATGCAAATGACTTGAGGTGGAACTCAATAGCTGAATTGTAGGTTTTAGATGTTAAATCAAGGATTGTGTATAGGCTGTTACTTTTTGGTTATTAGATATTTGTATATGTCAGTCTTATATTTTCTATTTTTGGCAACAAACTGTGATGTTGAATATTGCATTCTAATACTAAATCGCATTTTAGTTTCCCTTATTGTTTTTCTTTTCCATGTTTAATTCAAGTATCGAACAGAATAATGATGCTATTTCATGTCCTACAGTATTTCTTTTGGCAAAGATTGTCAATTAATATACTATAAATTAACTATATTACATATGCTTTCTATGCCCTTCATATGGATCCAAGCCTCTCAATGCAGGGCAAAACATGAACATGGATTCACATAGCAATCAACCTGCATCAAAGATGCAGTCAAGCACTTTCCCTTTTAATCTATCAAACTTCAACAAGAGTGCTGCTCCCACTACTGGAAGTAATTTATGTACTAATCTAGTCTCATCGCAAATGGTTAATTCAACGGGCAACCTTTCTACTTCATCTGTTGGCCAAACAAATGTTAGCATTCAAATGAAGTAAGTTATATGAAGAATAATTGTTGGTTTTCATTACTTTGACTTCTCATTTTGTTCTTTATTGAATATGGAAGGAATTTTTTCTTTGGGTAGAAAAATTCACCTATAAAGAAAAATCAATCGAAGGTGCTAGACTACTAATATAGTCCACTTTGAAATCATTTGTTAATTATTGAAGCTAAACAACTTGACATTTCCATGCAGAATTGCATGAAACTCAGCTTTCATAACATTTCAAGCAAGCATACATTGTCAATTACTTCCCCATTAGGCCATATTTTACTACCATATCCAGTCACAGACTTGCATATCTCCAGCCCAATTAGTACCCACAGAAGCTTTGATATTCCTAGCTTCGATTTTCTTAAATGTCAATCCTCTTCCGGGAGTTCCTTTCATATTCAAAGATATGATTTACTAAATGTGGCATTTTGTAGAAACCATGACTTGACTAACATGACTAACTGCTTGAGCAATATTTGGTTGGATAAAAGACAAATATATCAAGCTTCCAACCCAAACATAGTTATCATCTCTTATCAACATATGTATCACCTTGAATTTTACATTTCTGATTGTGTGGATGAGGCATTGCGTTTGTTTTGTAATCTAATTTCCTTGTTTTTTTTGACAGATACACTATCTGTTTCTTTTGGGAAGTAAAAGTACTGCTCTTACTCCTTGCTACCTTAATTTCTAAAAAATATCTCAACTTTCCCTACCCTTTCACTGCAAATTTTGTTCAAAATGCTCTCCTTAGATTATCTATTTCACTAGCACCAGCATTTGCTATGATAATATCACCAATGTACACAATAATAATAGATTTTATTCTTTCTTTCATTTATTACAAAAAGGGGGGATTCCTTTCCTTCTCTATCTTCTTGAAAATCAAAGTATGATTGGCTTGAATTTGTGCATATCCCAAATGGATCAAGGTCAAAACTAACATGTTTGAACCTTGCTTTTGGCGATTGTTTCCACTCCATGAAAAAAATTCTTCAGTTGACATACTTCCCTAGGCTTGTTTAATTACTCAAATCTAGGTAGGGTTTTATGTAAATCTCCTCCTTATGCTTCCATATAGGAGTCTTAACATCTAGTTGATGCAATGTCTAATCCAAATTTGTTACTGGAGTCTTTTCATAATCAAGTCCTTATGTTTAAGCATATCCTATGCTACTAAACAAGCTTCAAACCTCTCATTGCTCACAAGTGCTCTCTTTCCTTTTAGTTACTCAACAGTATCTAAAGTTCCACTCTTCTTGTCTCATCCATTGCTTCCACTTTCTATTGTGGAATGCATAGAATTCCATGCACATCTCTAATTGATCAAACAGGCATGGGGAGAGAATTTGGACATGAGATGATGGGTGGAAATTCAGAGACTTGGGAGGGAGTTTATTAATTAAGCAGACTGCAGTCAAGATAATTTTTCTCTGATAGGAGTTAGGAACTAAATTGGAAACATTATATAACATGCAACCTCAAATGAATGTCAATTTTTCCTTTTTATAGCTTTGCTTTCTTAGGGAGTATAGGTATGTGAACGTAAATGAATTCAGCTATTGTTTAGTGAGTTCTTTTGAAAAAATAGTCCCTGCCATTATCACAGTCCTTAGGATTTCTACCAAAGTTTGAAACATGTTTGACTGCTTTGTGAAGTTGTCAAAGATTTTACTATATTGGATTTTTCTTTCTTGAGATATATATCCATCATAGTTGACTGTGATCATTAATGAATGTTATAAATTAGTTTTTGTCCAATTTGTGACTTTAGAGGGACCCCTAAAGTCAGTGTGAATCAAATGGAGTGGCTTCTGTTTGAAGAGTTTTGTTGGTTTATAAGGATGCACTTGATGATGATTCTTGAAGTACAGCCATTTACAAGACTCATTGTGACAAATCATCCTTTTTTATTCTTGAACAGATATCGATGTGAACCTCTTACGTAAGAAAAACTTAGATCCTAATCTCCCCATGCCATGGAATTGCATTAGTTTTGGAAGTAATAAAATAGGGAGGAATTACATTGAAACTTTTATGTCCGGGAAACCAAAAATTCTAGGGATAGCATTGCCAACTGTCTTCCTCAAGGAGAGGTTGTGAAATTCACCTGAATGAGGAAAAATTTATACCCTATGATTCATTTCCCTAATGGCCTGTTCAGTAAGGGGGAATGACAATTCCCTTCCCCCCTCATTCCCCAATTCCCTTGTTTAGTTGTGTATATGGAGCAGAATCTAAATTCGGCTGAATGTGCATTCCCCAAAATCAAGGAATCTAGACTCTTCTCCTGCTGACGGGAATCTCCATTCCCCCAGCTGTTCCTTTTCTTTCTTCCACAACTATCCTCGACCAACATCACATTTGACATCTACCCTCAAATTAAACCATTAATCAAGCTTCCACAGTCATAACCCACACCCATTTCTTTAGAAGTGTATGCTGTTAATGATCTACGAGGGTTTGAAGGTTGCGGCAGTACTCATCGGAGAACTCCCTGTCCTCAGTCACCCCTTATCATTTCACAACTTGAAGGTTGCAGCCCATATCCGAAGCCAACCCATTGTCACGTTCAACAACTAATAAAGGATAAGTATGTCTCTTCTCCCTTTGAACATGTCTTCTCACTTTTTTTTTTTCTTCTTACCAAAACAGTCGTGGTTACTGCAATTTTAACTCATATCCTTGCGATCTGTGCTAGAGTACTTTCTACGTTGTCCATAATGAGAGTTGGTGGTTTCGTTCTTTTGCATTGCCGTTGTCACGAAAGCTGATTTTGTAGATCTAGTGCCGTGAATGTTAAGTTCCTCCATGAATGCAACTGCAGGGGTTGGAGAAGACAGTAGAAATGTGATTTGGGGGTTTTCTCTCTCTCTCTTTTTTTTATTTGTTTCTTTTATTTGATAAAGGGCGTTTTGGTAATTTCAATTTCTATTCAAGGTGTATTCCCTGTTGTATTATTTCAAGTAAATGATGTAATACTAATTCCGTTACATTTAAGTAAATGTCGTAATAACCATTCATATCTTATTATCCATCTATTCCATTCTTAAATGATTACAATTCCATTCCTGCTCTATTCTATCCTACTAACTAAATGAGCCGTAAATAGTTTATTTTCTGATGCACAAATTACACTTTAATTAGGTACATACAGTGTGGAATATAGCATTAAATTTAGCAAACAAACAGTTCCTTGTCCCTTCATAAATGCCACATTTGCCTCAACTACCCATACTCCAGTATCACTATCACAATCTTCATAAGTCAAAAAACTTAATGAAATCGCATTTTTTCAAATGCTTCAGTAATGATGATCCGCTCATGATCTGCCATTGAGTAATGAGTGGATTTAAGTACCTCTGCAAACCATACCTGTCCGAGTCTTGGACTAAGGTTTTTCAGTCTTATTAATACCCAAGGACAGTTTTTAACTCATTGAGTAAGGTTGTTGGGTCTCGAGAGAACCAAATACTAACTTAGTTCCTCCTTGAAATGCACTTGTTGGAGTCTTGTTGAATGTATCACTCAATTTTTTATCATATTTGATTTTATCAGGTGAGAGAATTGAGCCTATGTTCTGATACAATGAGAAGACTATAGCTTTGGAACTCATAGCTTTATTATTCTCAACCGAGAAATGAACAATTTACATTATAGATTGAGATCAATTCCCTTTTAATTCCCCAAAACCAGGAAGGCCTATCTAACATATAAAGAAATTCACAACTGAATGGTTTTTAGGATAATATACCCAGTATGAATCTAACACATCTAACCACATTTGTAAGCTGTAACACTACCCGTAATGTGGGACAGCTTATAACTTTAGGTGATGCAGCTTCCCCTTGCTACTAATGTTTAACTAGTCTCATGTTCACAAATTGGTATTTATCATTTTATAAATGTCAACATTTTTCATGGGTGTTCACCATTTAACATCTTTCATCACTCCTTATGCAACTGATTGACAGTAATTTTCAGAAGATTTTCTTTTTTTTTTTTTTTGGTGTGGAAAAGTTTTCAAAAGATTTATATATAAATGTAGGCCATTAGATTAAAATTATCATTTTCTTTTCAAACCATGCATACGAACTTATAGTATTTATTTTTCTTGATACTGTAGAAATGACACGTCATCTGGAGATAATAGCATTTGGTTGAAAGAGAAATGGAAACGTGGTGAGGTATGTAACCTCTCTCCGATCTTCCCCCATGGAAGTTTTTCCTGAGTCATATTCTTTTTATGGGGTTGTGCATGGTAATTGGATTATTCTATGAGGTATTGTTTTATTTGCAGTATTCTTAGGTTCTGAAAAAGATAAAATAAAATTTGCCTTGTTTGGTTTGTAAAAGTGATTTGTGTACTTGACAAAGTACCACTGTGGTGCAACTCAAATTTGAAAATTTATGTGTCCTATATTTCATATGGTACAGAAATTCCAGCACAAAATACATAAGAGTTAAAACTAAAATAAATCTTTAACAAACTCCCAACATTTACTTCCCCCAAACACATACACACAACCAGATCTGCACCATCACCTTCAGCACATCACCACCACCTTGACAGCTGCCGCCACCTACTACTACTGCTTCACCACTACCATCACCACTTAGCTGCAGCTGCTGCTGCCAACACTGCTACCTTACCACCAGTGGTGCTGCCAGATCACATCACTGTCACAACAATCTACCACCTTAGCCTTAAAAAACCCACAGACCATCACATCACCTTGTGGCCATACACCACCACCT
Source organism: Lumnitzera littorea (assembly GCA_024138015.1). Classification (NCBI taxonomy): domain Eukaryota; kingdom Viridiplantae; phylum Streptophyta; class Magnoliopsida; order Myrtales; family Combretaceae; genus Lumnitzera; species Lumnitzera littorea. The sequence goes on from JAMXBB010000007.1 coordinate 102,036,276, forward strand.
CCTATCATTGCACCACCATCAATACCATCATTGACAACATGGCATCACCACCACTACCACTGACACTGCTGTCCCATCATTGCAATGGCCATACCAGCACTGTCAACACCATAGAAATCCATTTCACCACCACTACCTTGTCACCATATCCATAGCAACCCCTTGCTGCCACCACTATTATTACACCAAAGCTCTAACAACACTATTGACACCCTAACTACTGCACCACTACCACTTCAACACCATCACAAATACCACCACCACCTCACTACTATCACCACACAACTACAACATTCATATTACACCAACCTATAGACCAACACCTTCACTTTCATAGACGCCATGTGCCACCGACACCTTTGCAGCAGCAGCACCTCCTTCTCCAATGCACCATTGCCATCATCTATGTCTCATCACCATCATTGCAAGGGGCAATTGTGATGGTAATGCTGAAAGTGATGTGATGGTGGTGTTTGCAGTGCTGGCATGGTGGCTAAAATGGCAGTGGAGCTAATGGTGGTGATGTAGTGGTTTGGGGGGGGTGGTGATACGATCTTAGAGTAGAGTTAATATGAATAATGTGTTAGTGAGTGTGTGTTCTGTGTTGTTAGTGTGCTGTGTTGTGGGTGATGAGTATGTGAAGTGTGTCATACGTCATTTACATAGGGGTAGAATTGTAAATGCTTACATTAGTTGTGTATAAATACATAGCAAGGAGTAAGAGAGAAGGAGTTAGTCATTTTGTTGAAAGTTGTTAAGTGAAAGGGAATGTTTAGAAGATTGTAGGCTCGATGTACCTATTCTAATTGTTAAAGTATTGGACTTCACAATTGTTCTAAAGTGATTAGGATTCTATCAAATATTTTTCTACTTTTGTTTATACATTCTTTACTAGATTTCATTGTAATAGTAATAATAAAAAGATTGAATTCATGAGTTGTATTAGGTAGTGTCGCAGAGGTAGTAGTGGCCAAGCGAATTAGAATCAAACAAGGCTGTGATTGGGATATGGGGAATATGGGTGAAAGGGTTAGACCTAGATTATAGTTTTATAATATATTGTTATATAATGAGAAAAAATATTAGATTACACTAAATATCTCTTAAAATACTTGAATTACAAATATATCCATACTTATATTGTCAAATATTGTATTGAATATTAATTATCATTTTCTTTTTACATAGGTATCATTACAAATAGAAGTTAAAACGGAGTTAATTTGTGTAACTATTTTTATTTGTTACAAAAAAAAATCCATCTATACTAAGTCCCACCATCAATTTGGAAACTTTTATTGATCATCTAGCGCATAAAAGCTTAAAAATAAGCAAAATTTCTATTTCCACCTTGCTTAAGGTAAGTTTTCACTGAGGAATGAGTACTTATAAGTAGATAACCCATTATGTCAAAATTGCTATATGTTATACTTAATTGTACTTATCAAATTTCATATCTAAAATTTAAAATTACTAAATATCATACTTAATTAAAATTTTTACTTATTAAATTTATTATTTTCGTCTTATTTGAAAAGGTGATGTGACAAGTACTAAATTAAGGGTAGAAATGTAAGTGGTCGGAGATAAGGTACTAATGTTGACAAAAAAAGTTTGATGAAGTGTGATATGTGGCAACTTCATACTTTTAGTATAAAATTGAAGAAAGACCCAAAGTTCAGGTAGTGATTTTGACAACTCATCTTTTTCCACACCACATCACCAATGTAGTATTAAACAATGCTCTACTCAAATCCACAAGTAACAATTTAGGGGAATCCTTTACAAACCCAAATTTTGTTGAAGAAAAAAAAAAATCCTAGATATTTCAATGAATCCAAAAGAAATATTTCATAATACTGGGGAGAACCCAAATTTAGGTTGAAAACCCTAACTCCAAATCATACCATATGGAAGAAGTGGGAGGGAAGATGAAAGCTTAAACTTTCTATGGTTTTCAGGATTGTGTTTAGTAGATAACAAGTATACGAATGAGTGCTTGGTAGGAAGACGGTGAATTGGATTGTTTTTATCATGTTGCAAATTTGAGTTACAAACATTGAACAAAGTGAGGAATAAAATGATGAATCACCCTTAGACGATGGATTTGGATTTCAGGGCTTTGAAGAAGGTTACTATGGATTGATTTGAGTTTTAGGGTTTTTGATGATGAAGAGGAAGTGGGCAGCCACCCTCGGGTGTGCTCTAGCATCTACACACTCAAGGTGTTTATATTTTAGGGTGTGGAGAGGGATATCCTATTTTTGTAGGTTATTATGAGTGATTGGGAAAAATAATTTATTGCAATAAAGGGGGAAAAAAGAAAAGAAGAAGATTATATTTTGTTTGGACTCGTGTGCAACAAAACAGTGGCCACTACATATTAATCCTACGTGTATGGTGTGAGAAAATGAATGAAAAAGCCAGTGTGTCAATTTCCATTGTCAATCTTAATGGAAGTGACGTTTGAACCTATTTCATATTTTGTAAAAGGATTTAGGATTAAGTTGTACCTTTCAAAAGCTTTAGGACTAAAAACTCGAAAGAGATAAAATTTCTCATGCCTTTTCTCTTATTTTTATAGAATTTAGTAATTATCAAAGCATGGTTGAGAATAAAATAACAATTTAAAGCAAATAAAACTGGGTGACATGTAGACTAGCATATATTAATAATACTAATAGTTATAATGCCATCACCTTTCATGTCTTTAGTTAATAATTTATTTCCAGAAGATGATCTTCATGAAAAATGATGGAGGAATTTAAGCTAAGTATAATCAGAAACATGTTTTTTTTTTTTTTTTTTTTGGGCCAAATCAGAAACATGTTTTATTGATTTTTTTTCTTTTTCTTTTTATTTTTGGGTATTAGAACTGACATGAAAAATAATGCTCTGCCATGGAAGCATTTGTCGGGCTTTTGCCCTTTTTAAAAATGCTATTTGTTATGCTTAAAGATAGAACATTGAACTGTGAAGTCAACATCATTTTAATCTTCAAAATAAGAAAACGAAAGTGAAGAGTAAAGAAGATATACGAACTTAGAACATGACGTTGCTGCTTATCCATATTTATAATTATTTTCAATATGTTTTTGCAGATTCCAGATTCAGCACCTCCGGATGCATTTATATAGCATGGTCGTATGGACTGCTTTCTACACAGATCCATTTTCTTGTTCTTTAGGATAAAGATAGATAGAGTGAAGGCTGTTGTAAAGGGACGATAGTTTAGTGAAAACATCAGCCTTTTGCTCTTTAGAATTCCTTGTAGCTTTTCTCAAAAAGATATCATCAGCTCAAATATGCTAAGCGCAAGCCTGGAGAATGAATAGGATTGCCAACAATATAGGTTGCGCTGAGGTCCTTGTAAGAACCCTAGATCAAGAAGACAGCACATTGAGTACGATTTCAGCAAATGATCAAGCTGTAGCACAATATCTCGTCTCAGTATATTCTAGCAATATGAGGTGGTTTCTTTGTATTGTAGGAAGAGGTAGAACACGACGGAGGACTGTTAAGTGTCATGGTATGTAGGCAACAAGATATGTAGTGTACTATACATTGAGAGAGAAAATCTATAGAAATGAGTCCACTGTAAGCATAATAATGAATTCGTTGCACTAATTATGAAGGTGGGTCGTGAGGAACATGAAGAAACCAAGCAACCTAGTTTATAGTATGAGGTGAGCCTAATTGATTGAAATTTTGATGTATATAGTAAGGCCAATACTCGTATGTCTTTGCTTGAACAGACGTGTGTTGTGTACTGGAAGACTGTATCATGGATGGAAGAAGCTGTCCTTTGATAGACGATGATTGGATTGGAGGTCTGGCTAACAGTGCGGGGAATTAAAGATAAGTGACTTCTAAGTGGTCAAAGGTCTTGTTATAGCAAACTCCAATGATGTGGATTTATTGTCGGCAGCCATGACAGGTGAAATGTGTCCTATGCTTATCTAGTTGTTGTGACAGGCCGGAACTCTTTTCAAACTGTCATTTTAAGGAAGTTCAATGGTGGAAGATCGGTGATCTAATAAAGTGCAAAGAAAGGCTGCGTTTTTTGGTTTAATATACGCAAGTACGATTTTATTAAACATATTTCTTGCACGTGTTCTGCACGTAACGCCTTCCCATTTTGCGTTTTCTTTGTAAACTGGGGATGGGTCCATCCAAAGCAAAATCGCATGTTCTAGAGTTACCGGGTAATTCTGCCACTTATATTTTGTTTTTGTGTTTTCCAAATGAAAGTTTGATCGATATTTTTCACATGAAATAAGATGCTTAAAAGGAAATGGAATGACTGCAGCTATAATCGCAGATAGTTTCAGTTGCCCACTTTGCCGTATAGATTAGATGCAAATTGCATGCTAGTTTATATTAATACTGTAAACTAAGTTGAGTTAAGATAAGATGATATAGTTTTGGGTTTATCTCGACTCAAAATCTGAAAGCTCTAACTTAATTTGAGCTTGGTCAAACTTAAATTTAGAGTTTAAACTCAATTTGAAATGGTATTTAACAAGTTTGAGCTCAATTTTAGTAATCTTAGTTTATTTTGATTTATCTATTTTTTTTTCTTCTAATTACAATAATATGATATCGAAACTCGATTAATATTTATATTTAATTTGAACTCAATTAAGCTCACAAGTTAATGAAGTTAAATATTATGAAGTTTGGCTTGATTAATTACTCAAAAGCTTATGCTGGATCTTAACTTAGTAGTTTTCGAGTAAAACTCAAGTAAATATTGAGTTAATTGAACATATTTGCACATTATTTACATTATCATTGATATTATTTTTTTCATCCTTTTAGAGAAAGTGAGTTGACTTGGTGAACTTATGTGATAATTAAAAAAGATTCCTATATTTAAATTAAGAGGGTATGCGCCTGCAATATTTACATCCCAAAATATATAACCATATGACCAAAACTATCTGGTACATAATTCGACTACAGCTCATTTTTTTAGTTTTTATCTTCCATTCAAGTAAACTTTGCTTCTCTTTTAGGATTTGTATGACTAATAAAAGCGAAAAACTACTACCTTTTTACTAATTTTATATTTAATCCATTTTTTTTATACTTTATCTATTTACCTTAGTATTTGAGTTTGTAATCTTCTTCTTTTTCATTTGAATTATTAACGTTTATTAAGTTTTACGGAACAGGATTTCTAGAGAGCAATTAAACATTTTGCATATTCTTGACATAACTTTTGATAGGTTTATAATAATTAATTTAGTAAAATAATATCAATATTAAATAATATAATAAAAAAAAAGAAAAGAAACAACAAAATATGAAAAAGAAAATCATAGGAGCCGTCGGCTAACCGACCAAGAACCCGATAGTGTTATAGGAGGGTCAGGGGACCCTAATTGTAGCCGCCCACCACCTTCAAAAAAAAGTTTGGAAAAAAAAAAAAAAGAAAAGCCGTAGGGTCCAATCGAATGGTATTTTTTGGTTTTTCTTTTTATTTTCTACACTACCCATCAACAAGAGCGGTGGCCATCAAACCAAGGCCCTTAGGATTTTTTCTATTTTTCAAAGATTTTCCTTTTTTATATATATATATATTATTTAATTAAATATATATTTAATGATATCATCTTATTTAATTATTAAAATACCCCCCCCCCCCCCCCCCCCCCCCCTTTCTCTTATTTAATTATTGTGCACATAATATAAAGAATAGACGAGATATTTAACCCATTTAATAGAAGTCCTCTTCAATAATATATGCCTCATATCTCGTGCGGTTTATATAATCTTAAATATAAATTATTCCTTGTAAGGTTGCAATTATCCTTGGGCCATCCACAACCCATTACAAAAACCATAACATCGGTTGACGTCATAAATATGCCCATAAGTATTTACCTTGGAAAAAAAAAAAAAAGCTCATAGATAAAAGCAGAATGTCTATTGCATATAATAATCATAAAATCAATGTATGACAGATAATAGTGTGCTCAAAATTTCAATGTCATTGTTAAATCTAATTATAGTTACACTTGTCAATTATCTAACCGCATTCAAAATAAAATTTCAGTGTGGGATTAGGGATGTAACATGCTAAAAGCTCTATAGAATACCATCCGATAAGGTTTTGGAATGGGTTTTAAGTTATGGATAAAAACCTATTAAGATTTTGGGATGCTTTTTGAGATTTTATAAATACCCAATGTGAGACCCATTATTCGATAAAAAAATTAATTAATAATATAATATTAACCAAAATTTCTAATACCTAAAGTAATAAATAGATAAAAAAAAAGGGAAGATAGTAATTTTGATCATCTTTACTATTTCCTATTTGTATTTATGTGTATGTATCTATGATTTTTTCTTTTTAGTTAAGAGAAGGTGGTTGTTTATTTATTATATAGTAGAGAGAAGTAGTAAAACAAATAATAAATTTGATATAAATATTGACTATACTATAAAATTAAAACATATAGAAAAATTAAAATAAAGTCTAAACATATTATTAAACTTATTATATAATAATACTACTAAGTACTCCACTAATGCCGTCACAAAATATATAGGACGAAGAAACTACAACAAATAATCCTCATTATGTTACTTGTGTTTTGTAAGTGGTGTAAATTAATTTCTCATGTAACGAATAATGAACAATAAAATAAAGAACAATCATTTAGTAAAAAAAATTATAAACAAGTCTAGTGAGTCAAGAAACAAGTGCCTTATTAGAGTAGTAGAGTAGATTATGGATATAAGACTAAAAACACAATAAGATTTTTGGACAGGTCTAGGAACCTTATCAGTGTAGCGGGATAGAAATTAAGTTCTTCTGGCTCATCCCAAATCCATCTCATTTATAGCCTAATGTGGGATACATGTTTAAGTTCAGTACCTGTTTCCACATTGTCTAATTTATGTTGGTAGAAAAAAATTTATTCCTATCCCATTCATAAAAATATAAAACCTTACCTTCCTTGTTATAATCTAGATCAAGTCTAATCCCTTTGGGTATGACAAGCCTAATGTTGGCATAAGTCACCATCAAGTGACTTAATATTAAGTCACAGTTAATTTTTTGGTAATAGTGTGTTAAATTTATGATAACACCTGTATAAAAGTTAGTACAATTCCTTTTATATTTTTTACAAGACCGATTCAACCCCCAAAATCTCACCCTTCATTTTTAATTCACTAAATCTAAATTATTGAAGTACCACTTGCTAACTTTTTGTTGTTAGATTAAGAATTCTCAATCCTATTAAACTATATATCCCAAGAATAGCATGTAAACGACATTAGAGCACAAGCTTTTTTTTCCCCTCTTTTTTGGCTAACCATTAGAGCACAAGTTTAAACAGGAGAAGCAAAAACGTAATTGAATTCATATTATAATTTCATAAACCTTCTAAGTTAACTAGGTAAGTTTTTAGAGAGTTTTGTCTCATATTCTTATTAATAATGGGATGTCAAAGAGAATAGAACAATATTTATGACTTGTGAACCACGACTTTATATATATATATAGGGTTAATGTCGTAATTAGTACCTCAACTTTATCAATTTTTTCAATTTACTACCTAAACTTATAATTAGTTAATTTAATACCTAATTAAACTTTTCCTTGTTGCTTTTGGTACCTGGCCTGACTCTACTTAACACTGTTAGTTGACGTAAACAATCCAACCAATATATGGATGATACGTATGAAAAAAAATGAAGAAATCCATCCATCAAACCCTAAAGCACCGTCTTCTCCAATCTTCCCCCCTCTTCTCTCTCTCTCTCTCTCTCTTCTATTTAGGTTTTCCTTTTTCATAATACTCGACTCAATTCCAAACCCTGAACCCCTTAAGGAAGAGGAAAAAGACGAAGAAACTAGATATGAAGAAACCAATTATTGATACAAAGAAGAATAACAAGATGAAGAAATTGATTATGATGATGAAGAAGAATAAGAAGATGACAAAGAAACTGAATACGAAGATGATGAAACCGATTGTGACAACGAAGAAGAAGAATAAGAAATAAATGATCAAACCCATGATGGCATAATGGAACAATAAAACGTATTGTTTAGCATACATTAGCCACTCTTCAGCACTAAGGTTTCTTGTAGTGACAACATTGTCAACCTAATAGCCTCAAGTTTTGCTCCAATAGTGACTCCCGAAGAAGACGATAAATAATAGGAGAAGGTAAGATCAAGAATTGTTGCCATCAAGTGGTACTTTGTTGAATCACATAAGTGGAATTGAAGCAAAATCAATGAATTGTTTTGCCCTATTTGTATGGAATCTAAGTGAAATTGATGGGACACAACTGCAATTCACTATTGTTGGGTATGATGTTCTTAGATATGACAATGCTTTAGGGTTTTGATGGATGGGTTTCTTTATTGCTTGATCCCATACATTCTAGGTTAGGAACGTGTTGCTTCTTTTTTCTTTTCAATCTTACTCGCCTTTTTTTTCCCATTACTATTCCAACGGCAATTGGAGTAGCATATGAAGTGTTCGATTTATTGATTTTTACACATGTCATCCATATATTGGTTTGGTCGTCTACGTCAACTAATGGTGTTAAGCAAAATTGGGCCAAGTACCAAAAGTGACAAGGTAAAGTTTAATTAGGTACTAAATTGATTAATTATAAGTTTAAGTAGTAAATTGAAAAAATCAATAAAGTTAAGGTACTAATTGCGACATTAACCCTATATATATATATATCCCTAAAGAAGTTAACAGCTTATTAATCTTTTATTATTATTTCCAATGTAGCCTATCATAAAACTGAAAATAATATTTTAGTCTCTATAAGCCCATACTTTATTTGATGCATTAAAGTCCATAACTATATTAGATCGCTTTATTTAGATTTTATTTCATATGATAGGGTTTTGCCTTATCCTTAACTCATGAATGACAGTAACAAATCGTCTTCAGGTATTGCTTTACCTTTTAGGTGTTCACTTAAAAATTTTTCTTAAGCTTTTGGTACTTAAAGATGATTTGTTACTGTCATTCTTGAGTTAGGAATAAGGCAAAACTTATATTTAACTTGCTATTTCATTTTATATAACATTTGATTCCAAATCATTTCTAATTCAACATAATAAACTACAACGGAAGTTTGTATAAAAGTGAATCATATTCAGAGTATTACAGTTTTATACTTCCATACAATATAGTAATCTTTTATAAGTACCTATTTTTGAGTTTAATGGCTATACTAAATCTTTTGTAAGGTATTACTAACTTCTTCCTTGAAAAGCTACCTCCACGCATTTAAGTCATATCCTAAAGTCAATCACTTCTTCCAAAAGCTCATCCTTAATTAGTATTTTGAGATCTCTTTGTCTCTATGATGGGAAGCTCTATCTAACTCATCTTTAACCTAAGAATAAGACAATGTATTCCCTCGGCTATTGTAAGCTAAGTGAGCGTGAATAAATTCACAATAAGCATAGCTAAATAGGCACATCATTTAAGTAGTTAGTCCAATTACATTAACTTATCATTTTCTAGCCAAACAATGCAAATGTGACGAGCATATGCCATACTCATACATGTAACATACATTGGTACTAATATCCTAACCCAACTAAACAACTCATTGGGTTAGTCAACATACCCAAGCATTTAGATACAAAGTTCAAGAACTAAGCAGCAACAAGGAGCTACTTAGGAGTGAAACCCCCCAAACTTAGCTTAATAGAAACCACTTGTCGTGGTTCGGAAACATAGTTCTATATGCTTGAAAACTCAGCTTTTATGAACTAGGTGTTTACTTAATAAACCCAGCTTTCGAATGTCTAACCATATATTTATCAAAACTCATCTTTGCTTTCATAAAACTTAGCCTAGCAAAATCTTAATTTTATAAAAACTTGACCCGTATGTCCTTTTTGTGCCCGACTATGAATGCATCAAATCATACACCAAGCAATACCCAGCAAATCTAAGCAAACTTTAGTATCTTTGTTAGTTCTAAGACTTTGATATTGGGTTCAGTTAAGAGAACATCTTAGGAGGTTGGGTTAGTACTTAGCTTTTCCAAAGTTAGTGCAAATCCTAGCATATGTCATATAAACATAAAGCAACATAACCATAGCAACCGAAGCCAATTATCAAAACATAATTCAGCCAGCAAGTTATAAAAAGTAGCTCTAAATAACTTGTCAGGCACATCAAACCTACAACAAAACTCAAATGAGCCAAAATATCACTGAGTATGCAAAGTTAGGAGTAGACATAATTCTACTTAAGTACATACAATATCTACTTACCTAGCTAACAGTACATTTCCAAACTTAATCATTAACATGATCTCCTTCTTTCGCGATTTCACTTAACTAGAGTAAATACTTCTAAAATCAATTATAGTTCATATGGATGCTTAGTACTCGCTTATTGGTTGTTAGTTCACTTGAGGCTATTTCTAACTCAGTTTTTTATTTGACTTCTAATTTAACTTCTGACTTAGTTTCTGAATAAGTTTTTTATTCCGCCCAACTTTAAAATTCTTAATTAGATACTAGTTAACTTATATCTTTAGTCTATAAGCTAAAACATCCCATTTTACACCTAGCTTAATCGTCTAAGTTCAACTTATACAAAAACACTTAAATATGACAACTTTTTATTATGTCTCTAATCTAATTTTTTATTCGACTAAAATACTACGTTCACTTATAAAATTCCCAATTTTTAGTGGAGCTAAATTAAGACCAGAAATAAACATATCACACATAATATTAACTAGGTCTCCCTTCACTAATGTGTTTATTGTACAAATTACCTTATTATTCATATTTAGCAATATATACATAAATAATAGGAGAATACTTAATAATTAGTATCCATACTATATCACAATCTTGAAAAAATACTGTAAGCTCATAAAAAATATATAGTTTAAGGTATGACTATTGCAACTTTTAAATATGACTAGTACATATATTTTCTAAAATATTGATTTTAAGCATAGTTTCACCAAAAATTAGCTTAAATTAAATAATTAACCAAGTAAAATGACAAGATTCGAACTAAATGCTTCCAAAATCATAACTAAGCTTTAAAAATTATTACAATCAGGTTCATTGAGAAATTTAATTAAAGACCTATTCTTTCTTTCATATGGAAAATAAGGTAGATTTAATAAAATAATTTTAATAAATATTAGATGTATAGTTTATCAAAAATTATTTTTATATAGATTAAATATATCATATGAGGAATATATACACTAAGAATTAGTTCAAAATAACATCGTTTACTATTTTTAAAAATTCATACAAAATTTGTTAGAATCGGGTCTATTCTTAAATATCCTATATAAGCACTTCTAATTTTAAAATTATGGATAGATATTGTAATTCTATACATAAGAATACCCAAGAAAAGCAATTTTCATAATTTTTGAACATTGTTTAATATTTTTAATGAAATAAACTAATTTATAACATAAAAATTATATCATCTTATTGCTAGAGCTCTAGCCACCATTGGTAGGAGAGGGGTGGTTGATTGGACTAGTCATCAAAGGCTCTATTAAGTGGTGCTGGTCATATAGTGTCAAATTGTAGGTTGCTATTGGAACCATATTTTCTATTATTCTTCCTATTTTTTGGTTTAATTTGTGTTCTAAGCTTTCTAAATAGAATTTTGAGATGTTTGATCTATTAAAAAGTTGTAAGAGGTTGCTCTATCTATTTTTCACTGGATTAGATTGGTGGGAAAAAGAAGAAGTAGTTTCCATGTGTCATTTTGTATCAATTTGCTAAAGATACAATGTAATTAGACCTCCTTTTCAAGTGCCAACTCACACACTTTGTTCCCCATTGCATTTAGAAGGTGTTACGCTTGGCTTCAAAATGTTCCAAGTGGTTTTGCTAGTTTTTATAATTTTTCTTTAATTTATTACAATTTTTACCTAATTAATTAATATATTTAGTAATATATTCATATCAGGTACACATAAAGTGTATAACATAATTATATAATTACTCTACATGTTATTTGTCTCCCAAAATTGTTTTTATAAGTTAAATAATTTATCTCTAAGGTTTTATGATCATTGGGAACTCAAATTTCGAGTTTCTGATAATTATCTAATGTATTTGGTAAAAATAAGTTTTATTAAAATTAAATATTATTCATACTTTATTTTGAGAAATTGACCTTATTAGGACTTCTTATCCAACTTATGTGACCTCATATTAAAGTTTTACTCAACTTAGATAACTTTTTCCTGAAAACCCTAAATTATACTAAACGTGCTAACTTATATCAATATCAAGCAATTAAGGTCTTGTTATACGATTAACCTTATTCTTTAAGGTTCCCTTAATGTGTTTATCTTGGTATTTCCCTTAGCTATATCCTCTAGGTCTTACGTATAATAAAAGTCGCTTGTTATTCCGGGTCCATAGTTGTACATTGAAGACTAGGGTTTCACATCAATACTCAAAATTTTGCTTTTGTTACCAAATGCACCCCCAAACAATTCGATCTATCAATTATATTAATATAGGACTAAAGTAGGTTTCGCTACATATGTCATAACTGACCTTATCGGTGATTACATACATTGACATGATTGAATAATATGGATTAAGCATGGATGTGTAGCATGGAAATTCCATGTAGTGTGATCTGAGATGCCTATTTCCAACTAGTACAACCTTACGAGTTCTAAAATTAATTCAACTATAACATCTTGTAACTAAAAAAAAACCTTAGAGCTAAAATTAGCCTTAACCATAACTATACCATAATTTGTAATCAAAACGACAAATAATGTGTTTAACTTAATAAGCACTAAAATATAATACAAACTCCTATTGACACCGCATATACTGAACATATATAATACTTATAGGAGCTACATGCTTATGGAAAACCTTGGGTGATAATCCCTTCATAAGAGGAACTGTAATCATGGAGTTTGTACCGATGTGCTTTATAGACATTTGTCCATTATGAACTCTTTCTTTTATAACTAGGAACCTAATGTCTATATGTTTTGACTTTTTCGAGCACTGTTAGTCTTAGAATATTGTACTATTGATTTATTTTCATAATATATCCTTAGTGGTTTTTCAACATTATGCATAAATCACAGCCTAATGATAAAATTTTGCAGCCATATTCAATGATTGGATGTCTCATAATATGTTATGAATTCTTCTACCATAATGAAAGAAGTTATGAGCATACACTTAGCATTCTTCCAATAAATAGCTCTTCTAGCAAGTAGATAGATACAATCTGATATGGATCTCCAACTGTCTCAACATTGAATGAAATCATAATCTAAGTAACCAATTACTTCCAATTGATTTGATTTCTTGTATGTGAGTATGAAAATCTTCATTCTCTGTAAATACTGCGTGACTCACTTGGTTGCTTTGCAATGATCCATCCTTAGATTACTTAAATATCTATTTAATTTTCCAACAACGTATGTAATATCTCTACTTTCAAGGTCGTTCTTGATGCATCAATCGAGACTGAATTTATCTCCTTTAGCAACAAGGGTTTTACTTAGTTTGCAATTATGCATGCTAAACCTTTTGAGCACCTTCGTAATATATCCCTTTTGTGACAATCCAAGAAAACCTTGAGAACAATTCAAGTGTATCTAGATTCCTAATACAAAAAAGGCTTCATTAAGATCTTTCTTTCCAAAATTCTTTAATAGAAATGTGTTGGTCTCATGTTAGAAGCTCATATCAATTATGGCAGGCAATATGTCAACAACATATAAAACCAGAAAAATAAACTTACTCCTACTAAACTTATGATATACGTAATCATCAACAACATTTATCTCAAAACCATACAAGACGACAATTTTATGACATTTATGATACTATTGGCGAAACGCTTACTTAAGTCTATCAATGAATTTCTTCAATTTACATACCATAGATTGTCTTTGATGGGAATCAAATAACTGGACCTTTGACTCGAGCTTGAGATCGAAGGCTTGAAGGATTAATGAAACAAATTCTCTCGTTCCAGATAACAACTTCATATTCCCTTGACTGTCAAGCAACTTCACCTGTTGAGCTAAGCTGTTTCAATTCTCTCAACCATTGTATGTTGACCTAATTCATATTCCACTTACTGCTCTACTGATCCTATCGTCTACTTTGCTCTGCTTATGTCAACTACTGGTTTAGCAATACTTATGCTGAGAATCCTAAAATACATCCGAGCTAACATCTCCTTAGAAAAACCCCTAAGTTTACTTGACAGCCTCTGGCTTGACCGTACAACTTGTCTATTTTTGCTAAAAGCGCCCTAACGATTGAATACCACGTGTACAGGCCCCACATGATAGGATTTGCTACACCAATCACTCATTCCTTTGATTTTTCAATTATACAATTTATTATTCATTGCACATTACTTGTTTTAAACAATATCTTTTTTGTCTTTTCTGTTTGAAGTAGGTTACCTTAACATTTCGAGTATAAATACCCTTGCAATATGTAGCCGTAAGAATCAAAGTCCACATACTGAATACATACTATTTCTTGTGAGCTACTGTGCTTACTCCCTTTCCCTTACTCTTATTCTAACCTTTAAGCAAGGTTGGGTAGCAATTGACCTCATTGAGCTACTTGTGTGTCATATCAAGTTAGTTTTGTAAGTCCATAGAGTTTTCCTTGGTACGTCATATCCTTGGAAGGCGTTCATGGGTTTTGCTTGTTTACTTCATTGTTTTTAGTACATTTCCAACCTCATTTTCAAGCTTTCTGCAAGCTTAGACGTTCCCCAATACAGTCACCCTTATTTGCCCTTGGTGCGGCCCATCATCTTGTTATCAAAACGGAGGTTCGTTTGGGTAAATTGTATTTGAGCTTTATTATGATTAATGTTAGTTGTGGTAGTGTATTGTGGTTATGTAGTGGTTAGCTATAGTGTTTTAGTAAGTAGTAGAAGTTGTATTATCACCATATGATAGTTATTGTGAAATACTTTGTTTAACCTTGTTTCAAGCATTAGGCAACATAGCAAGTTTCAATTGGGTTTTGTTGTTCTTTGAAGTAGCTATTGTGTTTGTAGTTGAAGTTTATGTGGGTTTGAATATTCAAGTGGAGAAGTAAGTTTGTGAGTTGGTTGATTTGAAGATAATATTAGTTGTTTCTTAAGTATTGAAGTTTCAAGTGTTGTTAAAGTTTTGTAAAAAAAAAAAAAAAAGGATGACTAATTTGAGTGTATACACTGGTATTGGGATGATAACAGTGGTGTTATCACAACCTGAAGGGTGACCTAGCCGTGGCAGGTTGTCATTTATCGTACAAAAGACCGTAAATTGGCTTCCCTTCCAATTAACAACCTTTTATACAATATACAAAGTTACTACACAACCAATTACCCAAGAGTTAAACGAGTAAAAATCATATCATAACATATATAACAATACAAGATTTCACACAGTAACATCATTATATGAGAGATACAGGACCCTAAGTCTCAAAATATTAGTAGTCAAGCTACGGTAATGGAGAGAATGGAATCATAACATAAAATATCATCCAAATATTAACCGAAAATTCTTCTGCACATCTATATTCACTCAAACTGTCTTCTTCCACACACAATTCCCAAAAGTACCAAACTGACATCGAGCATGACTCAGCTAGAAATAGTAAACAGGTCCTCCTATATCAAAAGCCTATAAGGGTGTAAGTTATAAAGCTTAGTGAGTTATCTTTCAACCATATAAACAAGTAAGTTAGCAAGTACTTAATTTTAAACATATAAATACATGATCAAGCAGAATACCATACATATACATACAGTTGACTAGGTACAATATGTAACTCAGATTTAACGCTCTCTGAAATTAGGGTTGAAGAATACACAACATTAGTCAAATCTGGGTATTATACCCAAACTCACATAACTACAAAACTCTACGTTTTATATCGCAAGAAAATAGTTATTTAGTTCTAGTTTCAAAAACTAAGTTTCAAATATGATTATAAGTGGGCTCCCGTAGTCCACACTTACCCTGAAATGGAGGTATCTAGACTCGACCCTTAACTAGGCAGTTAGCGCCTCTAATGCCTAATAATTCCGCCGGTCAAGGTAAGGTTATGTTGTACAAGGGTATCGTACTAAATACTTTAATCTTAAATATATATATATATATAATGCCTAATAATTCCGCCGGTCAAGGTAAGGTCATGTTGTACGAGAGTACCGTACTAAATACTTTAATCTTAAATATATATATATCAAACCTTGCATAGCCTTTTGCTACTGTCATATAATGTAACGATCGAAACATTTACAATGTGATGCATGTTCATGCATAATCCAATTTAATATAATAAAGTCAAGTATACTTAATTTTGGTTATTAAGAGACTGACCAATATCACAAGCAACTAAATTCCTCATAGTTATCTAAAATGTAGCAATCAATTCAATATAACAATTTAAAATATTTTCACATAGCAACCAATCAATATCGATCATATGTAGATCCCAAACCCCATACATCGATCAATTTATAAAAAATGTTTAAATGCCACTATCTATAATCACAAATAAGTATAAAATTATTAAGAGTAATCACTCAGCCATAGTAATGGTTAGGGATTGTAGTAGTTGGTAGGGAGATTAGTATCCTCGTGGTGATCATCTGATAATTAAGGAATATAAAAGATAATGAGTATCCAAATGAAAAGATTATTCTATGTAAGTATTTATAAAAGAATCAATCTAAATTTTCTATTTATCTTATAAAAGTTCCTAGTTCGAGCTTTTTTTTTTTTAATCACATGTAATTTTTTTGTTTTAACTCTGAGTTTTATAATCTTATAATCAATCTTTTATTGTTTTTGGACATTCTTTCACTTAGTAGGGTTTATTTTGAACGTTGGAACTCGCATTTTTTATTATGAGCTTAGGGTGTTACGGATTTATCTATTTTCAGCCCAAATATTTTTAATTATTGTTTTTGAGCTTTTCTTTATTTTTTTATAATGGGCTTAAATAATTTCTAAATTTTTACATTTTTAAAATTTTTTTTTGTCCATTTTGTAATAATTTCTTTATTTCACTATTTTAAGCATAAATCATTAATCATCTTAATTTTTGTTATAATTGTAATTTTCTAATTAATTTATTATTATTATCTTATCATTTTTACAATTTCTGGTTAAATCATAAAATTTTTGAAAAGCTGACGTAGCATCTTCCCATTGGTCCATAATGCAATTTTCTTATTTTATCTAATTTTTGTATTTTTATTACTTTGTAATATTAATACATATATATGTAATATCATAATTAATTAAATGATAGAAAATAATTCCTATTTCTCTTTTAAGGACCACATTTAGCACGCGCGCGTGTACACACACACACACACACATTTTTACTTATTAACTTATTTAAGAAATTATAGTATTGTTATACATTTACGTATATCTTTCGATATATACATATATTTATACTTACACTATATTATATATATTTATTTAAACCTTAGAAAAATAGAATACTATATACATATATACGCATACATATACTCCCATATTTTGCTACTTATTTATATATATATATATATTTATACTATTTCATAATATTTTTATACTTATATATTGAAGTAAGTATACCTAATATTACATATATTTACATGTACCATATATATATATATATATATCTATACATAACTAAGTATAACATGTATATACATATAGTTAAATATATTTAAGTATATACATATATAAATACCTAAATATGAAGAAGAAAAATTATATATACAATCAAATACATGTACATGTAATTTCTATTACAAATTCCTAATACAAAGAGTACTACAAATTACACATAAAAATCAAAGAATACATATAAACTTATATTACAAGGAAAAATCAAATATAACATAAGGTAAATAAGGTAATGTTTTGATTACTTTTTGTTTTAAATTTCTTGAAGATAAGTCTTCCTATTTCCCTCTTGAAACTAGTACAAAAGTAGTGATGGAGAAGTGATAATATGTCGTAAAATAAAGATAGTAGTTGATGGAATAAAA
Source organism: Lumnitzera littorea (assembly GCA_024138015.1). Lineage (NCBI taxonomy): Eukaryota > Viridiplantae > Streptophyta > Magnoliopsida > Myrtales > Combretaceae > Lumnitzera > Lumnitzera littorea. Next base: position 102,054,332 of record JAMXBB010000007.1, read on the forward strand.
GAGAGAAAAATAAGGAAAATGGAAGGTTTGGGAAGGGTGCAAATTGGTTGGCAAGAAAAATAGAAGAAAAATCTTGGATGAGAGTGTGAAAGGAAAATAAAGTGAAGTGTATTTGTGTGGGAGAAATCTTAACCGACTGTAGAAAAGAAAAGAAAAAGTAAATGTGTTGATTTTTCCTTTACTTAATTTGACACATGAGATAATGTTGGTTGCTTTATTTTATCTTCAATCACCTCAGTCATAAAAGATGACAAGGGAAGAACACTTGTTAGCCATAAGTTTAAAGGGAGAAAAGAGATATGGGTTGCCTTTTTGTTGACTTTTTACAAAGATTTTCTAGCTTTTAGATAGTATAATTTAAGTATAGATACATAAGTTACTTTAAGATAAGAGTTAGAGTAGAATATGATGTATCTATAGGAAATGTATATGTTATAAAATTAATGTATACTACATAGTATATAAATATAAAGTAGATAGTAAAATTAAATCAATATAAAACACATACACACACACATATAAATACATATGTAACGCCAAAAATAATCATAAGATAATATTTGTAATCTTGTTAATTTATTTAATTAATTTGTTATTCTTTTTTATTTCATAGTATTTAAAAATTATCTCTATTTGTTCCTTAGCAATTTTATGTAATCACGTATATCTATCAATAATTTTATTAGATTAAGGTTTTATCATCGTTAGGGTAAATTTATACGTTTTATAAGCTTAGTGTTTTGGTTTTAGGGTTTTTACTAGGTTCGGGTTCAATCTTTTATATTTATATGTACATAGAGTTTAGGGTTTTTATATACAATTAAAGTTTCAATTAATAAATTAAGGTTGTTCTCATTCATCTTGAATTCAAGTTTATAATTTAGTTAAGTTTTTAGTTTATTTGGCTTTATTAACTCGAGGAATTATCTAGAGCACTTAGATCCAATTTAAAGTCCAACCTAAAAATTTACAAGGTTTACAGGTGTTGTCCACAATGGTCGATAACCCTAAAATATTCCTAGAAGTACTAGTGAACGGTATGATGAAATGGCTAACTTGATAGCTAATTTGACTAGAGTTGTTCATGTATTAGCCTTTTAACCTACTAATGCCATTCAGACCACTCCCGATGTTGCTCAGCCCATAAGAGGACATATCCCAACTCGAAAAAATCGAGGTAGATGAATGAGAGAATGTATGTAAAGGAGGATTGACTTGGGTAAAGTAGATGAAGAGAATGAAGAAGAAGAGTATGTTAAAGTGGAAGAACAAGCTTGAGTACACCGAGTTGTAGACCCTATGAAGCTTCAAATCCCAAGCTTTAATTGTTTTGAAAATGCTGATGACTATCTCAACTAAGAAGAGAAAGTAGAATGAGTCTTTGATTATTAACAATATGAGAATCAAGAGAAAATGAGAGCTACTGCTGTAGAGTTCTTTAGATATGCTACGATGTAGTGGAAAAACTTTTAAGCCATAAGAAGTAGAGAAGGATACAGAGAGGTGAGCACTTGGCTTAAGATGAAGAGAATCCTTAGAAACAGATTTGTACTAGATGATTGTATACATGATACTTTTGCTCGACTTCAAGAGTTGAGACAAGAAAGCTAAATTATTGATGAGTATGTTTGAGAATTTCAAATGCTTATGATCCAATGTGAAGTAGATAAATCTTCAGCCCGAACATTTTCTAGATTCCTTACTGGATTAAGATATGATGGTCAAGACATAGTAGAATTACAACATTTTACTATACTGGATGTGGCCATCAAAATTGCCTAGCAAGTAGAGAAATAGAGGAGGAATAGGTTGAGTTAACCTCCAATGAGCCAACCCGTTCAATCTCATCGACTTGCTTAGAGCAGTAGCCTAGCTTCCTAGAGCATTGACCCTAGTAGAAGAGTTGAGGTAGTAACTAAGCTGAAGAGTCACCTTGCTGACTAAGAGTTACCGAAGAGAGCTTATGAGAAGGGACAAAGATCTGGAAGAAAGACGAGCTAGATCATACGCTTTAAGTGCCAAGGAGATGGGTACATGGCTGCCCAATGCTCAAATAGATGAACTATGATCATCAAAGGAGATGCCCTGAAGCTAAAAGTCGATAGCACTGATGAAGAATGCAAGGAAGAGGTTACACTTGAGGAGAATACCACCCAAGAAGATGAGTTTGTTGAAGTGGAGGTATTTGCAAAAGAACTTGATAAGTTGACTCTAGTTATCCTACGTGCGATGAGCTTACAACCCTCTACTAAGGAGGAGCAGAGAGAGAACTCGATCCACATCACTTGTAAGGTGAATAAGTAAGTATATGCACTCGTCATAGATAGTGGGAGTTACACCAACGTAGTGTCTGCCAAATTAGTCAAGAAGCTCAAATTGCCAACCATTTCACATCCGAAGTTATATAAGTTGCACTGGCTAAATGAGAAAGGAGAACTCCATGTCACTTAGCAAGTATTACTACCTATCTCCATTGGAAATTATTTTGATGAAATTCCCCGTGATGTATTACCCATGTGTATGTCTCATGTGTTGTTAGGACAACCATGGTTATTTGATCATAGGGTCATTTATGATGGTTTCAAAAACACATATATGTTTGAGAAAGATGATAGGAAGATTACCTTGAAACCTATGACATCGAGCTAAGTTAGTAAGTTATAAGCTAAACTAGCTTGAGGATCAAAGAAGACCTTGATTCCAAGTCGTACCGAGCTTCAAGAAGCTATTAAAGTTGACATACCAACCTTTCTATTGATTAGGTGACTTTTAGAGCTAGAGCAATTGTGCTACCCCCAAAGTTTAAAGAGCTGTTGGATAAGTATGCAAATATGTTTCTAAAATAGTTGCCAAAAGGGTTACCTCATTTTTGAGGCATTGAACATTACATTAATTCGATACCTAGTGTTGTCTTACTGAATAAGTCAGCTTATTGGATGAATTTTGAACAAGCTGTTAATCTCCAAAGAGAAGTCAATGAGTTGCTTGAAAAAGGGTATGTAAGAGACAGTTTTAGCCTTTGTCTTGTGCTCACATTACTTGTGCCAAGGAAGGATAGTACTTAACAAATGTGTATGGATAGTAGAGTTGTGAATAAGATTACAATCAAGTATAGGTAGCCCATTCCAATGCTAAACGACATGCTAGACGAACTGAGTTGTGCAACAGCATTTAGTAAGATCGACTTAAGTCAAGATACCACTAGATTCAAATGAGACAATGGGAAGAATAGAAAACTGCTTTTAAGAACCAACATAGCCTATACGAATAGATGGTCATGCCTTTTAGACTATCAAATGCCTTGAACACTTTTATGAGGTTGATGAATCATGTTTTAAGAACTACGATAAGGAAGTTTGTTGTTGTCTACTTTGACAACATCTTCGTATATAGTGTCAACCTGCCTAACCATATTGAACATCTCCAAACAATCTTTGATGTTCTTTGAGCAAAAAGATTGTTTGGTAACATGAAGAAGTGTTGTTTTTGCCAATGGTAAGTGGTTTTTCTAGGATATCTAATTGGTGTAGGAGGCTTGCGAGTCAATGATGAGAAGATTCGAGTAATTGTCAAGTAGCTAACCCTAACTACTTGTATCGAGGTGAGAAGTTTCCATGGACTAGCATCCTTTTACTAACGATTCATTAAAGGTTTCAGTACTGTTATTGCACCCCTTACTGAGCTAACGAAGAAGAACATAGATTTTAGGTGGGAAGAGAAAGAAGAGAGAAGCTTTACTGAGATTAAGGAAAGATTGACCTCTGTACTTGTATTGGCTTTACCTAACTTTGAGAAGATTTTTGAGCTTGAGTGTGATGCATCTAGTGTTAGCATAGGCGTTGTCTTGATGTAAGAAAGCTAATCTGTTGCTTACCATAGCAAAAAGTTAAGAGGACCTTAGTTGAGCTACTTCATATATGACAAAGAATTTCTAGCCCTTATTCGAGTACTTTAAGTATGGTAACATTATCTATTATCGAGGGAGTTTATCATCTACACAGATCGTAAGTCCTTGAGGCACCTCAAAAGTCAAACTAAGATATCGAAGAGACAATCGCGATGGGTTAAATTCTTGGAAGGATTCAACTTTGCGATTAAGTAGAATAAGGCAAGACCAATGTAGTTGCCAATGCCTTGTTAAGGCAACATGTTCTTCTTACTAAGCTATAGATGAGACTCTTGGGATTTGTAAGCATTAAGGAGCAATATCCTCAAGACCCCCATCTTGGTCCTATATTTATATGATGTGTAGAGGGAAGAATAGTAAATGACTATCATGTGGAGCATGGATATTTGTTCCAAGGTGGCAAATTATGTGTGTTGACTTGTTCTGTAAAAGAGTTGCTAATGAGAGAAGCTTGCTTTAGTAGGCTCTTTAGACATTTTGGGAAGAAAGAAGACATGAATTATTGAATTGGAGATTCTTTTGGCATAAGATGAAGCCAGATGTGCATCGGGTTGTTGAGAATTGCACCACTTGTAAGAGAGCCAAATGTTGAGCCAAGCAAGAGAAAGCAATGCCTTTATTTATTCTGACCAAGCCTTGGTCTGAATTGAGCATGGACTTTGTCCTCGAATTATCCCAAACTGCTTGAGGTAAAGATTTTGTAATAGTTGTTGTAGACAAATTTAGTAAGATGTCACACTTTATGCCTTACTAAAAAACTAACAATGCTTCAACTATTACTTTTCTCTTTTTGCAGGAGATTGTTTATTTGCATGGTGTGCTAAAAAGTGTGATATTAAATAGGGATGTGAAGTTTCCAAGTCATTTATGGAGAACTCTTAGGCATTGTATGGGGATGAAACTACTTTTCAACACTTCCTATCATCCTTAAACCAATGGTTAAACGAAGGTAGTCAACTGCACTTTGGGATCACTACTCCGAGTTGCAGTGGGAAAAAACTTAATTAATTGGGATGTTTGTTTGCCTATGGTGGAATTTACTTACAATCGCTCACTACACAACGTCACCAAACAAACACCCTTTGAAGTCGTCTATGGCTTTTGTTGAGTTTTCCCTTAATATATTTTGATAATAACAAAAAGAGGTATATAAACTTAACGAGATTTTTAAGTATGTAGGGTGTTTAGAAGAAAGTAAGTTTGAACTTGTCAGAATACGCATTAGCAAGTCAGAATGTATATCAACATCAGAACATCAGTCAGACTGTATATCAGCATTAGAACATCAGTCAAAATGTAATCAGCATCAGAACATCAATCAAAATGTATATCAGCAAACATCTTTGTGTGTGTTTAGAAATAAGTTCAGTTGCTATTTTTAAGTTGTTTCGACTAACTTGAACAAATTAAGTTGGACAATTGTGCAAGAAGGCCTAGCTCCACTTTACGAAGCATATTTAGGTAATATATTCAATTTCATTCTACTAAGATGGTAGAGTCCATGGGGATTTAAGAAGATGCCCAAGAATTAGTTTTGGAAATTAAAGTTATTAAGTTTTAAACAGTTAATTTTCTAACAATCATGATTAGAATTGCTCAAGGTTTGAAATATAGTCAGGATATTAATTGGAAAAGGATTCTAATGTACTCTTTATACAAGAACCTTTTGGACACATTAAGTTTAAAAAAAGCACGGCTATTAGTAGTTTATCGAGTATACGGTTTGTTAGATTCAGATTTTTTTAAACTTAAATATATCTTACAGATAAGCCTGAATATTCTTGTGTAATCCAACCTGATTTTCTTATGGGATTTGTTTTGACAAAATCTAAATAAAGATATTGAAGAAGGAAGAAGGAAGAAGATTTGTTCACGGTAGTTAAGATAAGAAGTGCTGGATTTGTTCTTATCTCCTCATCCTTATCTTTATTATTAGAAATGTTTGAATTTCCACAAAGACAATGGAGGATTGGAACTCATCATTACATGCAGCAACCTTCGAATCATACAAGCATGGCAAAGGACCAAATCTAGAACAGCTTGGTTCAAATTTTCAATTTTCAATTTTCAATTCCTATTTTCATGAGATATTTCTACAATATTAAAACTAATTTTGTTTAAACAAAAATATTATGAAGAAAAATCTAGAAATAGCCGTTTCTAGCTGTTATGTGAAGGTCTATTTAATTTAAAGTCGCTATTGATCAAAGGGATATTACACACTTAATATCAGAACTAAAGTTAAAAATACTCTTAAGTAGAATATCAGAAACTGAGCAAAAATAACTTTGTTATTTTATTGTTATTGCTTTGATGTGAAAGTTGTAAAAAGATATTTATCTGTATAGTTTCAATTTCATTATAAACATTATTGACATTGTATCTTGAGTGTGAGAGGATTATGAAATTCTCCAAGTCCTGTGTTTAGCTTAGGAAGAAGTTATTGAGATAGGACAGACAAAAAAGATTGGATATCCTTATAATCTCTCATTGATTTTTGCTTATTAAAAAGCTTGGACCAGTAGAATGACACCGGCAAAGAGGACCGGGTGTCTAGCAATGGAGCTGAAAGAGAGCAGTAGGCAAAAAGCCGAAACTCTATAAAATTACTTGCCTGATCTTCATACTCCTTATCTTTTATTCCTTTTAATTGTCATTATTATTTGCTCTTTGAGTTAACAATCAATTTCCAACTATTTCTCCATTCAAGATATTAAGAGGGATTTTTTAATTCATAAATTTTAGTTTTTGCAAAAAGATATCAATTCACCCTCTGCCATCCCCCCCTCTTGATATCTTACTAGGACTAACAGCTTTAATCCAAAGCTAAACCTTGACCACACTTTAGCACCCATGCCCGAGTAAGAAAACCCTAAAGTAAGAGCCCATGCACAGTTTATTCAACAAATCTATCGAAAGGTTACCTAACAGATTGACTAAGCTACTAAGAAGTTGAGAGAGAGGAGTAAAGGAAGGAAGACAGTACAGTACAGTTTCAACCTGGCGAATTAGTATGGCTACACTTGAGCAAGTAGAGGTTTCTGAGTAAGAGAAAAAGTAAACTATCTGCCTGAGCTGAAGGTCCTTTTAGAATACTCTAAAAGATTAATGATAATTCCTATCAACTAGAATTACCTAAAAACTATGGAGTTCTAACTCCTTTAATATTGCCGACTTTAGTTCCTCCTAACTTGAAGGAGTAATGAGCGAAGATTAGCTAGATTTGATCCCAAATCCAAATCAACCCAAAAGGGATGATGGGAATCAAACAATTGGACCAATGACCTGAGCCTAAGCTTGAGGGCTTAAAGGATTAATGAAGCAGATTCTCTTGTTCCAGCCAACTTTAATCGAGGCCAAGTTGGTCATCATTGCCAAACAACTTCAATTGCTGAGCCAAGCTGTTTTAGTTCTGTTAACCATCATATGCTGACTTGATTCATATTCCCCTGACTACTCGACCAGTCCTGCCATTTACTTTGCTTTACTTATGCTAACCACCAGCTTGACAGTACTCATATTAAGAACCCCATAACATATTCGACTCAACATCTCCTCAGAAGAACCCCCAAGTCTGTTCGACACCTCTGTTCAATAGCCTTTAGCCTAATCGTACAACTTATCTGTTTCTACTAGAAGTGCCCTAATACTGACTGCTACATGTCTACCCCCCCTAAGTGAAAGGATTTGTTGCACCAATCACTAATTCCTTTGATTTTTCAATTGTACCCTTTATTATCTCTTTCGCAAGTCACGGTTCTTCAATTTTGGCATACTACTTATGATTGTTTAACTTCAATAATCCTATCCAAAAATACTTTATATGTCAAAATACTATCGATTATTATCACAGCAAGTGTCTTTATACATAGTTAACATGCATACTGTTCTCCCAATTCTATGAATATAGTCCATGTGTTGTCAAACCAAGAGATATCGCTAAGAATTCATAATGTTTGTATCATATCCTCTAACTTAATCCCAAATTGATAACATTCCAATCTAATGTTAGTTTAGAAAAACACAATCACTCCCTTAACTCTTAATATCCCATTTACAATATTCAACATAAAACTTCAGCTATAAGTTTGATTCTTGGTTAACTTGACCATAAAGTTCAAATATCCACAAACTAATCTTTAGAGATACATTTAAATATTCATATATTACTAGTAGAGCTGATACTTTTTGGTACTTTCCTCGGTCTCTTATCTATAAATATCAACAAACTTCCCATCATCTACCATTAGTAGTTTTTTTTTTTTTTCTAAATTCCACTTTAATCATATCCTATGGCCATTTTGGATAAATATCCTTCTTCCAATATATATTCTAAACTAATAGGTAATGATAATCCTAATCACCTTAAATTCCTTTCTATCTACTAGTTTTTAACTTGTAGGGAATGAACACCTCAATATCATTATTATACTTGCATTTCATCCATTTATATGTACATATATCCTACAATAATTGTACTTATCAACTAATTCATTTGTTCAGATTTATTATCATTCAACTAAGATCGAGTGAGAGTCCTTCAATGAAATCACTACTTATCTCCATATGCCTTTAAGTTTGGATCCCTAAATAATTATCTTTGATCAACATTCCTTATCATCCTATCATAATAAGTTTACCAATAGATAACTGTCCTATAAAATTCACTTCCTAGAGGGTTATGTCTTTCTAAATTGATCTTGGAATAGCTAAGAAAGTTTTGACTAAAAATCCTAATCCTCTCCAAACTTTTGCTTTAATTTTCATTTCCACTGTCATTTGTTACTCATCCTACTACTATTTTAGGGTCCCTAGATACATATTCGATTGTAGTTTACCTAGTAATCTTACTTCATTTCTCATTTACCATTTAATAACCATCCATCTCTTATAACCGATTATAAGTATCATATAATGATATAATTTCATTTGCCTTAACACCACATAAAGATCTCACTATTCATTTCATATTCATTTTGCTTCACTTGCACTTAATTACAACTCCAAAATTATAAGTCCTCAATTCATGATTCATTAAGGGCTAACGGGTTCATAACTTTATTATGGCCTCATAGTACAATTTCTACTACTGTTACTTCCAAGATTGGTCACTCAAAACACATCTAATCCTTTTACACCCTTAATCACAAGTGTATAATATGTTATAGCATATGTACATATCTAAAGAATTCGCATCTGTCAAGGAGCACAACTATATTCATTAAAAGATCAATATGATTTCCACTTATATGAATAACGAATCGTATGATCAATTCTAACTCTCGACAAAACATAACCAACTATCATATTGTATCCATAATTTAAATCACCAATAACAATTCTTTGTTTAAAAGAATTCCACCGCAATTATCCTCCAATTTAATTATCATCACCACTTTTTAATACAGTACCTTATACTGTAATAGGAAAATCAGAAATAGTAATCACTCTATATACCTTATTATTATTATTATACTCCTCAATGCCATCATCAACTATCATCTCATATACCGCATTCTCATTATGTATATAATGTATTCCAATTAATCTAGGAAATATAGAAACCGATCAATAATCTCCCGAGGATAATCATCTGAAGATACATAATATGTTAGTCCAATTACGTGTTGTACTAACAGGGTAAGGTCTCTCTTTAGTTTATCTTTACTAAAAGTTTTTCACTAACGTTTTGTAAGCTATAGTCCCTTATTTCCATCCATTTTTAATCAATGACACCTATCTCAATACCTCTATTATTCTAAAAACTCAAATTAATCTCCTTTATTGTCCATGAGTCTCATCACTACACTACATCTCATCAATTACAATATAACCCATCAACAAACTTCTCAATAATCTCATCCATAATATTAACATATCCCATTAATTATTTTTAGCAATATTCTCTATATCTCAACTCTATATTAGATTAGAGATTCTCCTTCATTCTACTTGAGTTACTTCAACTAACCATTAATTCTCCATGTGATCCCATAACTGGAGTTAAGTTCAATTAATGTTTACTTCAATTCAGTGTTATAATTATTACTACTCTATAATTTATAGTACAATGCTTTACTGCCCACTTATTTCTACGTACTCTTAATATATTCCTATGGTGTCTACATCTTTTAATTGTTCATTTTAAAGCGAGTTCACTAGAACTACACTCTAATATTAACTTAGAATCGTCACGCCTCAAAGCTACAGAATTGTAACGGTCCTACTGTACAAACTATTCTAAGATAGAGGCTGACCATACAACCACTATCTTACACTTAATTTACAAAAGGTGTTCACAATTAACCTATTTTGAAGTAAACAATTTATAAATTAAATAAATTATTTACCTAAGAAAGTATGAAAATATATATATACACTAAGATTCAAATATTACAAATCATGTTTGCAGAGTTTCATCATACTATATTTCCTAAATAATACATTATTTGACAATGGAAGATTCTTAAATAAGAGCTAAGACCTTAAAAATATATATGTTCTTCATATGTATTTCCTCACTTTACAGGATCCAACGGTTGCTAACTTTAAGGTAAGCTATAGGCCGCTTTCTAGCTAGCACCTATAAAAATGTCTATAAAAATGTGAGCAACCAACAACACAATAAGTTGGGATAGAAACTTAAAACTGTACCTCAAACACAAACAGGATTATCAATCAAATTAGTTAGATGCAATGCATATATAAACAAATGCCATCGCATTACGTTATCTAGCTTGTCATGAGATTAGAGAAATTACACTTGCAGTAATTCGGGTTGAGGAGTTTCCATTTAATGCAACAGCTTATGACTAAACTCAAGCTTATGCATTACAGACATCACTCCTCCCATGACTACCTTTAAACCATTGACTTCACCCTTGCTACGATCTCTTCACTTGTTACTTAGTTCGACTAAGGATAAAGAAGAAACAAATTATGTTATCCCTTTCGAAGGAGTCGATATTTGGTCGAAGAACCCTAATAGGTTACTATGCAGGTTTGATTTAGATTTACAAGTCATAAATTTAGTTAGATCTGGTTTAAGGTGTTTAATCATTTCAAACAAATCACACAAATATAAGCTAGAATAGCAAATCAAAATCATATTATTAAACTTAGAAACAAGTATATATAAGCATGCACAAAATCAACTATCTAGTAAACCTCCAAGTACTATAAATTAGTACTCCGAAATACAGCAACATATTAATCCCAACTTACCTGGACTCTCCGCTTGCTTACTCAAGGTACGACTCGCACAAGCCATCACCAATAATCCCTATAATACAAACATTATTTCAGTTTCCACATAACTACCATAGATTAGTTTTATCCTATAAAGCTTATTGTTATCTTTAATTTAGGGTTTTAGTATACTTAATCATTTAGGTTTTTAAATCTCTTACAGTTATTCCTAATTTAGGCTAGGTTCTGATTCAGTTTTGGAGTCGGTTTTTAAATTAGGTTCTAATTTAGTTTCTAATTATAGGTTAACCCTAAAAAATTGTTCCAAACCATAATATGAAATTATTCATATTATAATCGCATATCCTAAATATCGTATTTGGTCTCTAATTAGTATTCTAGTCTGCACGGTATACTCTAATCCTCATTTAATTACCGAATTTACTCTCAATGTGAGAAAAATTTATATTTTCCATATAATTATATAAATTTATATTTAATAGCAAATTTATTTTATATTAATATTATTATAATATTATCACTTGTGGTATGATATTTTCTATTCATTAATGTCATATATTTACATATTATGTATTGTTATAGAATTCACTCATAAATCACCTATTTAACACTTCTAACACTATATATATCATCCTTCNTTAGGGTTTTAGTATACTTAATCATTTAGGTTTTTAAATCTCTTACAGTTATTCCTAATTTAGGCTAGGTTCTGATTCAGTTTTGGAGTCGGTTTTTAAATTAGGTTCTAATTTAGTTTCTAATTATAGGTTAACCCTAAAAAATTGTTCCAAACCATAATATGAAATTATTCATATTATAATCGCATATCCTAAATATCGTATTTGGTCTCTAATTAGTATTCTAGTCTGCACGGTATACTCTAATCCTCATTTAATTACCGAATTTACTCTCAATGTGAGAAAAATTTATATTTTCCATATAATTATATAAATTTATATTTAATATCAAATTTATTTTATATTAATATTATTATAATATTATCTCTTTTGGTATAATATTTTCTACTCGTTAATATCGTATATTTACATATTATGTATTATTACATAATTCACCTCTAAATCACCTATTTAATACTTCTAACACTATATATATCATTCTTATCCGCCAATAACATATCAAATTTCTAATCACATCTTAAATCATAAATTATATCTAATTAACTCTAAATTACAAAATTAACTTAAAATACACTATTTATCTATATATTTAGTATATATGCATAACACATACAACTAATGCCTCAAACTCCAATAAAGCTACGAAAAATATGTTATAATCAGTAAATTATGGTTGTTATATTATGATAATGAAAAGTACTAAGATAGTTGTATATATATAATTCTCTGGTATACTGATTTTGCTAAAATTAAATTAAATTAGGTAAATGATCAAATAAAATTATAATATTCAAACAAAATATTTCCAAAATCATAACTAAGCTTTATAATTCATTACAAATCAAATTCATTAAGGAATTTAATTAAAAACCTATTATTTCTTTCAAATGAAAAACATGGCAAATTCAAAAAAATAATTTTGATAAATACTAAATGTGTAGTTTATCAAAAATTATTTTTATTTAAATTAAATATATCATGTAAGGAATATATAAACCAAAACTTAGCTCAAAATAACGTTGTTTACTATTTTTGAAAATTCATACAAAATTCGTTGAAATCGAGCCTATTCTTAATGAACCTATATAAGCACTTATAATTTTAAAAAAAATGGTTTGATATTATGATTCTACATACAAAAATACCTTGGGAAACCAAATTTCATAATTTTCCATGCATATTTGACATTTTAACTAAATTAAACAAATTTGCAAGGGAAATTGAAACTCAATAATCGACAAGCTTCCAGCTTCCAGCTTCCAGCCACCAGTGGTGGCTCCATCATTGTCCATAGCTCTAGACATGGGGTCTACTATTTTTTGGTGGTGGTCGTTCCTCTCCAGGTGATCGTTGGATATGAGTTTTCTTTGTAGGCCCTAAATATACACCATTTTGTTTAATTTTGCTAAAATTAGTTTTTCTTCCCTTCTCTCTTTTTCCTAATTTTTTTTCTAATGTTAAACTGACCATATGGGGCTTTTTAAGTGGTATGCTGAATTTATAGTTAGGTTTGGGATTTTTCTTCAAATTTTTCCTTGTCGAGTGTCCCTTATCTCTTACTTTTTAGTTTTTATTTGGCTTAATTTTATTGGTTTACTTTTTCTTCTTCAATTCCAACTTGTCATGTCTCACTTCTGGAATTCTCTTCATTTTTCCATATTTTTCTTGAATTATTTATGAATTTTTTTAATTATTTAGCATTATTTTAGCATATTTCGGGTATTTTAAGTAATTTCGCTTATTTTTACCTACATATAAATATATATATGGTACAAATAAATATTTATAAATATTATTTAAGTTATTTTATGATTTTTAATGTACATATAATTTATCTCTATCAATTTGTTAGTTATCAAAACTCGTTTTACGCATTTCTAATCAATAACAAGAAATTTACATATAATTCAATATTATAACAAGTAATTATTTTATTGTTTATTTTCCTAAATCCAAACCCACAAGATCACTTTTACTAATATTCCTAACTTTGTCTAAAATTTGGGCTTAATCGGACAATTTACTCGATAGCCCTAAATTTTACAGTTCGAACCCCGAATATAAGATTGCGGGGCTTACAATATCCTTAGAAGGCCTTCGTGGGTTTTGCTTGTTTACTTCATTGTTTTTAATATATGTCCATCCTCATTTTTAAGCTTTTTGCAAGCTTGAACCTACCTCAATACGGTTACCTTTATCTACCCTTAGTATGGCCTATCAATCTCAACATTGTCTCCATTGAGAAATGTTACCCTTACATCCATCTTTTTTTTTTTTTTTTTTGGCCAAACATCTATCTTATGTAACTTAAGATTAAAATGGGCTACAAGTACCATTATAATTTTTAAAGCATCTTTGATGAAACGAAGGAGAAAGCCCATTTGTAATCAATGTCCTCCTTTTGTATGAAACCCTAAGTAATAAGACTTGTCTTGAACTTTTCTACATGCCTTTCGAGTGCTTCTTCATTTTAAGTATCCATTTCCATTAAATGGGTTTTACACCTTCAAGTAATGGAACAAAAAAGGTTCCTTATACCTTTCTATATAGCCTTTTAAGTCCCTCTTAGTTTTAAATATTCATTTACAACCAATGGGTTTTACACCTTCAACCAATGGAACAAGGTCTCGTATGTCATTATGCTTTATGGGTTTCATCTCTCCATTCATAGCATCTATTTAACTTTGAGAATTAGAACTTTCCATGGTTTGATAGAAATTGATTAGATTACTTTCCATTATTCCCGTACCATTCTCATGTTCTTTTAGAAACACGACATAATTTTCTAGAATTGCATTTCTCCCTTCTCTAATGAATTTTTTCAATGGTATTGGTTCTTAAGGTTAGAGAGATTGTTCCTCAGAAATTTCTTGAATCCGAATAGGAGATTCAATGTCATTGTCTTGATCTAGAGTTACATCTCGAACAATGTCAAGTATTATAGCTTGATCTTGGACACTGTCAATAGGAATTGGAGGAATATTAATATACTCCTCTTCAAAGACATGGTCTTTATCCTTATCTACCCCCACAAACTCAACATCCTCAAAAAATCTAACATTTATCATCTTAAAAATTACGATAGTTATAGGATCATGAAACTTTTAATCCCTTAACCTTTCAAGGTGCCAATAATTATCAACTAACAGACTTGGAATCCAATTTCCTTTTGTTTAGCCTATAAAGCCTAATCTTAATCAAGCATCCCTAAATATTCTTATACTAGGCTTCTTGACTGTCTAATGCTCATAAAGTGTTTTGTTAGCTATCTCAGTCAGTACTTTGTTAAGCAAGTATGCTGTGGTTTTCAATACTTCTTCATAAAGCAATTCTAGTAAGGTGGAATGACTAATCATACTCATTACCATATCCTTAAGTGTTTCATTTTATCTCTTAGCAACACCATTCATAGTAGGTTATCCTGGCATGGTATACTATAGGATGATATTGCATTTCTCTGGGAATTTTGCTAATGGACCTAGATGTTGTTCACTTAGCCTGTCATAACGACCATAGTATTTACCACCATGGCTAGACTTGATGCCATTAACCCTTTATTGAGTTGATTTTCAACTTCAACCTTACAATACTTGAACACATTTAGTGACTATGATTTTTCGTGAATGAGATATAGGTAACCTTATCGTGAAAAGTCATCTATGAATGTTATAAAGTACTATTGACCATTCTAAGAAGCTAAGAGAATGGCTACAATTCCCTATGAATCAGTTCTAAGACTTGTGTAGCTTGTTGGCACCTAACTCTTAACATTTGTTTATTTCCGCTTTACATAAATAACACACATGTCAAAGTTTGTAAAATAAAGGGGTTTGAGAATACCATCAAATAAAAGTCTTTCTATTCTCCTTTTAGAGATGTGTCTTAATCTCTCATGTTGTAATAAGACTGAATCCTTATCGGTTAATTTACGCTTTAAATTTTGTCTATCAATATGCAAGGATACATTAAAGAGGCAATTATATCCAATATAGATTATCGCTTTAAGATGGGGATCCTAATCTAACCAATTTTAAATCATGAAAAGAGACTGAGTCAACTATTGCCAATTGAAAAAATATAACCAAATATGTTCCAAGTGACAATAAATACCAAATTCCATCTAAAAGATGGCATAATAAAAGCTTCATTGAGATCTAAATGACTACTTAGTAATAATCTAAAATTTCCTATTGCCTTGACTTTAATCGATTTGCCATTGCCAACGTAGATGTATCTTTCACCATCTCTAAGCTTTCGGCAAATAAAGTAACCTTGCATAAATGCAATGATGTAAGTTGGTGCACTTGAATCTATCCACCATGTTTGTTTAGGTACAAAAGTTAAATTAACCTTAGAATAAACAAAAATTGAGAAGAGTATCATTCTTTGTGCACCTAGCATGAGAGTTAGTACATTGCTTCTTCTTGTGTCCTTTTGCATCACAAAAGAAACAAGCATCCTCAACTTACTCTTTGTGATGTTTCTTTTTATGTTGCTTGTACTACAACCACCTTACACTTTCTTTTCGTTAACCTTTTGTCCTTAAGCATATTGGCTAAGTGAGTACTTTCAACTGTCTCATGGTTTGATCTCTCCTTTTCTTAAACACAACGTGAAATAAGCTCATTAAGGGACCAAGAGTAACCTTTACAGTTAGAGCTCACATTAAACTGACTGGACTGAATTATTAGATGTCTCTATGATGTACTACCTTATGTTACCTTTCCTTTATATCTCATTGAGATAAGTTTTTTTAGGAGCATATAAGTTTGAACCTTTTCATTCTTGGCAAATCTTTTCTTAAGATCCTTAAGAAACTCCTTAGCCGTTTCAATCTTATTAAACATAGTGACCTTGAATGCTTTAAGAATGGCAAACTCCACGATCACTAGACTTATGCGATTTGATTGCTCCTATGTTTCTATCTCCCTTTTTTCCTCAAATGTACTCTTGTAAGTAATAACGGAAGAGTGATCTTCCCTTAGCATAAGGTCTATGTTTATGACTTTGAGAATGATCATTACGTTATCTTGCAATGTAGTAAAATTGATGTCATTCAACATAGGAATATATTAATGTTGGTGAAGATATTTATAGCAAAACCAATTATTGTCAAAGAACAAGACAAGCAAAATATTAATATCTAGTCTTTGGACATAATACAACTTATGAGAGGTACTCTTGGTGCATTGATCAAATACTGATAATAAATTAGGGTCAAATAGTTAAGCCTCTCTCTGGGCTGACTAACTATTCGTAGGGAAAACTAAATAATAATTACATAGTTGTTACCTCGAGTGTATGCGTAAATCGACTATACATTAACCTTCCCTTGGGCTAGCTAATATCTATATCATTCACATACATACAACCTTTTCTACTTATTCAAAACAAATGACTTTTCGTAGGAGAAAGTACTGTAATGATATGCTAATTCAATCATTCATCTTGAATAATAAAAATACAAGAATTTTCTTAAATTGTTGTAACATGACTCAAATTATATTAGCACGATATTTTGGGAGCTCAATTTAATTCATAAATTTTTTAAAGGTTTGTGTAGGAGTGTAAGGCAAGGGCTAACATTAGGGGCTATGAAGGGTAAAGTCTCCCATGGTATAGACCAATCTTTTGTTTTTTAATATTATAATAAAAGAGTTATAAGGCTAAGAACATTGGTCATGTTCAAGAAATCTTTAAGCTAAAGAGGTACATGGTCAAGAACATAGTCATGTTCTTACTCATGTATCTTGTACGCTTCGAAGAGGAACATGTCCATGAACATCACCATGTTCCTTAAGTCATGAGGTACACAAACTAGATCAACATGTATCTCCTTGTGTTATTGATTATGCCTATTTCCTAATGATCACAATCTTGTTTTGAATTATTGCCAGTACTCTCAAACTAAAGACGTCTATGGCTTAGAACATTATTGTGTTCCTTGTGCATGATTCCCAAAACAAATGGCTTTTCTAAGTTAGAATTCATGTAGCCCTAATCTTTAATCCAAAACTAAAATTTATCACAAAACAATACCAAAATAACAACAATAATTCATTTATTTGTAATGACATAAACAAACAAAACTTCATAAAAAAAATCTCCACTCGATTCATTGATTAAAATACCAAATCAACCTTTCCTTAAGATTATTTCAAGATTAAATCTTGTTCATAATTCACCAATATAGACAATCATAAGATGTTGTGTAAAAGATGATTTAAACCATATCCATATGATCCTAGAAACTTTAATCAAAATGTCATCATGCAATTACATTGAAATCCTAATCTTAAAGATTAGGGGAAAGAAGCCTTTTACAATATTCTCAAGAATATTAATATTTATAAATTTGTTGCTCTATCTCACACGATTGCTCTAATACTGCTTGTTAGATTAAGAAATCTTAATCATGTTGTATTGCATATCTCAAGAACAGAACTGATGCTACATTAGAGCACGAGTTTAAATAAGAATAGTAGGAGAGTACGTAAATTCGTATTGAAATTTCATAATAGCTTGATCAATTGACCTCTCAAATTAACCACATAAGTCTATAGAGAGTTATATCTCTTGTTCTTACTAATGATTGGATGTCCGAGAGAGCATAATAATTACGTATGACTTGGGGACTATGATCTTATGTATGTATGTATGTATCCTTAAAAGTTAGCACCCTATTGACCTTTTATTATTATTTCCAATTTAGCCCATTGTAAAAATGTATATAATATGTTGGTCTCTATAAATATAAGATCTACATTTTATTTGATACATTAAAGTCCATAACCATTTCATATCACTTTATTTTGACTTTATTTTATATGATAAACTTATTACATAATTATTATTATCACATATAAGCTCATACAGTTTATTATTAAAATAAACATAACAATTGCAAGTTTTCAAAATGGCATAGTTTGTGGTAGTATTACTAGAAAGTTAATGTATTTTTCAAAATTATTACTAAAGGTGCCTTATGCCAATATCATCGCATATGAGTAAGTTTCATGAGAAGTTTTAATTAACAATAAAAAATTGATATAAACTATTTTAAAAAGGATATTTATTTCTACAATTGTACAAGCTTATTTCATTTAACAACTTTTGTAATTTTCTTTCTTTTGTTTATTTAAACCACCAATTTAGCATTTTATGTAAGATAATATGATGTTTTAACTTTTTTACACAAGCATTTTTAAGTGTCCAACTAGAATTTTAATATTTACTTAGTTTTTAAATTATTAATTTTTTTCATTATCAAATAGGTGTTGGTATGGGGCAAATATGGTTTCTTCTAATCATCGGCATTCTAAATTAGAAAGGTAAATTGTCAATATATACAACCATACCTATTTTATACACTTCATTCTTTTTTTTTTTTAATTGAGCATTTAAAACCAAATTTTGAACATCATTTTTTAAAATCATGATATGACCATTTTGCTCTAAAAATAGAAAATAAAATAAAGCAAAAAATGGTATTAATTCTTAAAAAAAAAAAAAAGGTAAGAGAAACAGAAATTTTCACTTTATTTAGTTGTGTTTGCATCATTTTTCATTTTACATATTCGTTGCGTTTGCCATTTTGCATACTCTTATTTCCCTTTATCATGTCACCTTAATCTCAGCTATTAACATTTTACTTACCCTCGATTTGTGTTAGATTTAATGGGCCCATAATAATTAAATTAGGAAGAAATTGTCATTGAATATATTTAATTAAATAGTAGAGTAAAAACAATAGAAGTTAAAAAAAAAAAAAATCAAAGGCCTAAAGCTTAGTCAGCTATAGCTAAAAACACTATAGATTGTGACCAATTATGATACCATGTTGTTAGATTGATTACTACCTAAGGTAGGTCTTTAGGGCTTTGATTTTTTCCCTTATGTGCTTTTTCTCTTTGTGGTTTTTGCTATTTTTATTATATATATTATATTATTTAATTGAATATATTTAATTTAATTATACTATCTTATTAAATTTATTACTACTAATAAAAAGTTCACACAAGTCAAGAGTGTATAAATATTAACAACTTAACTAACAGAGGTATCATTGAGTGAAATGCATATGTGCAATGTATCAAAATCAAATATATGATTTTGCAGAGTTATAAGGTTAACATTCTTTCCCATTTCCCCCCCTTTAGGTAAATCTCACTTCACATGTATGCATCTTCACTTTTTATCATTTTACATACTTATGCTTTAATGTTTGACACTTTGTAATTTGTATTTAGCCATTGCTTGCTAGTTGCTAATTAGAGGTCAAGTGTCAATGGTTCACTAATCGGCTATAATTAACATAAAGATTGCATAAAATAAAAAAGAAGTAGCAACCCATTATGTTAAAATGGCCTTATCCTTCTAAGTCCCCTAAGTCATTGGTTTTCTTTATTTACTATCATATATTATTTTCATTTTATTATTTAATTAAATATATTTAATAAGGAAATGCAAGACTAAGAATCCAATATGTTAGGTTTTTATCCAATTTTTATCAAAAGTTTATAATTTAAACTATAATGAATGAATAAATAAGAGCATTAACACAAAAAATAGAAACAAGGATATTGCAGATCACACATTGGATTTAATATGGAGTCTGGGTAGCCTCTTACTCTCTACAACCACTAAATGCCTCCATAAAAATACTTCAGACATAAATTTTTATATATTCCAATAAACAGCTCAAACTTAAGGGTACAAACACAAATTGCTCCTAAGTTGTCTTTAAAACACTAATTTTTTTTTACAAACTCACAAACCTATAAGGAGAAAGGGTTAATATAAAGGGATACATTTTAGGAATCTTAATTAAGGAAGGTATTAGATAAAAACCCTTATATGAAGTTTTGATGAACTTAATATGAACCTATAGTATTTGAGATTACAAAATTTATATTAAATAATAGATGAGCAGTGATTATGTTAATGGTGTGCCTAAGAGTTGAGTTTTGTTAGGGCTTACCTCAAGTTGGTGGGTCTTTTATAATATTGAAGAAAATGAAGTGAGTCTGAATGCAAACAATAGCTTCGTGAGCAACTTCTTGCAAATATGACTCATTAGAGAAACCCAACATGACTTAACTCATAACTTGATATGATACACAAGTTTATAGGAATCAGCCTTCATGACCCTTCACCCAATCACAAGCAAGAAGTCTAGTTAACTTAACCTATTAGCTCCTTAATAGTCAACCAAGTGTTTAGGAGGCCAACCTGATTTATAGAGTTGACCTATTCTTATGCCCAAGCTCTCAAAGTGCATGGAGTATTGTCTTGTCAAAACAAGGCCAGTCCAAGCAAACTAAGAACCTAGAGGTAGTCCTTCGAACCTACCTTGTAGATTACCCTCCGCTGCAAATCTAGACTTGGCGAGGTCATGGTACCGAGTTATCAATGAGCCCTGCTACTGCCAACCTTATCTAGAACAGTTAGCAATTGTTATTCACAAAGGCTACCAACCCTCCTATGAAGACATGCATCCTACTTTTCACTGATGTATAACTTGATTCTAAATATTCTCTTTCCAGAAAGATTATAAATTTATCCTTTCTCTTTTGTACATTGCTAAATTTAGTATTCACCCCTTTTAGTAATTTTGAGTAAAGGAATGTAATCTAGGTATCCAATATAAATACCTTGTTATAGCATTTGTTGTGATCAGGTATTCCTCTTTAGCAAATGAAATTTCTCTTAGTTTTCCCCTCTTCTTCGTACATTGAGAACCCTAACCCAGCTCATAACAACCCTTAAACAAGGTTGTGCGGTAAGCAATCCATTACCTTGTATCGGTGAGTTACATTCAGTAAGACACTAGTTATGAGCGCTTAGGTAGTATGTCACATCTACAAGCAACTCACAATTACTTAATCCTTTACCCATATTTCTACCTTGACCATTTCCCTATTTCTTTGATAGCTTTGAAGGACCCATTCAAACTACAATAAGACCTCTTCTGAGGCTCGCGTTTAGTTTATACTATCATCTTAGTATTATAGTTCAAGATTCTGAGTACGGTTGAGAGTTTAAACAACGTCATGTGTGTTAGTTAATTACAATTGTAGTTGATGTCTTGTTGTTGTCTTAGCCGCAATTAAGTGTGGTAGTTTGAGTTCTATTGTGCTTTGTCTTCACTTATCGAAAATAGAGTAGAGGTTGTTGAAGTAGAGTAATAATGGGAGCGTAGTTGCTATAATGTGTGCTTGTTTGGTTGTTGTCAAAGGTGGTGGTAGTTATTGAGGTAAATAGTAAGTGTTGATGTATTGTGTTTGCTATGTTACTAAAGTTCTAGTTTAGTGGTTATTGAAGCCATGGTTGTTAGAGAAGTGGTTATTAGAACAGTATATTGAGCTATTGAGTGATAAAATGACCAATTCAAAGGTGAACGTGGTGGTTGGAGGTAATGAGATTGATGCTCCAAGTTGGGGCAAATACATTGACATATCCCTAAGAACTACAGATAAACAAATGGACCAACTTATTGAACTTTCGAAAAATATGCTAGTCATGATGCAAAGAGAGGCCATAACCCATGATGAAAGAGTTCATCTAGTTGTTGAGCACGCTATTAATGAGACTCTAAAGGAAGCTTAAGTTGAATATTAACGTTACCAACCTAATAATGAAGACTAATGCAAAAGAGTTTACTTAGCTTGCAATGTTCAAGTTGGAGGAGTTGAATGAAGAGCTAATAGAAGGGTGGAGGAAGTAGAAGAAGAGAGCGACGATGAAGAGTTCTATGAGGTTGTTGAAAGGTTGGAAAGAGCACCTTTAGGTAAAAGACTTAAAGGCCAACCTAATAGAGTTGAATATTCCATTTAGCATCCCCGAAGAAGGGTAAAGCGACTTGCTCATCGAAGGATCAATTTAAATGATGTTGGTGAAATTGACAAGGAGTTTGATGAGGATTACTATGAAGAGAAGCATGTTGTCTAAGCTCCTATAAGTATTAATAATGTGAAGGTTCAAATTTCAAGCTTCTCAGGAAGTGGTAGTACTGATGAGTACCTAGATTGAGAAGAGCAAGTTAAGAAGTTGTTTGAGTTCTATCTTTATGCTGAAGATGGCAAAGTCAAACTTATTACCCTGGAATTCACTGAGTATGCCTACATGTAGTGGAAGAAGTTACATATGATGAAAGGAAGAGATGGTAGATGAGGTGTAAGAACATGGGAAGAAATGAAGAGGGTCATGCGAGGAAGATTTACCCCTAATTCACCCTTGATTCATATTATCAGGATACTTTTGCAAAGTGTAGGAGCTAAAATAAAGAACCTAATCTATTGATGAATACATATAGGAGTTCTAAATGCTAATGAATAGTTATGAAGTAGAAGAGTTTGAAGCCCAAATTGTTTCAAGATTTATTACTAGCTTGAGATATGAGCTAAGAGATGTTGTCGAGGTGTAATCCTTTTACACCCTCGAAGAAGCCATTAAGGTCACCCAATATGCTAAGAGATAAAGGAAAAACCAATCTTATCGAGCTCCTAGTTCTCAACCTGTTTAATTAGTCTAACGTGTTCAAGTAAGTAGCAGAAAGCTTAGTAGCTCAATGTTGAGTAAGAAAGAAGCGTAGTTGTCACATGCAGATGGAGTAAATAGAAAGAGAAGGAATTCGAAAAGGAGCAAACCTCAAGAAAAAAGATAAGTGAGATGAAGTACTTCAAATGTAAAGGCTTTAGACATATGGCCGCCTAATGTCCAAACCAATGAATTATGGTCATGAAAGGTGATGTCCTAGCTCTTGAAGTGTACAATACTAACGAAGAAGTTAGTGAAGCTATAGAAGAAGTGGAAGACGAAGTGAAGGTAGAAGTTACAAGAGATAACATTTATCTAGAGGAAGAGGACATGCTAACACTGGTTGTCTATCAAGCTTTAACTGTGGAACTCGATAAAGAGAATGAGCAACAACAGAATTTGTTTCATGTTATGTGCAAGGTAAGAGATAGCTTTGTGCTTTAATTATTGATAATGGTAGTTGTGCGAATGTTGTATCTACTAGATTAGTCGAGCAGTTAAACTTAACGACCTCTCAACATCCTAAACTATACAAGTCACATTGGCTAAATGAGAAATGATCATTGCATATTACAAAATAAGTGTTGTTATCAATTTCTATTAAGAGTTATAAGGATGAGATACTGTTCAATGTGTTGCCAAAGTGTACTTCGCATATTTTACTTAGTCGACCTTAGTTGTTTGATAGATGGTTTATGATGATGGTTATCAAAATACTTATTTATTTGAGAAAGATGGCTAACCCGTTATACTTTTCCTAATGAAACCAAGCTAAGTCAATAGTATACAATCCAAATTGAGTTTACGAACAAAGAAGGCATTGGAGCCAATGTAAGCTTAGAGAAGATGTGAAGTTTGATGAGCTGAGTTTTTTACTGATTTAAGGATTTTTAGACCTAAGAAAGCAATCCAACCTTTAGAGACATCAAGATTTGATTTGGTTATATTTTATTTCTTAGATCATATACAATATATTTTCTTTCCTTTTTTGGAGTTCTTAGAATAATTCCAGAAGATCAATCATTATAGAATTAATGACTAGAAATTATGTACCTTTCCTTACTATGGCATCAGATGGTGAGCATTAGAAGCTAGGCAAGGTTAAAGTTGCTAACTGTTGATTCACATAGAAAGAAGATTTTTTTGAATTCTCACTATTAATGGTCTCGATTCATTGAAGCTTTTAGTTGATTTTAATATCAAGTTCAACTTTGATTTTGGGATATTTGTTCTAGCATACCTTCAACTTATGAATTATTTGTCTTTATCTTTCATATATTTTATTTCCTCATTGATCACTTTAAAGATTTTTGAATTTTTATAGATAAGGAAATAAATTTTTTAGAATATTAAGAAGATTTCTTTTTTATGTATTTTCTTAGATTCTAAGATATTAATAGGAATATTTATTTTATGTACTTTAATTAGTTTTAAGATTATTTCTTGCCTATAAATAGGCTTTCCTATGTATCATTGAACATGATTGAATCTTATGAATTATTAAAAGAATTATTTTATTACACCTATTGTATTTATCATGCTACATGCAACGTTAATTGGTATCAAAGCAAGGATATCAACCGGTGGCAATAGTAACAATTCTCTTGATAGTGTTCAAGAGGTTCGAATCTAAGTTCAAGAAGGCAAAACCAAAATTGCATTGCAACATTTGGAGCAATGTTTACGACAACGAATGCATTGCAGATTCCTGCTTTTCAAGGAATGTTTTGATGAAACTGTAAACTTTCTAATGTTTTAGGAATTGTGTACGCAAGAGGTAAAATGCCAATTTGACATGGCTCATAGTGACCTTATCGATAAATCCGTTCTTGTTCATAGGCAATATGCCTACGGTAAAGTTGATGACTTTGGAGATGGATTTCAATTATACAAATTTGGTTTGTCAACAACCTTATAAGGATTATAGAAGGAGAGATGCTTATAGAGGAGTTGATAAAGACTGGGAATTTTCAATTAAAGGTAAATTTTCCTTACATTGATGGAAATTCGGGTATAAAAGAATCTAAAGATTAGATTACAAATGTTTGTAAATTCTTTAATTATTCAAAGACTCCACTTAACAAGTGAGTTAGGTTGGTGGTTCACAGATTGAAAGATGGAGCATTAGCATAGTGGAAAAGAATTCGATCTAAGAGAGGGTAAGAAGGAAAGGGGCATGTTCAAACATGGTTCATGATGAAGTATTTATTAGAAAAAGAATTCATACCCTTAGACTATGGGCAAATTTAATTTTAGTAGGGGAATAGGTTAATGATAAAGTTGACTACATAGGACAATAGAAGTAATTAAAAGGATCGAGAAGAATTTAGAAGCCACTATTCGGATCAAAAGTCGAAAGTAATTAGAAGCAGTAGTAGTAGTTCAAGTTATCAAAAGGATCTAATAATTATTTTGGAACAATTTCCTGCAAAAGTAGGTGGGTTAATATGATCTCTAATTTCATAGAAGAAAAAGGTAGGAATGAAGTTCATAAGGATGAAGAAGATGAGGAAATTTTCTGTAAGTTAAATGGTGACAAGGAGGAAGAGTACGAAAATGAGAATATGGAAGAAGTTGGAGTTTTATAATGCCCATAATAGTTATTAAGGAGGTTAGAAATTTAAAGGAAGTGAAAATTAAAGGAAAGGACACATGAATGATAAAAATATGGAGGAAAAGAGCATAATGATAATGGTGGATACATATATGAATCAACACCAAGAATTTTATATTCTTGAATTTCCACAAATAAATGCTTCCATATGTTCTAACAATGTAAGTTACAATTATAATATGTTAATGTTTCCGTAACATTGTGTTCCTACTATTGTCCCATAAGATATTGGGCCTATACTAAAATATAATAGCCTAAAGCCCACTATTTCTTAGGGTTAAACCCTCTTATTACTCACTTTAGTTTTTTGAATTCTCTCTTTTTGCCCCTTGCACTCTCTCTCTTAAGGTTACTCCTCAAGATGAAGTAATAACCTTAATCCCACTATTCTCTTATGTTTATCTTTATTAAACTATCTAGAACAGATGACTAAACTATCTAGAACAGATGACTAACACCTAATCTATATGATGTGTGTTAGGGATTGTCAAATAAATGTTCAAGTAATTTTGAGCTGGCCAAAACTTTGAGAAAGGAAAGGAAGAAGGAGAAGATCAAGTGTTTTAGGCCAAATTAGTGCCCTTTTCTTGTTATTTCATTTGTTTATATTCTATTTATTTCTAAGTAGTTACAATTCCCTCCAAAAGTACAGTTATTTTTGTAACTATAAATTGATATCTATAAAAATGTTTATGCCATGCTGGCAATCTATGAACCCTTTGTGATTTCTTTGCAACATATATCTCCCCTTTGTGAAAAACAACCTTGTCTACAAGATTGTAGTTTGGATATGTTTACTTTCTAGTGGTAAACTAGACCATTGAACTAAAATCTACTTAATTTGAGTATTCTCACTAGTAATGACCTACTAATTTAAAATATTGATAGGTTGTAATAGCTGGCAATTGTCAATAGTGTCCTTAGGTAAATCTAAGGAAGGAAAAGAGACACCATGACCTTTCTTTAGAACAGATACATGAAAGACATTGTGGATCTTAGCATATGATAGCAAATTAACTTCATAAGCACAAGTTCCTATTCTTCAAACCACAACATAAGGCCCATAATATTGTTTAAAGAGTTTATTATAAGATTGAGACACTAATAATTGCCTATAGGGCCTAAGCTTAACAAAAACCATATTCGCTAGTTTAAACCAAATATGTGTTTTGTAGCTGTTAGTGTATGCTTTCATTTTGTTTTGAGCTTCCTGCAGATTCTATTGTAAGATCCTTAGCACATAATCCCTATTCACAAGTTCTTCCTCTACAACTTCAATGGAAGAATGGCCCCTAACATAAGCTAGTATAGTAGGTGGAGCCCTACCATAAACTATCTCAAAAGAGGTAAATGGAGCACTACCATGAGAAAAAGTATTGTATGCATGCTCAGATCATGGCAAAAATTTCACCCATTATGTTGGACACTCTATAACATAACTTCATGAGTATTGTTGGATAGTCTCGTTGAGCACCTCTACTTAACCATCTGATTGAGGTGGTATGCACTACTCATGTCTAGTCTTGTCCCACTCAAATGAAGAAGTTCCTTCCAAAAATGACTCATGAAAATAGAGTCTCTATCTAACACTATGGTTCTTGGATAACCATGCAACTTAATGAAAATATGTAAGAATAATGTAGTAACCTTTGCTGCAATGAAATGTGAATCCAAAGCTCTTAAATGGAGGTATTTAGACACTCTTGCCATAACAACCAATATAACTATGAATGTATGAGACTTAGGTAGCCATATTACAAAATCCATACTCATATCCTCCCATTCATGTTTTGGAATAGGTAGAGTATTAGGAGGCCAACATGTAATATTCCAATATACTTCATCTATTGACATGTGAGACACTTTCAAACATATTCCTTTATTCGAGAACGTATACCTTCATAGAAAAATTGTGTTGCTATTCTCTTATAAGTCTTCAATACACCTAAATGATCTAAACTTAGGGAGCATGAAAATCTTCTAATATGAGTGGAATAATATGTGACTACGGCACCAAAAATAATTATTTGTCTATATAAAGCAAATCATTATACCAGCAAAGAGTTCATTTCATTTATTTTCCTAAATTCATGTTAAAAAAAATTTGCTGAAATTTTGGTAGCATCTTATATTCCTATTTCAATTAATTTAATTTTTGAAAACATGGAGAAGATACGCCTAAATAAATGCCATGGTCATCTAACTATTGTAACAACACATCGACAATAATGTTGTCATTACTTACCTTGTACATAATGGGAAAATCACAACGGAAGGAATCAACATTGGGGAGTAAGTTCAAATAAGATATCAACTTCTCAAAAAGTTTAAATAAAAAATGAATGTTTTATGAAGTTATTTAAATAATGGATCAATATTTCGTAGAGTTTAAATAAGGGATCAAAGTTTAATAAAGTGGTTCAAATGATTTTATGAATTAGCTATTATGAATCCCTTATTTAAACTACTTTATGAAACTTTAATTTTTTATTTTAACTTTTCAAAACGTTTATTCCTTATTTGAACATTTTGAAATGTCGAGCCCTTAGTTAAACTTACTCCAAAATGTTGATTCCTTCCATTATAATTCTTCTTATATACATAATAGTATAATTGTAGCGTATTAATTTTAATATATATATATACATATATATTTTTTTTATTCAAGTGTTTAGATTACCTTGTTCAAAATCTTCTTAAAACTCCTATAGTCTATCTTGATTATAAAATGAATGCCTAATATGTATTGTCTCCACTTCTTAATTGCTTCTATTATGGCATATAACTTACAAAAATATGCTGAAGCTTTTCGTAAATGATTGGGAAACTTTTTATTGAAATAAGCTACTAGATGACCTGTTTAAAACAATGCAACCTTATACCTACACCAGAAGCATCGGTTTCTACATAAATTGCTTTGAAAAATTAGGAGGCTTTAAAGTAAGTACTTGGGTTAAGTCTTCTTTTAACTTTAAAAGCAACTAAAGTAGCTAAACTCTAAGTAAATTTATCATATCGTAACATATCAATTAAGGAACCTGCAATAGAAGCATAGCCTTTAATGAATCGCCTACAATATCCCAGTAAATCCCAAAAATGCTTGCAATTCCTTCATTTGTAGTTATGGCCACTTATAGACTGCTTTTACCCTAGTTGGTTCAAGTCTAATTCCTCCTTGAAAAATAATGTGTCCCAGATACTCTATAGTAGTTTGGCTAAATGAGCACTTGCTTTCATTAAGAAAAAAAAATCATTTTCTAGCAACCTTTGTAGAACTAAAGCTAAATGCTCTTAATGTGCTTCTATGGTTAGACTGTAAACCAAAGTATCATAAAAAAAAAAGAATGATTATAAACTTTCTTAACAATGGATTGAAAAGTTTGCTCATCATAGCTTTGGCATGTTGCTTGGGCATTGCACAAACCAAAAGGCACTATAAGGAATTCATAATGATCTTCGTATGTTCTAAGAGCAGTCTTAGCCACATCCTCCTCATGCATTTTGATTCGATGATACCTAGATTGCAAATCCAACTTAGAGAAAATCTTTGCATTATGTAATTCATCCAATAATTCATTAACTGTAAGTATTGAAAATTCATTTTTGATTGTGGCTTAATTGCAAGCCTTGTAATCAATACATAATCTCCATGAACTGTCGTTTTTCTTTGCTAAAAGAATCAAAGACGAAAAAGGACTAGGTTATCTTGAATTATGCCTTATTACAACGTATCTTTCACTCACTTCTTAGTCTTATTCTTCTAGAATTGAGGACAATGATAGGCCTTGACATTAATTGGTAGTGTCCCTTCCTTCAAATGTATTCTATGTTAGACTTGTCTCTTAGGTGGCAATGATGAAGGTGTCTAAAAAATACAAGAAAATCTATCTAATATGTGCTATAGAGCATTATTACTAGTAGTACTCCTTAATTCTTCCATCATCTAAGCTACCAAAAGATAAAAAGATGCTATAGCATCTATATGAATCATACGTTTAAGTTGACGATTTATTGGTAGTGAAACTATTCTTGATTTATCACTATAAAGAGACACCATTGCTCCATTGTAAATAAATCACATGATTAAAGTATTGTAGTCAATAGTGATTGGGCTTAAATTTGAAGCCATTACACCATCATTACCAAATCAGCTTGTTGTATTGGTAAAGGATAAAAAGTTATGACAAACTCTAAGCCTTGAATATACACTTTCACATCTATACATTTGCCTTTGCCCAATAGTTTAGTGACATTCTTAGTCATGACATGAAATGTTTAGATAGGTGCCATGATAAGTCCTAAATGCTTAACAAAATGTGTTTGCAAAATATTACGAGTGCTGCCAAAATCCATTAATATAGCTAAACAATGATTATTTATTGTTCCTTGAAAATGAAGGATACTAGATAAAGGCATAGCAAATAAAAAATAAAGGCTAGTGGTGAAATTTTCAGCGTCATCAATGTGCTCCTCCCCATCGTCAATAGCATCTACAAAATGTTTAAGAAAGTTGTCACAGTTATGATCTTCTTCACTAGTTAACAAAATAACAATTTGTACTTGCACTTTGTCAACAATGATATTTCTCATCATAATTATAACATAGGCCCTTTTCTCTTCTTATAAGCATCTCAGTGGTGGATAATTTCTTTATTGGAAAAGAAGGAGATTTTGGTGGAGAGAGAGAATCGGAAAGAAGTTATGGGTAGAAGAAACAAGTTTGAAAGAAACATTTAGTTTAGTGAATTGACTGAAAGGCATGGTTTTAGAAATAAATGTTAAAGGTTTAGAAAAACTTTGGGGATAATGAAGCTAATCTACTAATTTGGCTTCATACCTTTTAGCTAACCAAGTAACATGTACCAAATTTGTAGGTCTAGCAATCAACACATCACATCTTATTTCTGATTTAAGATTAGAAATAAAACAATTAGCAATAAACCTTTTAGAAATACCTGTGACTCTATTACAAAGTGATTCAAACTGTGGTTGATACTCAGCAATTATCCCAACTTAGTAAGTTTGGCCATTTCCCTTTGTAGATCATTATACTTGAACGGGTTAAAACACAATTGCAAAGCCTTGACAAAATTCCGCCACGAACTGAGTTGCTTGTTATTGTACATCCATAAATACCAAGTTAACGCCTTATCATCAAATGCAAAGAAGTAATAGAAATACGTTGCTCATTGGGAATATCATGAAAATTGAAAATTTTCTCTATTTTGGAAATCCACCCTAATATATCTTTACCATTAAATCTTGGAATTTCTAATTTAAAACCCTTAAGAAGTGTTTCACCTTATGTAGAAGATAATGAAGGAGAAGTAATAGATGCTGATGACTAATTCAGCACATGTTCTTATCGCAAATTCTTGATTTGTATTTGCATATCTTGAAAACATTTGTCCATTTCTTGAAACATTTGAGTTTGCATTTGTTGAATGTTGGCATTCAAAGCAATAAGTTGTTCTTCTACTGTCACTGTTCTTATAGAAGGAGCCATGGAAACGAAAGCACCAAATGTTGGGCTTATATTAAAATATAACAACCTAAGCTTATTATTTCCTAAGGTTAAACCCTTTAATTACTCACTTTAGTTTCTCAAATTCTCTTTTTTTGCTCTCACATACTCTTTCTCTCTTGGGGTTACTCCTTACATTGAAGTAATAGCTCATAATCCTCACTATTCTCCCATATTTATCTTTATTAGTAAAACGGATGGCTAACACTTGATCTATATGTTTTCGTGTTATGGATTGTCAAAGAAATGTTCAAGCAATTTCAAGCTTGCCAAAACACTAAGAAAGGGAAGGAAGAAGGAGAAGATCGGGTGTTTTAGGCCAAATCGATGCCTTTTTCCTTATTATTTCATTCATTTATATTATGTTTGTTTCTAAGTAGTTATAATTCCCTCCAAAACTATAGTTTGTAACTAGAAACTAATACCTATAAAAATCTTTATGCCATGTTGGCAATTTACAAACCCTTTGTAATGTAAGCAATGGATGGGTACAAGTTTAATTGACAGGATTTGTGATGAGTAAGAAGAGTACATGTGGGAGACAAGATCTCAAATTTATGTAGAGGATAATTATGTTGTAGAAGAGATTTTTGAAAATGCTAAGGAGAATTTTGAAGTAGTAAACACCCTTTAACTAAGCCTAAGTGAGAGCCATGATGAGCTAAGCTTATCTAATAGGAGGGTTTTATTGTCAACTCAAGAAGAGGTAAGTGGTGGAGGCGTTGACAATTTAGAGCATAATCTGCCTTTACATGTCAAGTAATTAGTGGACATAGACTTCAAACGTATCTCACTTTGGAGGTGTACTTCTATCCATACTTTGAATCCTAAATTGACGAATTATATATTAACTAAGGATTATTTTGTTATAATTTCATCCATGGTCAATATCTAAGATATTTGATGGCTTAGAACTATAGTAAATGAATATAATCTATTTAGTAGATATTTATCTTGTGTTGATGAGATATATATTCTAAGGGTGGTTATGAAAAAATTGTTCATGGAAGGGGAAGATGTAGCCATGATGAGAGATGATGTATAAAACCTAAGAAAATTCAAAGGAAGTACAAATAAAATAAATAAAGCTTATAAAAGAAAAGCTAGGATAGTAAGGTAATTAAATAATTTTAGTAAATGATACTTTAGGGATTGCAAAGGCTAGGGTTACATAATTTAATCTAGCTTTGAAAAACCTTTCTTTGTCTTTTTATTCCAAACTTGAACTAGTAACAAATAGAGGTTTTCCCTAACCCAATTGTGCAACCCTATGCAAAATCTAAAGGTAAGGAGAGTAAATCATGAGATTCATAGTAATTCCTTGATAAATTAAGATATTTTAATACCAATCTTAGAAATTAATGTTTTATGCATAGGCAATTGAGTGAAAGAAGCAGCCTTAAAGGTAAGGCTTAGAATTCCACAATATTTCATTAGTTCTCATTGAAAATCACAAGCCTAATTGTAATTCTACTACTAGTACAAGAGGAAGGCGGTGGTAAGGGTGGAACCGCATATCTAGTCATAACCCTAGAATCCTTATTGGTAATTGATTTGATGTTTATGTCTAAACGTAAAATTAAACCTAAAAGCATGATTTTGATTTTCAAGATGTGAATAATTGATTGGATTAGAAGATTGTAGAGGATCTCTCTCTAAGATTTTTACAACCATAAGGTAATGTATTCTTTCTCTCACGATCTTGTTTCTTTTGTAGAATTTATGATATTAGTTGTATTGAGGAGTTGTTAAGGCAAGGATAGATGAATCATGAAAGGGGATTTCGGTATTTTGGGTTGAAGTTAAGATTGGAGGATGTTTCTAGGATGTAGAATTTTGTTTTTAGAGAAAAGAGAGAAGAAGTTACAAAGAGGCATGAACACAGTTGAAGACTACAAGCATGATCCTAAATTGTCTTCCTCTTCTAAAAGTTAGATTTGAAGGAAATTTGGAGAGAAATTCAAGATGAAGGGACAATGACCAAGATTCATGATTATGATCTAAACTGTTGAGTTTCTAAAGAGAAACAAGGTCGAAGCACACAACCATCATCTAGGGGCATGGTCATGAATATTGGTTTGTACTTAGGATTATGGGCATAATCCCTAATGATGGTTTTTTGTTGTCACTTCATTTCTCTTTCCTAGCCTATGTCTAGTCATATTTGACCTAAGATTCTTGTTTAAAATCTCTAGAAAACCTATAAGAAGTTGTAAATTGTTACCAAAGCGAATTTTATTTGTCTTTTTATTATAGATTATTCTTTTAAGCTAGAGTAGATTAAATTCTGCCATCGAATTCCAAGTATGTGGCATTTGCATGTTGCTTATGATTATTAAGCTAGATTTTATACTTGTATATAATCTCGAAATGACTAATTAAATATCCAACTTAAATATTACTTTTTGCTTATGTATGGTTCGACTTAGGAGGTCGAAGTGGTAGATCCCTAGGAAGTAACCCTGATTATCCTTTTGATACATTATCCCTAGTGGAGTATCTCTTAGAAATGATACGGCGTAAATCTAGGTTGAATAGATGTGGCTTTAAATGGCACGCCCAATGTAAGATTGTATAGGGGTCCGAAGTGGCAGGCACAACCGTAGGTTGTAAAGGGACTCAAAAAGACATGCTCAATCATGAAAATGATGAGTTAGTTTGTGTTGTAACGAGAGTTATGAGGACCTCTATTGTGCGATGTGTGATTCACTAATTTAAAGATAATTAAACTATTGTCTATGATTTATCTTTGTGCATTTAAACGCATGTGAATATATTTATGTTTGATTGCTTACATGCATGTGCTTATGTTTTTCATACTGAGTTTCGACTCACCCCTTAATTTTTGCAATTATAGGTTAAATTGATGAGTACAGGAGAAAATATAGTAATTATCAAGATGGAGTGAGCGAAGTTATTATTTTACTATGAGAATGGTCAATAGGGGTAGTTGTTACTATCCAATTGGACTAAAATTGAATATTCATGTGTTGTAAGAGTAAAGTTCTAGTTTGCTAACAATTATATAAATCGATTAGAGGTTCTTACTATGTATTAAATTATAGAGACTTGTAGTTTATTATCATTGGTGGATTTATAAATGTATATTTTTAGATATTGTAGTTACTTGTACACCTAACGTGTTGTTAGAGGATTAAGAACTTGTGTTGGTTTATGACGTCTTGGGTTCTAGAGTGTTACACAATGCTTTAGTAATATATATCAAAAGTTACTTTGTTGTACTGATATTATAGGAGATATGATTTTGGTTAATTGGAAATAAAAAATATTTTGTAACTATTTGATGTTGTGATTGAGGATGTTTGATTTTATTCATTTATTGGTGTTTAGATGTTGTAAGTACGAAAATATGGGTTGCTCATTGGTGATTCTTGTCACATTGGTGGAGAGAGTGATAAGACTTGTTGTTTTACTCTACTGCAGAGGACTTGTGATATGTCAATTGATGATTTTTGCTTTAAAGATGAATGTCTATTTTAAGATGACATGATATATGTTCTTGTTAGTGGTTGCTAGAGATGCTTCAGTATAGAAGTTGTTTATAACTTCACAAGTATTATGGAAGGCTAGAGTTTTATAGGGTGTAAAAAACACATGTATAATTCCATCTTATGAGCAAGATGGCTTCTTTCAGGATTACAAGAGATTCTTATTAATCAATCCTAGTAAAAGAGTGTACCATTTAGCTTGATGATAAGGTCTTGATTTATATAGTACTTAATGAATGTAAGGAAGCCATGTTTTGCTTGGAGAATATACCATAGGATTAGTCTTGTTAATCGCTTAAGTTTAGGTGTTGCTATAGTTCTTGAGCTAATAGATGGCCAGAGAATTAATGTTGTCATGTTATGGAAGTTACATGTCAAAAGGGAATTTGTAGAACATATTTTGAGGAAGGTGGTAATGGAGATTGAGCTTAAGATGACTAGATTTTGTTATTTAACTTTCTTTTGAATTTTGAAGATTTATATTTGATCCCGGTAGAGATGTAAGATCAATTCGAGTTGTTGCAGTTAAGAAGGATCGAGTTCCTTTATGCCTTTATGAAGAAGATTTTGACTTATGAGCTCCCGATTTCATGCGTCCGTTATTCACTTATACGAACACTTGTTTTTGGGATTTTAGGTTCTGATTAGTACCTTTAGTTTCGAGGGACGCTTATGATTCCAAGCTTCGATTTAGTTTTGATCATAAATTTATATTTTTTCCATTTCTATTATTGTTGAGTCATTAGTTGCCTTTAGGATGTCTTTAGTAGTTAAAGATTTCTTTCTTATAATTTTAGATATATTAAGATTTGATTTTGTTGTGTTTTATTTCTTAGATTATACACAATATTTCCTATTTTGGAGTCCTTAGGAATAATTCCAAAGTACCAATCATTATATAGTCAATGGCAAGATACTATATATCTTTCCTTATTGTGGCACAAGATGGTGAGTATTAGATGCAAGGTAAGGCTAAAGTTGGCAGCTATTGATTCGTACAAAAAGAAGGTTCTTTTGACTTGTGGTTTTGACTACCCATGATTCAAATTTATTAAAGCTTCCAATTGATTGTGCTATCAAGTTCAATTTTTGATTTTAGGATTTTTGTTTAAGCACACATTTAGCTTATGGATCATTTGTCTTTACCTCTCATATATTTTATTTCCTCACTTAGTACTTCAAAGATATTAGAATCTTTATAGATAAAAAAATAGATTTTTTTTTAGGATATTGCAAAGATTTCCATTTTATGTATTTACTTAAATATTAGGATATTAATAAGAATATTTATTTTATGCACTTTCCATAGTTTTAAGATTCTTTCTTATCAATGAATAGGCTGTCATATGTATAATTAAACATATCTTATGAATTATTAAAAGATTTATTTTATTACACATATTGTGTTTATCACGCTATAAGCTACATTAGTGATTAGGGCTTAATATAGGATAAAAATGAAAGATATGTATTTTTGGAGTTTTTATATTTTGAAATAGTGAAAAATAAAAGGGATACACTAGTAATCAGATCCTATTTCGATATTCTTGCAAGAGTAAATATTAATAAGGAATAAATAGATTGCCTAATGTTAATCATAGAAAAATAATCTATTTATCAGACATGATGCAATATATATTGTAAAAGAGTTTCTCTAAATGTAGCAAATGTTTAATCTTTAAATTGATGACAAAGTTTGTAAAAGCTATCTTATAATGAAGAAAAATAAGTTTAAATACAAACCATAGGCCAATAGCAAAGTTGTAAATAAACTAACCTAACTAAATAAGTAAAAAAAAAAAAAACAAACAAACAAACATAACTAATAAAAAGCCTTGCATAACTTGGCACTAGCACCAAATGTAGAAATCCTGGCATGCAAATAGTTTAGGGCCTCTAATCACTTTTTGGCCTCTTAGCATCTAGATGGTACGATGCATAGCATTCAAATGATGATTTGAAAGACATGCTTCCTCTTCTTAAAGCTCTAGCTTGGTTCTTGATTCCTTGAATCACATTGGACTCCTTTAGGATCTTAATAATAAAAATATCTACAGTTTTACTCAAGATTAACTAGTATTTACAAAGAAAGAGAAGTAAATATAAGAGAATTAGTTTGAAACAAACATAAAGTATATCACTAGCTTTTGCTTTTATGAACTACACTCTCATCAGAGATTTCTAGAAAATTATATTGCTCTAACATTGTTACATTATTTTATTGTTTTGTTCTGAGCTAAACTTGTAGAGGATTTACAATTTGTCTTCCCCATATCTTTACCATTATTTTAAAAGTCAAGATTGGTGTTAGCAAAAGAATTACATTTGTATCTTTATAGTTAGCTTAAGTCTAACTAATAGATTACTTGTAATCTTTCGTTCATTTAATTATTAGATATAGTGAAACAACACCATTATGGAAAACAAGGCCTAAACAATAGAACTGGAAGAGTAAATGTAAGTAAAAGGCCAAATCACTATAAATCTGAGCATCTTCTTCTTATTTTCCTTACTCATTTTATTTAACCTAAATTGTCGGATACACCATTAAATAAGTAATTAGAAGACATTTTACAAATCACAAAAAGGTTATAATTATTATAAAAGTAATTAATGAGTTCATCCCCTTGATTATTTAAGAGACCTACATGCTCTAAGCAAGAGATGCATTTAATGACATTGTAGTCACCTCAATGACAATATTAAGAGAACTTCGCTCAAATGTGACATGAGTCTATCCAAACGGCCTTAGTAATTCCAAGGCTCATGTAGATGCATTAGCTGACAACATATTCATGTTGTTGGTGTAAAATAATTACATATAAAATTTATAACATTGAAGTGATTTAATTAAAAAATAAATCTATGTAACTCATCATTATTTATTTGGTGTCTTAAGCAATTTAATTTTATTAAAAATTTTACATATTATAAATATGTAAACATATACTTTTACATTTGTTCTAGAAAACTCTGAATTTGAATTCAGCTTCCACATTCAACTATAAAGTAATTTATTTATGTTTACAATTAACTTCCCATAGATATGAGAATTATCCACACATATTTTTATTAAAAATTTTAAATATTATAAATATGTGAATACACACTATTGCATTTGCATGTGTTTTAAAGAATTCTAAATTTGAATTCAACTCCCACATTCAACTATAGAGTAACCCATATCTACAATTAACTTCTTATAGATAAGGAAACTGTAATCCATATCCACAGTTAACTTCTTGTAGATAATGAAACTATCCACACTTATGTTATTAACTAAGAAAGATTTACTAGTAAAACTAATGATATAGATAAAGAGACTTGAAATAGCTTTAAGGCTTCTTTTTATCTAGGAGTCAACACATTTACCTTATCATTTCATTCAAATGTAGCCGATGAGAAAATTTTAGCTCTACTTGTTTTCCACTTCATTCCAATGACAACTTTAATGATGTAAATGAAGTTGATCATAAGACTTCCATTTGACTTTAAATTAAATTTCATTTCAATTACACCATTACCTATTCAAATAGCACCTTTCTATAAGCTTAAATAACCTTGATTTGTCTTTAATTATCTCAATCTTCTTGGGTGCTTTCTATGGTATCTTTTTCTGCATAAATACGCTTCAAAGTACTTCTAATACATAATAATATTACTATTTAATTATTAGTTAAGTCACTTTGATTTCTTTTTCAAAAGGTCATTAGAATTAATTGAGAAGTTTTTGATTAAATAAATAAGTACTCTTTTTATTCAACTAATTATTATAAACAAGTTATCAAAATTAATCAATAAATTTCAATTAAACAAGTTTATGAAATTAGTTATTGTGAACCAATTAGAAACTAATTTGTATGCTCCAACTAGTTATGGTAGCCAATGATAAATACAAATATGTAAAATTTAGAAAGAAAGCAAAACGGCAAAGCATTAAATATGGATTTTTTTTCCAACCTTATTTATGTTTGTTATCGGGCTAATTTAACCTTTCATCTCATCTCTAGTTTTTTATTCATTAAATCTAAATGGTTCAACTAATTATGTTTTTAGCACTCTAGATCTAATAAATATAAATTAAAAATAGAATAAAGAATTATACTCATCTTGATGAAATGAGAGATAAATCATAGAAGCTCCCACTAAATCGAAATTAAAGAAGGATGAAAAATTAAACTCAAAAATATCAAAATAACTGCACTGAATCACCTTTTAGTGTCCTCTTTAGCTTAGCTTTTCCCTTTTTGCAAGTCATTATACGAAGATCTCAAAACAAAATCTAGTGTTAAAAAATATAATTAGAACTATATGTTTAAAATTTTAGAGATATATATGAAGTTAGACTTTTCATTTTTTATTTTTAATTTTATAACTCATGTTTCAATTTTACAAAGTATAGAAATGTTATATAAACTATAAAGGTTTTTTTTTTTTTTTAACACCACCAATAAAAACAATAAACCTTGAAGCTTTTTTTTTTTTTCCTTTTCTTTTTTAATATAGGGTTCCTTTTAATAAAACAAGGGAAAGGGCTTGTAAGCAATATTCATGTATGCTATTCAACGTACTAGATAGCAATGCATAAATAACCTAGTCCCAATCCGTTTCCAATTCGAGGTTAAGCTACAGTAATACGTTCAGAAGCAGGTTTCGCGAGTATTCGTGGATATAATCGAACTGAGAGCTGCAGAGAAGAGAAGAAAGATGATTGAGTTTCGTGCTGGTAAAATGTATCTGGAAGGGAAGCGAGTCATCCCTGATGATCGCAAAGGTCTGGTTCGTATAGCTCGGGGTGAAGAAGGGCTTATGCACTTCCAATGGCTTGACCGCACTCAAAACCTAATTGAAGACGTATCCTTCCCCTTCCCTTCCATTTCTTGTTTCTATTCCTTTTGCCTTAAAAGTTAAAAACCCTTGTTTCTTCTCATTGATTCCTGTATGTCGTGTCTCAGGATCAGATAATATTCCCTGATGAGGCAGTTTTTGAGAAGGTGCCTTTTGATTTTTACTTTTCTTAGCTCTTTTTTTTTTTCCCTATTCCTTGTTTAATTCACTAAATTAAGAATTAAGTTTTGTTGCAGGTCAGTCAAGCTTCTGGGAGGGTTTACATTCTGAAGTTCAACAGCGACAACAGGAAATTTTTCTTTTGGTTGCAGGTTAAATATATTGCTTACTCTTTATTTTTTTCGATATAAAAATTATTTGCTTTTGGTTCTAAGATTTGAATTCTATTCCTCAGGAGCCTAATCCAGAAGGTGATGCGGACTTGTGTAGCTCCGTCAATGACTACATCAATCAACCGCTTGGTATGACCTTATATCTTTATAGATATCCTGTATTTAGCTCCGCTCTGCTTCTCATGTAATACAAGGATTCATATGATCATGGTTCTAGTGGATACATTTACTCCTTAAATTCGAATGCCGGGAAGAGTTATATTGACTCATTGAGGTCCTGTTTGTTTTAATTTTGATGAAACTTCATCGTCCAAGTGGAAACAGTACAAAACTAGTCAGTATCTTGAATCCATTAGACTTGAATAATAGAATTGTCAAATTTTGCTTGGCTACTAGGAGTATTTATTATCACTGGCATCGGCCATGGCTAGTATGCTAGGTTCCCCATTTAAGTATCTTGAACATGGCATTGAGCAAGTCATGGACAAAACAAATCCACTGAGAGTGAAAGCCCCTCCTCTCTCTATAATTTTGAACCTAACAGACCACACCTGTTAACCTGAAGCATCTAGACTTACTTCCTTTTGCATTAAACTACTTTTTAATGCCTTTCAATTAATCAAACGTTTTCAATCAAAGCAAAAATTTGTCAATGTCCCAGTTTCAGTCTAACTTGTCTATTTGCACCTTTTCGTTGATTGATTGATTCATCCTGAACTCTTTTAATGCATCCACTTACTTTGTTCACAAACAGCTTCAAAACATCATCTCATGTAACTTTCTGTACCATATTTTGACTGAGTACCTGTAGTAACTCCAAAATAGCTTCAGCAAATGAAACCAGGTAGGTGATTCGCTTCCAAGTTTGGCAAGAATTCGGAGTTTAACATATATCCCTCCCCCTACTCTTCCTAACCCCACCCTAAACCAACCCCCCAAAACAAACCCACCCTTCCCTCTAAAAATGGTCTGACACACTAACAACAAACCAACCCCC